>VXBP01006523.1:15624-60137 GCA_013400115.1 Rhinopomastus cyanomelas | reverse complement strand
TCAGCCTCTCCTCATAAGGGAGATTCCCTACTATCTTCCCTCGTAAGGGATGTGTTCCACTTCCTTCATCATCCTCATTGCTCTGCACTGGACTCTTTCCAGCAGTTCTATGTCCTTCTGGAAGTGAGTGGCTCAAAACTGGACACAATACTCCTGTGGGCTAAGTACTGGGGTAACTTGAAAATTAAACTTATGTTAGAAATGGAGCACTATACGCACATTAAGGAAAGTTCTGTGCCTCCAGGGTGGAGTACAGCTGGTATGCAGGAATCCCTTCTTGTGATGGTTCCCCAGGCAACGTAACCTGCCACACTGGAAACCACACAGGAGGTGGAGCAGTGTGAAGACATCGCAGTCAAATCGCGTGGTAAGATGTGCAGCTGTGGCCAAGCCCTGCGATAAGATGTACAGGCATGGGAACTTAGTGGTACTTTAAAGGTGATAAGCTGTACTTTTGCAAACCTGAGCCATTGTTCTGTCATTTTTTTCATGAATTCTTGTGCAAACTTTGCTCATTATAACGTCATTATAATACCAAAACACACCTCTGTCCCAAAACCTACCTGCCTCCAAGGGGCAAACTCACCTTACTGAGCATGTATCCCAAATTAAATCTATATCTTTAAAAGCAAAATGAGACAATTTTATACCAATCAGAAACAGAAATATGTATGATTAGAGCCACTCAAGTTCCACCTTGAAGACAAAAAATATATAAAAGTAGCCCAGCAAAAAGGGGAATTTAAGGGACAGATACCATCTTGAACAAGTCAGGGAAGATTCATGGACCTCTGACTCCTGGGAATCAGCCGACGGGCTGAGACCTTTCTTCACCCCCCATAGGGATGTATTTGGGTGAGACACAAACCTTCTTGAGAACTTTATAAATCTCCATAGAGTTAATTTTTACCCAGCCCTTTGGTAAATTTAACATTTGTGTACATGTATTTTGCATACAGTGTTTGTCACTGACAATCCATAAAGAACCTGTAAATCTATTGCTCTAATAAATCACTCCTGTTCACATAAACTAGCCACACCATTTCTCACTGGACACCGTGCGAGTCTATAGATTGTGGCTAGATGAGAACAGGACAGACTATCGAGTGACTCCAAGTTACAGAGTTTTATGGACTCACATTGCCAGTACTATCGAGTGAATCCAACCTAGTTATCAGACTCATAGTGTGAAACTGAGTATCTCTCAGGATTTGGACATAGTCATCCCCAGCTCCTCTGAAGCTGTAAAGCAAAGGGGTTTACTCTGCCAAATCCACTTCTCTTTTAACACAACAACTCCAGATGTGGTCTCACCAGTGCAGAGTACAGGGGGAGAAGAACCCCTCTCAATCTGCTAACCACTCATCTTCTGATCCAGCCCAGGAAACTGTTGGCCCTCTTGGCCACACAGAGCACATTACTGGCTCATGGTTATCCTGCTGTCCACCAGGACCCTCAGGTCCCTTTCTCCTACACTGCTTTCCAACGATCTTTCAAGATAGTCTTTTAGATGATCTTTTGAGGTCCCTTCTCATCCCTAATGTTCTGTGATTCTGTGAAGGACGGATCCCTTGAGTAAGCTGTGGTAGAGAGAAGTTTGAAATTCAACTGTCAGACTGCATTGAGGCATTTGTGTAAGTTATTTGCTTTTCCATTTTAAATGATAAATTTTTCTGGGACCTTAATACATGCACATATATTATTGTCTAGAAGTCGGCAATTATTCCTATTCTCTTTTCTGGTTTTGACTGTAAAACCAGAAGCTAGTAAAATAGAGGCAGGAATGAAAAACACACATTTTTTACCATAGTGAAATATCACAACAAAGTGATATCACCAGGTTAAACTCCTTTACCTTGAATTAGACATGAATAATTCAAGCCCTGAAATTATTGTTCAGCTGCATAACCTTGTCTGTCAGTCAGCAAAGGCCACTCTTTCTGTCCCTGTCCCACTTTAAGCGATGGTGATTCCCCTCCTCCCTACTCTGTCTTCTCTACCTGAGACTTCAATTTGCATGGACACGCTGCTTAGCTGCGGTGATTTACATCTGTGCGGAGCTCCACCTGACAAACTTGGTCTCTTTGTATTTCATCAGTAGCTATCAACAATCAAAAGACATGAAAGCTTTGCTGATTGTGCATTATTGAAGTCGCAATGAGTTGCCTCACTTGAGCTCATGTCTTTCATGACAAAAAAAAGAAATAATAACAAAAAAAAAAAAATCACTTCCAATCTACATCATCTCCAAATGCTATAAAATTTACAAAGGAAAATTTTTGTAGAATTTACAAAGTAAATACAACCTAGCTCATCAATTTTTTGATTAGCTCTTTTTGTAAAGACCGCTGGGTTCCAAAGGGCAATGATGAGAATACTTCATTTCTAATTATTTAGGTTTTCCAAGCAGTAGGCAAGTAATTCGTGTGAAATACATATACAAAAGTGAGTTCACACCTTTAGTATCTGTATTTGTTTAGGTTGAAGTGTAACTCTGATGCTATTGATCTGCTTGTAAAAATGAAGTGGAAAAAAAACCCAACAAACCTCCTCCTTAATTTTTTGGCTCCACTACAACTTACCTATAAACTATCTTGCTTGATGGCATAAATCAGTTTGTCATTATGTTTGTACTGCAGTTCTCCTAATGGGGTTCTGGGCCACAGATGGGGTTCCTCACTGCTACTGGCATCAACAGAGTAAATCTCAGCATCACAGAATGTTAGGGATTGAAAGGAACCTCGAAAGATCATCTAGTCCAATCTCCCTGCTAGAGCAGGATCACCTAAATCCAGTCACAGAGGAACATATCCAGGCAGGTTTTAAACATCTCCAGAGAAGAAGACTCCACAATCCCCTTGGACAGCCCCTTCCACTGCTCTGCCACTCTCATTGGATAGAAGTTTCTTCACATATTGACGTGGAGCCTCCTGTGTTCCAGCCTACACCCATTGCCCTTTGTCCTATCATTAGATGACGCTGAGAAGAACATGGAAAGAATTTATCCAGAGCTATCCCTCGCATAAAAATATTCACAAGACATGAAAGAGCATATCAAATCTAAACTAAACCTGCACCCAGAAAAGGGCTTATCTGCATGCTATGATGTGCATAAACCATTAACAGATTTCTGCCTTTCGTCTTTAAAATTTCTTTCAAATTTTATCCCTTCCTGCTTTTCTTCTCTTGTATTTTTGGTGGCACTAAGAGCAGAGCGGATATAATCATATGTGATTTCTGTGATTTACTGTTTTGTCAGAATCACCAGCCAAGAAAATTTCAACAGTGATGCTGTTTATCTCTTCTAGTGTAGCAACAGGACTGATGTATTGAAGGAACTTTAATTCTGGATATGTCCTAGATTAGAAGAGAGAGTTTACAGGTACTTTTCCCCTGGTTTAAGTAATCCTAGAATCACAGAATAATTCAGGTTGGAAAAGACCTTTGGGATCAATCCTACTCTACAAGTTCACCCCAAAATAGATCCCCCAACACTATATCCAAGCATCTTTTAAGCTCATGCAGGGATGGTAACTCAACCGTCACCCTGGGCAGCTCATTCCAGTGCCTGAACACTCTCTCTAGGAAGAATTTTTTCTGATATCCAGTCTAAACTTACCCAGTTGGAGCTTGAAACTCTTCCCTCTGGTTGTGTCACTAATTACCTATGAGAAGAGACCAGCAGTAGATCTCTACAATGTCCTTTCAGATAGCTGTAGAAAGTCATGAGGTCTCCCCTCAACCTCCTCTTCCAGAATCATAGAATCATAGAATCATCAGGGATTGGAAGGGACCTCAAAAGATCATCTAGTCCAATCCTCCTGCCAGTGCAGGAACAAAATGAACAGCCCTAACATTCTCAGTCTCTCCTGATAAGATTTACTTTCCAGACCATTCACCAGCTTTGTTACCTGCCTCTGCACTCGCTCCGGCACCTCAGTGTCTCCCTTGTACTGAGGTGCCCAAAACTGAACCCAGTACTCAAGGTGTGGCCTCAATAGTGCTGAGTATAATGCTCTAATTGGCTAAACCTTGAAATATGATTAATTTGCTTTTTCCTAACCCATTTAGACCAGTTGGGTACTTCCTCTACTACTTCTGGCAGCTGCAAGTCCTCTGAGATTGCAACCACATAGTAGTCTGGCTCTTCAGGTTCCATGTAGGACCGCAGCAAGGCTGCTGTCCTCAGTGATGAGAAAACACAGAGTTTTTGCAGCTCCCCTTCACTGCTTTTACTGGCAAATAAAAAAGGAGACAATCTGTATCACAAAATACTATTAGGCTGTAAACACAGGTTTAACCTATATTACAAGACCTATAATAGCAGCAATAAATTTGTCAGCCTATTTGGAAGCAATTCAAGCCAGTGATGTGGAGGTGAGCAACGTGGGAGAGAGAGAGCGCAGCGGTGCAATGCTTGGCTTGAAGACTAAACTCCTCCAAGTTTTGACAAAGACAGCAGAACACAATAATAGTAAATATTTAATTTTGTCTTTGTTTGTTTCAAAATCTTCCCATAGCCTAGTGAATGAAGATAAAGTAGACAAACTAAAGCCTTTGTTTTCTAGTTTGGGACCGCCATTAACTCTTGATGTCTTCTGTAGCAGACAGGGTGATGCTTAGCTTATTTAATTATCTATTTTCAAGCATGCACTCAGCCAAAGAGAATTAGGATAATGTCATTGTACATTATTCTACATGTCTTCCTGCTCAGTAGCCGAATATTCTGAGTTCTGATCTTACAGATGCCTTACTGCTCCTATGCAAATCTGCTGAATTACGGTAAAATGGGGACCCCTTCAATGAATATTTGACACATTAAATATTCTGTCTGAGAAATGAAAACTGAAAACTCCACCTGATCCCAGTAAGCAAACTTTACTCCTGAAATATCTTTCCATGCAAGTGAGGCCAGTGAATGGGGTTAGTGGGGAGATTTTTCTTTATACCACTAACAGCAAGCTTGGAACTGTAGTATAGATATTGGAATGCATTTGCGTTTCTCAAATGGAAAACACAGTTCAAACTAAGATATTGAACCTGATGTGTTTCTAAAGGAAAATAAAATGCTCACTGTGAGACTTTGTAAATGAAACAGTGAAGATGATTACCAGGCTTAAATAATAACGAGAAAGCTTCGTTTTTGGTTTCTGTGTGTCATATTCACCCCATACATGTAACATGAGATGCAAGAGTGAATTTTCTCTAGAGAAAGCAAGCTTTCTTTGTGGTTTATCATAATGCTTAAGGTGTGACTGAAAGTAGACAGTGTTGTCAAACAGCTGTCATGGTGCTGGAAGCAATAGCAATTAGAATTCTGGTAGGTGAGTTAAGAAAATAAGAACAAAGAGTCACAGGCTGGATAAAAATTAATATTTTTATTCAACTTTAGGAATCAACAAGGATGCAAGGGGAAAATTTTTGATTTGCATCTAAAACAGAGAAAGATGGAAAAGGCAAAGAGTGGAAAAAAGATATAAGAGAAAGATATACATAGAAAAGAAAGAAAATATTGGTCTGAATACAGAAAGTAGGAACATAGAGAAACATGAAAGCAGATGTAAAGAGTGGGAAAAAAAGTAGAGATCCCATCATCTCTATGATCCCAGAAAGTGACCCAAATAAAAACAATAGAGCTTGCATGAAAAGAAGAATTGCCACAACACTGATGGTACAGATAATGCAAGTAGGGGGAAAAAAAGATTATAAAAATCTCTTCTCTAGCTTTGTTGTCTTTCCAGTACCTCAATGTCCTTCTTGTAGTCAGGGGCCCAAAACTGAGCTGGACACTCAAGGTGGGGCTCACCAGTGGAAGGTACATGGGGACAATCACTAATGTGCTCCTGCTGGCCACACTAGTTTTGATTCAAACTGTGTACTTCTTGGCCAATTGAGCACACTGTAATCAACATCCACAGGTCCTTCTCCAATGGGCAGTTCTCCAACCACCCTTCCCCAAGCCTGCAGGGTTTCAGTTGGTTGTATAACTGAAGCACAGAATCCAGCATCTGGCCTTATTGAACTTCGGTGTCACTGTTGCTTGCTCATTGATCCAGTCTGTCTCGATCTCTCACTTGATCCTACCCTAAATCAGATCAACAGTCCTCTGAAACTTGTCTGAGGAGTTTCTGAGGGAGAAATTGATCTGGTCTTCCAAATAACTGATAAAAATATTAAATACAAATAGCCCCAATACTCTTCCCTGGAGTGCACCATTTGAGACTGGCCACCAACTGGATTCACCCCCACGCACTGTCACTATTTGGACATAGATGTCCAGTCAGTTTTCTACTCAATGAAGCACGTGTCCATCCAGGAGAACACTGTGGGGAAGAGTGTCAATATCTTTACTAAGGCCCAGGTGTAGCAAGTCCACAGCCCTTCCCTCATCCACTAAGTGGGTCATCTGGTCATAGAAGCCAGACAGGTTCATCAAGCAGGATCTACCTTTCATGACCCCATACTGTATGAGTCTGGTTGTCCTATATGTGCTTCATGATGGCACTCAGGATGATTTGTTCCGTAACTTTCCTGTGCATTAAGGTCACACTTAGAGCTCTGTAGTTACCCAAATCCTCCTTTCAGTCCTCCTTGTAGACAGGTGTCAGATTTGGAAATCTCCAACCTGTTGGGGTCTCTCTGGTTAGCCAGCACTCCTGATAAATGATGGAAAGTGATTTGGTGACAAGTTTTGCCAGCTCACCCTGTTCTCTTGGCTAGATCCCTTTGAGCCCCATAGACTTTTGACTTGTCATCCTCGGTCATTATGCTTCCCATCACTCCCAGTAGAGGATGGATATTCTCTCTGGCCATGCTATTGCTGTTATTGTATTTACAGAAACAGTTTAAATAGCCATTTATAAAAGTAGCCAGATTGATTTATATTTGGACTTTGGTGCTTCTAACTTACTCACTGCATATCTTCATGAGATCTCTGTGCTCTTTCTAGGTGTCCAAGCCCTTACCTACAAGACATAAACCTTCCTTTTCTTCTTGAGGTCCAACAAAAGCTCTCTGTTTAGCCAGCTGTGCCTTCTTCCGTGCTGGCTCATCTTTTGGCTCATAGGGAAAGCCTGCTTCTACATATTTAAGATTTCCTTCAAGAAAGATGTCCAAACCTCATGGATCCCTTTGTCCTCCAGAACTGCCTTTCAAGGGACTTTGCCAACCAGTCTTCTAAACAGGCCAAAGTCTTCTATTTGGGAATCCAGAGTAACAGTTGTACTGAAACCCCTGCTTACTTATCTGAGAATCAACATTATGATTTCATGATCACTGTACCCAAGGTGTCTTCCAAACTCCACATTACCCAAGTGTCTTTCACAGAAGAGACCTCAAAATATCATCCAACCCAGTCCCCCTGACACAGCAGGATCACCTGGACCAAGTAGTGCAGGAACACATCCAGGCAGGTCTTAAACATCTCCAGTGAAGGAGACTCCACAACTCCACTGGGCAGCCTGTTCCAGTGCTCTGTTACCCTCACTGAGAAGAAGTTCCTTTTCACTCTCATATGGAACCTTCTCTGCTCCAGCTTACACCCATTGCCCTTTGTCCTATCACTAGGTGACACTGAGCAGAGCCTGGCTCCATCCTCCTGACATCCACCCTTCATATATTTATAGACATTAATGAGGTCACCCCTCAGTCTCCTCCAAACTAAAGAGACCTAGATCCCTCAGCCTTTCCTCACAAGGGAGGTGTTTCACTTCCTTCATCATCTTCGTTGCTCTGTGCCTGACTCCCTCCAGCAGCATTGTGTTCTTCCTGAACTAAGGGGCTCAGAACTGGACACAATACTCCAGACATGGCCTCACTTTCTGTTTGTAAATAACAGATCCAGCAGGATGACTCCCTTACCACCTGTATCTTCCATGCACTCCAGAAACTCCCAGACTAGCTTTTTTTGTGCTGTGTTATATTTACTGCAGACATCTGGTGAGGTGAAGCCTCCTTTTGCCCCCTGCTCCATTTATTTCAGTTGAATAAATCAAAGGGATTTCTCTGTTAATTGGGCTTTGAATCAGCCTGCATATCAAGAAATAGTTGTTTGGTTTACACCAGTTCAGAACATATCTGGGTAGGCCACTAGAATACTAATTCCATCATTTTATGCTATAGAATACTTAAGGGAATTCTGTGAGTTATTTCTGTAATAATAAAGCCTAACTAGTATGTGAACAAAAAACTTGCACTGAGACGTGCTTTGACAATAAGCCCATGGAGTGTCTGTTCCCCAGAGTAGTTCACCCCAGTTTTAAGACTATGATAAATTAATGATCCTGTGGTCGTTTGCTCTAGCAAACAAGCTTTCAGATTCAGCCTTAGAGACACAGCCTAAAGCCTAAAATCAGGACAGCTGCATCTAACCTCATAAGTCTGAATTACTTTTAAGAAATGGCTGTTCAGAAGGTGATGCACCTGGCTATACATGGTTAGATTGACTCTTTAGATAGAATCATAGAATCATCAGGGATTGGAAGGGACCTTGAAAGATCATCCAGTCCAATCCCCCTGCCACAGCAGGATCACCTCACTGGAGAATCCATGGAATCAGAATCACTCAGGGTTGGAAGGAACCATCATCCAGTTCCAACCCCCCACAGCACAGGCAGGGACACCCCACCCTAGACCAGGCTGGCCAGAGCCCCATCCAGCCTGGTCTTGACACCTCCAGGGATGGAACCCCAACCACCTCCCTGGGCAACCAATTCCAGGCTCTCACCACTCTCACATATCATACAACACCTGGGAACCACTGCATTTACCACGCCTGTCTAAAATCTGAGTGTTAAAGATAAATCAGGTGACTGGTGTTTCACTGTTTCCACATGAAAGACTGGCATCATGAGAAAGTAACTCATCTGAAGTGAGGTACCTCTTTTCCTCCATCTCTGCTTCTCTCAGTGTGCATTATGGGATAGTGGTCTACTATAAATAATGTCAGCACACTGCTCCAAGAGGGCTGTTTTGACAATTTCCACTTAAATCTGGTCGTCTTTTAAATTTTGTTTTCTGTGCTGCTCATAAAAAATCCCCACAAAACAAGTGAATAAGCAAACTCACGTGAAGTTACATAAAATATTATCCTCTGCTTTAATTAGGGACTGTGCTAAGATCTTAATTCGCCTGCAGCTGGTGATAAGCATTCGGTGGAGTCTGTTGTCCTTAAGGAACCTGGAATTTAGTGTGGGGATGGCTTGCACTTCTAATTAGGCCATCTCTGGCATCTGGTCAGAGTTTAATTCACATGTCTTAAAACAGTTAATATATAGTGGCATTCAAGCTGAGGCTAATCATCCACAGTCTGCCCATACAAACGAAACACGTAAAAAAATGTGTCACTTAATGAGGCTGAATCAAATCTCAGCTAAATCAATGTACAACGTATGCAAACAACTGTCTCTGACACTAATGGGGTTACTTTGGATTTACCACTGGTGCAACAGATTGAGATCTGTCTTGTTATATTCTATTAATTATGTATTGCTCTTGCAATCTAATTACCTCCCTGATTGTCTTCTGACCATTACAGAGGTGTCTGCATGCCCAGCCCCAGTCCTTGTTGTCATCAACACTCATTAATATTAGATAAGAGCAGAACAAGGGGACAAGGTTACATCCTCAAAGCAGACACTCGTGTAGCTCAGACTTCTATCTTTAATACTAACCATGAGTAAACATCTAGGAAGAAAGTGTGTGAAGTAAACAGTTGATACAGAAAGGTGTCAACAGAGAAGGAAATTCAGATGATTCCATTTGAATAACAATGCTCTGAAGTTTACAAGACCACGGGATTTGATTATCACAGATGACAGATTTCAGGTGGAAATAACACAAATATTAATTTAAAAATTAATTATTACGTATTTTCTGACAGTTTGAAGCAGTACAAAATGTTTCCAATATTTTGAACAGGAGGACTGTCACCAGTTGGCCATGAGGCCAGCCTTGTGACAGACTTTCCTTAATTAACAAAGTGCTTGGGAGCCAAGACAAAACAAAAACAACACGGAGGACTCTCTTGCCACATATGAGTCACAGGGAAAAGTCAGACTCAATTGGGGGAAACAAATAAAATTTAAAGAGAAAAAATACCCATTTCCCAGTACAAACAAAAACCTATCAGCCAATACAAGAAAGCAAATAACCAATAAAAAGCAACAAATACAGAAAGACACTACAAGCCAATAGGTATATTCCAGACCCATCTCTGCAACCCTCTTCTCTCAGGGGAAAACTCCAATTCGAACAGGCAGAAACATTGGATTCCTCACACTGTCAGTCACTCTCTAACCAAGATGTCCATACTCTCCTGGGATGTGGTCCCATCATCCTTTAAGTTAAAGCTGTTTTAAGGACTGATGCTTTTGCTCCTGCATACTGACTTTAACCAGCTGCAGACAAGTCTCTCTTGTCCACCATAAACTTTCACCACATTCCAAAGTGAGGGCTGTCTATCCTGGAGGATTTAACCTTCTTCCTTATTCACAGAGCTGGGTTCTGGTGTGGCTTTCCTCACGAACACCTCATTGCCCAAATAAAAATGGGAACTCCCAGAGAAAAAATGTTCAAAGGAAAAGAAAAACCTCAAAACAAAACCAAAGCCCACCCAAAATTCTTTCCCCGCCCAAACATATGAATTTGTGGAATCACCGATTTGTTAAGACAAAGGTGAAGACTACTTGGACTGGAAATGTTTGGGTTTTTTTTCTTCTTCTTCATAAAACTTCTTACTACGGCTGTGCTGATCTCTATGTCCATTAGCAAATCATGTTCCTTCCTCATGTCAAGATTCAGTGTCTTTCTTAGAAAACTGATGAACACTGTGGAATCTGGAATATAAATTAGAAATTAACATATTTAACAGAGCAAAGTCTCTCCTTAGTCATGGAACTTTTTTAACATGTTTAAAAGTTATGTATGTAAGGTGCTTAAAGACATGGTTTAGAGGGGGTCCTGGTAGAGTTAGGTTAATTGTTAGACTAAATTTTAAGGATAGTTTCCAGCCTAAAGGGTTCTACAAATTTGTGGTTTTTTTCTGTTCTTTATCATGGAATGGGTTAGAATGGGCCTGAAATATCAGCCAGTCCCAACCCTATGCCTTTGGCAGGGAAAACACCCACTAGACTGAGTTCCATCCAACCTACCTGGAACATTTCCAGGCAGCAGAACATCCACAGCTTCTCTGGGTAGACTTTTCCAGTTTCACACAACTGTCACAGTGAAGAAGCTATTTCTTACATCTGATCTAAATCTACTATTTTTCATTTTGAAACCTTTACTCATTGTCCTATCACTTCATGCCCTTGTAAGAAGTCTCTTCATCTTTCTTTCGGGCTTCCTTTAACTACTTAAAAATTTTAATAAGGTCTACCTAGAGCCTTCTCTTCTTCAGGCTGAACAATCTCAACTCTTAAACTGTTCTCATGGGAGAGATGCTTCAGACTTCTATCTATATTTGAGGTCTTCTTTTGGACCTGCTCCAAGTGGTCAATGTCCTTGTTATGCTTAGGGGGTCCAGAGCTGAATGCAGTACTCTGGGTTGGCATTTCCTGAAAGTGGAGTAAGGGGACAGATTCATCTCCTTCAACTCGCTGGCTACAATCCTTTTGGGTATTAGGACATAACTGGTTTTCTGAGCTGCAAGACCTGGACAGGCTTGATTGCTGGGCAGAGAGCAGTTAAATGAAATATAAAAAGGGCAAGTGTAGAGTCTTACATCTGGGCAAGAACAACCCCAGGGACCAGTCTAGGTTGGGGACTGACTTGGTAGAGAGCAGTGTAGGAACAAGGGACCTGGGGGCCCTGGTGGACAGCAGGATGACCATGAGCCAGCAGTGTGCTTTTGTGGCCAAGAGGTCTAAAAGAATCCCAAGGCGGATCAGAAGTGGGGTGGTTAGCAGATGGAGAGATGTTCTCCTCCCCCACTACTCCATGTTATGTTTTGGATTGCCCCAAACCAGGTTCCTGTGGACTTGTTGAATTCATGGTGTTCCCTCAGGTGCATGGCTTAAGCCTAAAAAAGTTGTTGTGGATATCATTCCTCTCCTCCAGTACGTTTACTGCACCACACAGTTTGGTGTTATCAGCAGAACTGTTAATTAAAAAAAAAAGAATGATCATTTGAGATCTATTGAAACCAGTGCTGGTTCTTATTAAGCCTTTGTGACTGAATAATAAACCAAAGGATCTAGTATTCCCATAGCTTTGCAAATGGTTGGAATATACAAAGGCTTATTGTGCCAAAAATGATGGGTTTTTACTGCTGGTAGACAACAGGTAAGGGAATGCTTTCAAAAACTGGACAAATAAGCCCAGAAAATTCCTTTTGTGTTGCCTGAGCACATAAAACTATATAGGTTAAAAAAACTTTAACATCATCAAGTCCAACCACTAAATCAATGCTATTAAGCCCAGCACTAAACCATATCCTCCTCTTTCAGCAGCTACAGGTGATGCTGCTTGGCTTTTTGGCAGCTGCTCCATCACTGGAGGACAATCCCAGGGGTCTTTCAAGGGTTATTGGGAGGAAAGATTTGGGGGAAAACAGAACTAAGAAATGTGGAGGAGGAAAATAAAAGCTCATAACATGTTACTGGAACACAAAGAACAGGAACAGCAAGCATTACTCTGTGCCTTTGGAGATCTGATAGTGAGGAGAGTATCTTGGCTAACCCAGAAATGCCTGAAAGCAGAGTCGAAACTACCTTCCCTAACCTCTCTCTTTCCTGAAAAAAATCAGGTCCTCCATATACTTTTATGTACAAGTTATAGCTTAAAACATTTAAGATACAATAAAAATATTAATAATAGGAAGCTTCTGATGCATGCAACAAAGTAAGTGTTGAAATCAGTGAAGCTGTTCCAGCGTAAAGCTGCTTTATCACAGCAGTGAATAAGCCCGGGGTTTATGCAGTGACGGGCTTTTAAGCTCACAGAGGCAGGCAAATCAGAGCTGAGCAAGTTTAATGAAGTCTTTTTGTATATGTGTTTTGAAATTCAAGAGCTGGTCTTATAACTCAAAGAGCTGCCTTAGTGAAAATGGGGAAGGGAAGATCAGAGAACGATTTATTTCCAATATACTTACTGTATTTTTCAGTTTTCTATATTTAATTTCATAACTTCAAGAGTAATAGTGGGAGCAAATATTTTGCTAGGCTGATGCATTATTAATTGTAGAATAAAGTCAGGGAACCAGACAACTTTAGCACCTTATTCTTAGACCACATGAAAAACGCCGCTCATAAATGACAGGCAAAATAAGCAACCTGGCATCTTATTGAACACAGAACATGATGTGTTGCAAAAACCAAGGAGCAGCCCTGATTTATCCAGTGGAACTTGACATTTCCTACAGGCCAGCATTGGCTTAACATTAATTAAAGCTTCACATGAGTGTTATCTCTTTTCTCCCTGCATTGTTCTCGTGGTCTGTAACCTACTTTTTTTTTTTTTCCTGAAATGCTGTGGTTTGTGGATGTGTTCAAACCTGAATGACAGACCTGAATAGCTGACTCCAAATGTCAGAATGTCTCCATGCTCCTGGTAATCAAAACAGAGGCTTCTCCTTTATTAGTAGTCCCATGTGGCTTCATGGAAGTGCATGTCAAACCTGTGGCTTCAGAAAATCACTAAGAGTTTAAGAAAGATGGATTTTAAAGAACAAAGTAAGCAAAGATGAGAATAAAAAAAAAAAATCAGGGCATTTTTTTTAACTCACTGACAATTACTTCCTGTCCATCAAGTGGCAGAAAATAACTGAAAGGCAGAAAGTCACTTTCTTTTAAACAACAGTTGACAAGATTATGACATTTTGCCTGGGTCTTTGAAATTCAAAATGCAAAATTGGTCTATTCTTGAACGACACACATGTGCACAGCATTGCCACTGCTTCCTGCCCAGGTAATTAGTGCCTTTTGTACCCTTGTACCAAGGGTTAAGTGATAGCTTGATTTTTTTCCTGTGCCCGCACGTCCATTAACACAATGAAGAGAAAGTCCTAAAAATAATGTGGCTAACATTTATCTTGTCTAGCGCTATCCCACTAAAACTATGTGCTTCTAGTCATAGCCCATTATTTAAAATGTCTCATAGTCATGGGAAAGAGCAAGGTACAACCGGAGAGGATTTCATCCCTTCCTAAAATAGATGCTTAAAATATGTGTGATGAATCATTCTCTGAGGAGACCTTGTTCTCTCCTTTCATTAGAGAGGAAATTTAGGTGACTACCTTAATTAAATGACTAATTTTTATATGGCTAAAGTTAGGTGAGGTGAGTCCCAGATGAAAGGAAGAACATTACAAAGCTAATTACATAATTCTTTCCTTTTTTTTTTTTTCTTCCCCTCTTTCTTTGTAGACTGGAAAGAAAAAAACCTGGGATCTGCACGAACTTTTGCTGTGTGTGAAAAGGAACACAAGTGAGATTCAATATAGTGGCTGCTGGAGGAAGAAGAAAGGAAAGTGCAAAAAATGTTATTGTTATGGATCTATTAATATCCTAGGGAAGTACAAAAGTGATCTTACACTCCAAAATCCATGCAATGCTCGTATCATCCAGAACTTCTTTCTTTAGATTTCTAAACATAAAATCACAAAGTCACAGAACGTTAGGGATTGGAAGGAACCTCGAAAGGTCATTGAGTCCAATTCCCCTGCCACATCTGGATCACCTAGAACAAGTTGAACACAGCCAGGCAGGTTTTAATCTTTTAGTTAAAAGCATAGACCTTGTGAAAATGAACAACTGAATCTGAGATTACTCTGATGGGTTTGAGAAAGCAGTCAGGGGTACATCACAGAACATTGGGGATTGGAAGATCATCTAGTCAACTCCCTCCATCACAGCAGGATCACTTAGACCAAATAACACAGGAACACATCCAGGTGGGTTTTAAACATCTCTGGAGAAGGAGACTCCACAACTTCCCTGGCAGCCCATTCCAGACCATCTGCATTTTATCCAAGTCCCTGTGCTAGTCAGTAAGGAAACCTTAGAGCTTCAGGTACTTCGTTCAGAGAGTTTGTCGAAGGTGTTTAACACCAAGCAATCTACATCCCCAGAACATAGCTCTTGTATCTTTCATGACCTGATTTCTACATCTGTATGATAAGAGCTGTGATATCTATTTCTCTTGTAATGGTGCTAAAGAGCTTACATCCTAACTCCCAAAAGATGCTTTTTATGCACCTTTGCATTGGAATTGCTACAAAAATAAAATATACTGTAAAATATTAATGCAATCATATTTCTGGAGTCTGCTTTTATGGGAAAGCATGACTGGCCAAAATAACTATCAATTCATATATTGAAAAAGCACAGTTCATTTTTTTATAGAAAAATAAAAATCAGCATTTTCAGGTATCATTATAATTATCTGTAAATTATCTTCCAAAATAACTCACCAGCTCAAAGAAGAACGACGCAAATTTATTCATGATTGGACAGAAATTGATGAAATATAGGTGTTTCGGTTGTCAGTGTCTTATGCATCCTGCAGTTTGATTCATGTAATATTTATATGAGATTACAGAAAATTAACAAACATTACTCTGCTGCAGTAAGGAGGTTTCATGAGCAGTGAAGAGCTGGAAGGAAAAAGGAAACAAGTATTTTATGAGAAAATGGAATTAGTATGAAGACTGCCAGGTATTTTAATCTATGACGTGTGAAAATTGTCTTCACAGAGTGAGTGAGTAAACATCTAGTTACCACCAATGTATATGTGAAGAAATGTAATGACCCTAAGAGTCTGTGTAGTATTGGAAAACATAGATGAACAATGAACTGAGATAAACCTCATCCACATTCAGGTGGAAGAAAAAGTGATATTTTATTAAAAGATGGGTTTGCGCCTGTGTTGTCTTGCAGTGTGACCCATTCACATGCAGTAGCAGGTTTTCTGAGAGAAAATAGCCACAAGTACAACAGAAGAACATGTAAAGAAGTCTTAATAATGAGTGTGATAGGGGTTGTTCACATCAAGATATGATTCTTTAATACGAACATCTGTCTGAATAGACAGGGACATACAGTTCCATCCTCCAAGCAGTCATGGTCTTCCAATCTCTCTTAATGAGCTATAAGGACCTTTCAAGAGAAAGCTGTGTCTCTGAAAGTTTTGAAGCTGTCATGTAAGCAAAGCTGGAAGCACTAATCTGTTCTATGACTGATTTTTCAGTGTCCTGAGGATAATTGTGTGGGTTTCAATAGTGCCAAGAGTCAGTTCCTGCATTCTGGTCACAACAATCCCCTGCAACCCTACAGGCTTGGGAAAGTGTGGTTGGAAAGCCATCTGGCAGAAAAGGACCTGGGGGGTCTAACTGACAGGAAGATGATAATGAGCCAGCAGTGTGCCCAGGTAGCCAAGAAGGCGAATGGTATCCTGGCCTGGATTAGAAACTGTGTGTCCAGCAGGAGCAGAGATGTGATTGTCCCCCTGTGCTCAGCATTGTTGAGGTCACACCTTGAGTACTGGGTCCAGTTTTGGGCATCTCAGCACAAGGGAGACATTGAGGTGCTGGAGCAAGTGCAGAGGGGGAAAATGAAGCTGGAGAAGTGCATAGAGAAGAAATCTCATCAGGAGAGATTGAGANGCCGCAAATTGTCACTGGTGCGTGGTCTCACTGCATCGCCGCCCCGGACCCAAGAAGCAGTGCCCCAGACCGGAGAGAAAACAAGCCACGGACGCACTGCGACCCTGGACCGAAGCAGCTCCCCTCGCCGTGGCAGCGCAATGCCGCCGCTGCTCGCCACCGCACCGCACCCGGACTGGAGAAGCAAGACTGGTGCAGAAATGCCATCACGACCCCCCACCACGGACAGCACTCAGCAGTGGTGAGCTGGGCTACTCCTCTTCCCCCTGGAGCTGAGACAGGGGAGGGAGAGGAGAGGAGAGGAGGTCTGAAAGACCCTCTCGGCCACGTGTGGGGTGGTGCGGCCCTGCTGACGCCATGCAGTCGGTCTCCATGTTGGACCCCGCTTGCGGCTGGGGCCCTGTGACTGGGCCACCGCCATTTTGGAAGGAGTGATCAGCAGGAGGAGACGCTGTCGTTTCTGCCGCTGAGAAAAGACTGGCAGCGCTTGGGTTTGGGGGAGAGCTCCTTCGTGCTTGGCTGAGGAAAGCAGGAGGACTCGGGAGTCCTTAAACCTCGGGTCTGAAAGACAGAGACTGGGTCCTTTGAAATGCATGCGGCTGCACCGAGGGATGCAGGTGTGGGTGCTGAGAGACTCAGGCCATCCCAGACTGACATGTTCTCCTTCCCAGGTCTCTAAATTGGAAGAAGATACAAGGCCCAAACTGGAGTGGTTTCCCATTCTATTTTCTCAGGTTCTGTGAGGGCATTAATGACAGAGTTTGTATGCACTGACTTGCATAACCTTTTCTGTGTATAGTTAGTGTTAATAAATCTTTCTGGAGTTTCCCTAAGCCATCGACTGTCTGGTGAATTTTATCTGAGATGCCATTGAGACCTCACTGCTTTGCTTTCCTTTCTTTGATATGTAATTGCGGTCCTGAACCCACCACAGTCAAGCACTGGAATGGGTTTCCCAAGGAGATGGTTGAGTCGCCACCCTGGATATGTTTAAAGATGGTGTGTCTGAGGTGTTGATGGATATGGTTTAGGGGTTAACTTGTAAGGTAGGGTGATTCTGTGAGCAGGCTAACATGGTGTTTGCAAAAGTTAGCAAACATAAAATGAAATATCTGCAAAATAACCCGAGGATCTGACTAAACTTGAAATTATCCCATTAATACACATTTACAGGGCAAAAGACCTGTAAATATAGATGCCAAAGGAAAATTAGAGCAATGAAAATACCTAACACACAGTGAGGATTCGGGCTGGGAAGTCTCTGTGATAATGGAACTGAAGCAGGAAAAAAGAAATGCTGCCGTAGTTTTAAGGTGATGGTTCCTGTCACCCTTTTCCCTCCCTCCCTTGGCTGAATGGAACCATTAATTGTGTGAATCGAACAGTTGCTATGGCTAAATTGGACAGGAACCTCGGGAGGTCAAAGCATTCCTGCTTGTTAAAGCTACTGACACATTTTATGGTTTTACAAAATGTCAGAGTCCATCATGCTGTAACTTTGCTGCTGAGGATCCTGTCTCTCATAAAACGCTCACAGCTGCCTTATGAAACTTTTGAGTAACATCTCAAATCTTCCACTGACTCAAGACTTCCTCCTCCTTTTCTCACTTCCCTTTACATTTCTGTTTACAAGCCAGTCATGAGGAAGTTTGGCTTTTTTTTTTTTTTTTTTTACCTTTCCCCTATGTCCATTTCTTATTTTATTGCTTTTTGCACGGGGAGCTGTAGGTTCAGAGAATTTGAGTGACAGCAACCTCTGCTTCTTTCCTGCCAGTGCAACATCCAAACTTGTGGAAAGGGGCAATTAAAGTAACCACTAGAGTTTAAAAATTGTCATTCAGCATCTGCTGTCCTCTACAGACAGGCACATCTCTCTTCCTTCCAAGCGAAGCGCAGAAGCATGTAGTATCTATAATCCCACTGAAGTGAGTTCTCTTTGAAGAGTGCTGTGATGGTGACTTCGTTTCATTCTGCTTTTTTTCAGCTCCAAGTTGGGGGGATTCATACAGCACAAAGACTCACAAGGTATTCCAAGCACTGCCCTAAACAACAACCTCACAGCATTACCATGAACTACCACAACACTGCTTGATCAGCTGATCAGGTCTGGGACTGAGACTAACTAATTGATTTAGTTAATGTGATAATGAGCCAAAACAAACGAGGGTTCAAAACCACTCATAAAGTGTCAGTCAAAGGCAAAGATGAGCTCAATTTAGCGAAAAAGCCCAAAACATTTAATTAGCACAACATAAAACCCCAAGAGCAAAACACACAGAGATTTGTTATGTAAGAGACATTCTTATGTTGTTGGGTCAGGTTCTGTTACTTCCTTCCCCTCAGGCCGAAGAAACCTGTATCAGGTTGTTGTCTTTGAAGAAACATGGAGTCCTTAGTTCAGTTTGGCTTTTCACTCAGAGCCAGCGGTTCATTTAAGGATAAGTTGCTCCATGTTCTCAAAGCAAATCCACTCCCCCATTGTGTCATCTTCCATGAACTACAGATGGGACTCTCTTCCTGTTTCACCACACCATGGACTTGCATGCAGACTTCTTTTCAGCTGATCCCTGAGGTTCCAAACTTCCCTTCTCCACCACACTTCAAGACAAAAGGTGGCTGCCAGTTGCATTCTTAGCTCAGTGTTATGTGTTCCACCTCTAAACAAAGAGACTCCACCAACAGGAAAGAGAAAACTAGTCACACTAATTGCTGTCCTTACTCAAATATAATTATTTTCAGAGGTGCCGACTGTCTGGGACTAAAGCTGGGGAGAGCTTGGAGTTGCAAGTTGCAATCCAATCCCTTAAGCTAAAAAACCCACCAGACTCAAACTACAGTAACAGAAGCTTGTAATGTTTCTGTGATGTAGTGATGGTTGTTTATGTTTAATCACGTAAACATCTGTTTGCATTTGCCTGGCAAAACTGCATTTTTATTAGGGTACATTGGGCTAGGATTTCATAGAATCACTGAAAGTTTTGATTTAGAAGATAGAGTTAAACATCATCTGCCCTGCCTTGAGCAGAAACATCTTTCTCAGTGTCATGTAGTGATAGGACGAGGGGCAGTGGTTGTAAGCTGGAACATAGGAGGTTCCACATCAACCTGAGAAGGAACTTCTTCACAGTGAGGGTGACAGAGCACTGGAACAGGCTGCCCAGGGTGGTTGTGGAGTCTCCTTCACTGGAGATGTTCAAGACCCTGCTGGATGGGTTCCTGTGTGACTTGGTCTAGGTGATCCTGCTGTGTCAGGGGGATTGGACTAGATGATCTTTTGAAGCTGTGAAGTGCTTCACGACCATCATTAGACAGAATTTCTTCATTACATACAACCAACACATACCCTCTTCATTTCAAAACCATCAGTCCTCATCCTGTCACAACAGGTCTTGGTAAAAAGTCTGTCTCCATTTTTCCTATTGGGCCCTTTAAATACCAAAAAGGCTGCAATAAGGTCTTCTCTGAGCCTTCAGTCTTTGTTCAGAAGTGCACGTAACAGGCATGCAATCCTAATAAGATTTTTCCAAACATAATATGATTTTTTTTTGGTTTTGTGCTTTGCATGCCTGGAGGCTGATGTCCTTCATTTTTCTCTCTATTTCTTGACAACTACCTTTGAAAGAATCTTTTTCTAGCATGTGAACTAGGACCCAGATAACATAAGTCATAATAATGTGTCCTAAAAATCATCTTGACTATCTCCTCACAAATTCTTGCCAAGGAGCTCAAGGGCTCTGCAGGTGATATATTTAAACTATGACTGTGAGAAACACATTATTGTCTCCATTCTGATAATTCAAACATAATAAAGGATTGTGGTGCCGAGGATGGAGAATAAAAAACACGTTTTTTTCTGCCCTACATACTATTTCATCCCTTTCATGCCTACCACTGGGACAAGATAACATTTGGAAAGCACTAGTGTACGTTTTTAAGAAGATCATAACTTGACCTTCAATGACTTTAGTTTTAAGCTGAGGCTAGGTACTCTGTAATGTTATGAAATCAGCTGCTGAGTCTTCTACGAAGAGGACACTGGATAGATTGGAGAGGTGGGCCCAGGTGAAGTGATCAGGTTCAACAAGGCCAAGTGCAGAGTCCTGCACCTGGGCTGGGGTAACCAGCATCATCAGTACTGGCTAGAAGAGGATATAATGGAGAGCAGTCCTGTGGAAAGGGACTTGGGGGTGCAGGTGGGTGAAAAACTGGATTTGAGCCACCAGCGTGCAATTGTGGCCCAGAAGGCCAATCACATTCTGGGCTGCATCAAAAAAACTATGGCCAGCAGATCAAGAGAGGTGATTCTGCCCCTCTACTCTGTTCTGGTGAGACCTCATCTGGAGTATTGTGTCCAGTTCTGGAGTCCCCAGCACAAGAAGGATGTAGACAGGCTGGAGCACGTCCAGAGGAGGACCACTGAAATGATCAGGGGAATGAAGCATCTCTCATATGATGACAGGTTCAGAGAGTTGAGGTTGTTCAGCCTGGAGAAAAGAAGGCTCCGAGGTAACCTCCTTTTGACCTTCCAGTATCTGAGAGAGGCCTTCATGAAGGCAAGGAAGGTCTTTTCAGGAGGGTATGTATGGATAGGACAAGAAGCAGTGGAGTCAAGCTGGGAAAACAGTGATTTGGGCTGCATATTAGAAACAAGTTATTCAATGAGAGAGTTGTTGATGGCTGCAATGGGCTGCCCAGGAAGGTGATGGGGCTCCATCTCTGGAGTCATTTAAGGTCAGGCTTGGTGAGGTGAGCAACCTGACTTAGGTTGTTCCTGTGTAGGGCAGTTGGACTAGATGACCTCTAGGGGTCCCTACCAGCCTAGAACATTCTATGATTCTGTGATTTGTGTTGTGGAAAAAGCTTTGCGCTCAGATCTGGGCAAAGTTGTAATTACTCTTAGTATTAACTTAGTATTAACTTTACAACTTAGTTGTAAATACTCTTAGTATTAACAAATGCAAATACATCCTCACCATGAAAAGCAAGACCCTAGAAACAACTTTGTCCGTTACCTGAACACGCACCTGTTCCGTGTGCTTGCACACTAACCTTCCATTTCCAAAATGCCAATTCCTACAGCCACAAACAAGAGGAGAACTATCTCCTTTCAGCAAGCCATGGAATTCAGATCAAACCTTCCCTCTGCTGTTCCTTGATGTCTATTTACCAAATTCCCAGGGCAAGATGGATGCTGAGTTCTACTTCAGTGCCATATGTGATCTCTAACAGACGGATCAAAAGTGAAGATTAAGTCCAAGAAGAAGAAAGCAGATCTGGAAAAAACAAAACAAAAGGTTCAACCCCCTTCTGTCAGCCCAAACTACTGTCTTTTGCAGAAAAGCTTAAATTCAGCTTCTAGCTTTGGCTTGCAGATTTGGTTTGCAGTTTCAAAGACATACATCACTAAAATTCTCAAACCATCACAGGGTAGTTAATTGCTAGCATGCCTCCTGTGTGTTTTTAGCCCACGACAACTTTTTTTGATATCTCCTATATATTAAGAAATATGTGCAGTGTAACAAAACAATGTCCCAAACAGTCAACAACTATGATGCCACATGGATATCTGGGGAAATCAGATTTAGGTGCTCAACCATGTGATGCTACAAAATTGGGGAGCCTTGGGAATGGGTTCCATTATAGAGTAGTATAGATGTAGGTAAAGTTCCATTACCCAAGGAAGCTCCAAATATACCTCAAGTTAATAAAATTAACAAAACCTTGTCATCAGTCACATCACATCTAGAGATAATCGGCAGTGAAAGGATCAATGTTTCCCAAGACAAAACACTTTAAAATGATGACCTTTGAGAAGCTTCAGTGAGCAGTAACCAAAGAAGAGCTTCGGAACAAATCTCCTGTCACATCATTCTCCAAACAGAAGACGCGTTTTTCAATAATTTTGAGTAACTTTCCTGGGAGATCGAAGAGAACACACGTTTTCATTATTATCATTATGATTATTATTGTTATCTTTAAGCTGAGCACGTGTGCCTGTGTGTGATGGGACTGTTCTTAGGAATAACATCACACAACATTGTGAAACATGTGCAAAAGTGTATGTGCAGCAGGGTAGGTCTTTGTGTGCGTGTGTGGTAATCATAATCAGTCACACTGTACTTCTGCCTAGGGGTACGCAAGCTGAAAGAAAGGTTGAGAACCACTGTTATAGATAATCCCCTGTAATGATTTTCCTTTCTTCAGGACAATCTTGACAACAGCACCTTGCCCCAGGAAAGTTTCCTTTGATCCATTTTGTGACTGCAATACAAATCCCCTATTTTTCGTTTGCCTCTCTTCAAATTAATGAACCCTGCAATGAAGATGCCCTGCCCAGAAGTGGTTTCTCCAAACAGATTAAAAGAAATAACAAAGCTAAAACTCAGGATCAAGAATTGGGATTGAAATGTGGGAGGGTGCTCGGTCTTTATTTGCTTTTCTTTCTTCCTTTTTTTTTTTAGGGGGACGTTGTGCTGTTGCACGTCTTGTTACACAGATCATCGATTCGGTGTTATTTAACTTAGATATAGGCAAACGGCAGTGTTCAGAGTGCAGGAGAGCTGATTTTTAAAGCATAATGCTCTGTTACAGAAACAGTTTTCATGAAAACATTATGCAAAGTGGTACATGAACACGCATACAAAAAGCAAGTTAAGAGCTGATCTCTGTGGGCTGTTAAAGTCATCTGCATTTGGGTAAAAATATGTATTTTTGTGTCTGGGTTAAAGAATTGGATAAATGTGGCCACCGCTGATATAGCTACATGGAAGTCAAAATATCTGCCAGTCTTAGACAACAGAATCACAGTCACATGTCCTAAATATGTAACTCCTGTCACCTGAGTCACCCCACAACATTCATTGCTTTTGGATGGGTGTAATGGGTTTAGAAGAGAATCACAGCGACCTGGGCTTGTCCAGAGCAGCATCAACAAGTGAAGTATTCCGCTTTAAAATGGTAGCACGTGCAAGTGAATTCCTCCCTTTATGGCCTAAATGTACATTCCCATGACTCTCCCTTTCCAGAATTATTTAAAGGTAAAATACTTGTAAAAACAAAACAAAAAGAAATTACCCTAAGCATGTGAGGGGTGGGTGTCAGGAGGGATGGAGCCAGGCTCTTCTCAATGTCATCTGGTGATAGGACGAGGGGTAATGGGTGTGAGCTGAACAGAGGCGGTTCCGTATAAATATCAGAAGGAACTTCTTCCCAGTGAGGGTGACAGAGCACTGGAAGGGGTTGCCCAGGGGGATTGTGGAGTCTCCTTCTCTGGAGATGTTTAAAACCCACCTGGATCTATTCCTGTGCAACTTGGTGTATGTGATCCTGATGTGGCAGGGGGATTGGAATGGATGATCTTTCGAGGTCTCTTCCAATCCCTAATGATTCTATGATTCTATGAAAACAAATGAAAATACATCCATCCACAGGACCTTCCTAAAGTCCAGGTCTAATTTCCCAGACTTCTTTTTTCTCCTTTGTCTCAAAGTGTGGCAGCTAACCAAGGCAGCAGGACTGTCATGGAGGATTGGTCAGTGTAGGATTTCTTGACTATTTGCTGTCCCTCAAGCGTCCTCAAAACTCAAGAAGATCCAAGAAATTAAGACAAATATTAGTAAACCATGTAGCTTTCAATTTTATGTTTCTTCATCCACTATTTCCTTTCAGCAACACCAACAGGATGGAGTGTCTGACTTCCTACAACAGCTAAGGCTAGAGAGATCACTGGACACAGCCTAATACAAACCACTGCTCAAGCATGGTCACTGAAAGCAAGCTGCT
The DNA here is from genome assembly GCA_013400115.1 of Rhinopomastus cyanomelas. NCBI lineage: Eukaryota > Metazoa > Chordata > Aves > Bucerotiformes > Rhinopomastidae > Rhinopomastus > Rhinopomastus cyanomelas. Next base: position 35,755 of record VXBP01006523.1, on the reverse strand, counting down.
TAAGGCCATGTCCAATGATGTCCTGAAACCTTTGAGGATAAAGACTCTATAACATTTGTGGACAACCTGTGTCTGTGTTTGACCACATTTTAAAAAAATGTACATACATATTTTCTATCGTTTAACTAAAATTCTCTGAATTTCCATTTGTCATGTTTGCTTTGTGTGCTGTTGTTGGTCACTACTGGGAAGAGTCTGTCTACATCTTCTTTAGTCTCTTCACATGCCCTGTTAGATACTTACATACATGGATAACATTCTTCAGAGCTTTACTTCTCTCAGGGTGAACAATTCCATCTCTCACAGACTCTTCTCACACACTAGATGCTCCAATCCCTTCACTGTCCTTTCAGTGTGACAGTCCAGTGACCCAGAAACCCTAATGACTGTCATAATGAAAGGCCATTGATGGGACTGGAGCATCTAGGGTATGAGGGTCACTGTAAGTCCAGTGACTGTCTATTTTCTGTTGCCATCAGGGCATGTTGCTCACTCATGTTTACCTTGTTACCCACTAGGAACCACAGGACCATCTATCACAGAATCACAGAACCACAGAACCTCAGGGATTAGAAAGGACCTCGAAAGTTCGTCTAGTCCACTTTGTGCTGGTACCTTGAGTTGTTCCTTTCCAAGAGCAGGACTTGTTTCTTCCTTCTCGTGAATTACAAGAAGTTTCTAGATAATTTTCCATCTTATTGAGGTCTCTGAATAGCACATCATCCTTGGTGATGTGTAATGCTGTGTAGTCAACAGAGCATTCATATGCCAATGGGCTGGGATAGAAAATCTGAATAAACTAATTTAAAACTACTACTGTTGCTATTATTAGTAGTATTATTATGATTTTTTAATTCACTTGTAATAGTACCTCATCAAAGCATCAGTTGACACTTGAATGCAACGACAATAACATAACAGTGCTTGAAAACAAAAAACCCTCTATCCTGAATGACAGTAAAACAAAGAGAAAGGCAGGTCTTTGAGCCAGTCCAAGAAATGGATGCCTTCCTACTACTAGAATTTTTGACATCCACCACCTAGCTATCCTTTCTAATCGCTAGATAATGTTTCTTAAATAATCTCAGTCATTTCTTGGTTCTAAAAAACACTTTTATTCTTATTCATTTGGCCTTTTATTGAGATGGATTATAGCAGGGGATTTATCTCAACACCATTGTTACAGGAATGAAAGTTAGGCACTTGGCACATTTACTGTGGTAGATTTAGATTAGCTGTAAGGAAGAAATTCTCTCCAGTGCTCAGGCACTGGAAAAGATTGCCCAGGGAAGTTGTGCTCTCTCCATCCCTGGAAGTGTTCAGGGTCAGGTTGGATGGGGCTTTGGGCATCCTGGTTGGGTGAGAGGTGGCCCTGCCCAAGGCTGGGGGTTGGAACTGCATGATCATCTTAAACCATTCTGTGAGTCTGTGATTCAATGATTATTGACTCTGGGGTGGAAAGCAGTTATGGAAATTAAATCACCACTTGCAGGTGAAGAGCTGTCAGATCTTTTTCCACAACAAGCAGATATTAATAGCAGATTGTACTGTTAATAACTAGTAATAATTGCTATTAGTGTATTTCTAAGGTTTAAATTATCCTTTCTTTATAGCTTAAGTTATACCTCAGTATGGTAGATGATGTCTTTGGCTTCATTAGAGCATGTCAACCAATAACCAGAGGGTAGCATACTGAGAAGCTTGTTCACTTTCCATGCTCTGTTAGTCATAAATCTCTGTTTGCAGCACAGGTTATCAAACCTGTCAAACAAATATTGGTTTTCTGATGTGGATTACAGTTTATTTAACATTTAAGAGAGGTTATAAAAATTATTTTATTAAAAATTGTATTAATCAACACCATTTAATAGCTTCTATTTTGCTAACATTGGCTAAGCTAAATTCAATGTTGACTCTTAATGGAAGAAAATAGCTGACTAATAAAATAAATACGATATTGTTGTATACTACACATAAATTTTTGCAGTTTATCAATGCAGAGAGAAATTCAGCAACACAATTAACTGTCCTTAAATTTTTTCTAAACCTCTTCTTCCAGTGTCTGGCTTTGCAAATTAAAACAAGCTTGCTCCCATATTAAATTTCAGGACCTTTACTGCTTTAAATAATGATAAAACTAGGGAAAGCAAAGCAATTTAATGTTGTAAACAAGTTAAAAGACTGCAGCCCAGGGCTACTAAGTAAATATGACTGTTTCCTGTATTTGTAGTATTTGTCTTTAGAAACAAGAACTTTATGTTGATATGTAAGTACAAAGAATTAAAACACAGCATCCTGGGTTGGACCAGAAGTGGGGTGGTTAGCATATTGAGAGAGATTCTCCCACACATCTACTCCGACATGATGAGGTCAAAGTTTGAACATTGTGTCCAGTTCTGGGCCTCTCAGTTCCAGAAGGACACAGAAATGCTGCAGAGACTCCAGCACAGAGCTACAGAGGTGGTGAACGGAGTGAAACATCTTCCTGATGAGGAAAGGTTGAGAGAGCTGGGTCTCTTGATCTTGGAGAAGAGGAGACTGAGAGGTGACCTCATTAATGTTGATAAATATGTAAAGGGTGGGTGTCAAGAGGATGGAGCCAGTCTGTGTTCAGTGGCACCTAATGATAGGACAAGGAGCAATCAGTGTGAGCAGAAATGTGGGGGGTTCAACATAAATATGAAAAGGAACTTGTTCACAGTGAGGGTGACAGAGCACTGGAAGAGGCTTCCCATGGGGATTGTGGAGCCTCCTCTGTAGATATTTAAAACCCGCCTGGACATGTTCCTGTGTGACTTGGTCTAGAGATCCTGCTGTGGCGAGGAAATTGGACTAGATGATCTTTTGAGGTCCCTCGCAATCCCTAATGTTCTGTGATCCTATGATAGCAGGAGCTGTGGCACTTATTTCTTATCCTTTCACAATAATGGACACAGTCTCAGGGTATTTTTCTTTAGGCAGTAAAGATAAGAGTGTTAGAGACTATCGAGCTACCATCCACAAAATGTAGATGAACCAAGTTTATATCCCAGGAGCCATTTATGCTCAAATTGCTGCTGACAAAATCATTATTGAATTACTTATTCATGTGATGGTAGCAAATTAGACGCAGAGTTCATGTCACTGTGTGCTACCAGTAGTTAAAGTGCATGTCTACATGCAGATTTTTGCTCCAAGTGTTTGAGGAGTTTCATGGAAACATCCCCTGAGTCAGGCCACTCTGCTTTCAGAAGAACTGTGAGGACAGGTAAAATGCAGCCACACAGAGCAATGGTCTGACAAGTTGTACGTGTGGGTGAAAAAAATCAAGAGGACTCCTGATGAGAGGACTGTTAATTGATAAACCAGATATATTGGTTAAGAGCATCGGAAAAGCTCGAGAGTTCATGATCCTTCCCAGTGTGGAAGATGGCCTCTCCTTGTAGAGATGAACTGGTAGAGATGAACCTTGTAGAGATGAACTGGTTTGCCTTTTTCTTTATTCCCCAAGGCATTATAAGCATAGAATAGTTCAGGTTGAAAGTAATCTCAGAGATCATCTAGTCCCAACCCTGCTGTCATGTCAAGGACAACTCCTACTAGAAGGGGTTTTTTCAAAATTCAGTCCAGTGCTTCCAGGAAGGGAACATCTGCAGTCTATCTGAGCAGCCTGTTCCAGTGTCTCATCACCCTCACAGTGAAGAAGTTCTTCCAAACATCTATTCTACATCTACCCTCTTTCAGTTTGGCGTTACTACCTCTCATCCTATCACTGCAAATCTTTGTAAAATACCCCTCCCTATCTTTCTTGCGAGGCCTTTGGATACTCAAAGGTCACAATAAGTTTTCTCCAGAGCCTTCACCTCTCCAGACTGAGGAATGCTGATCATCTTCATGGCCCTCCTCTGGGCCATGTCTTTCCTGTGTTGGATGCTTCAGAGCTGGAACAGTATTTCAGGTTAGGTCTCTTGACAATAGAATAGATGAGAAGAATCACCAAACTTGTTCTACTGGCAACTCTGCTGGGGATGCAGCTCAATCCACTACAAAACGAAGAATCAGCATACAAAAATATCCCAGAGCATTTTCAGAGCTATTAGTTGCTCAGGTGCCTTATTTGCATAACAGGTAGGGTATTGTGTTGAGGTCTTTTCTGCTCTTTTATCATTAAGGTATAGTGCAGTAAATTTTGTAACCAGGCTGATGATTGTTCTAGAAAAATTAGTACAGCAGAAAAGGTAAGCTGCATAGCACAAACGGGAGTCAGGCTGAAACCCCAAAGCTCGTGAAAGGAGGTGAAGAGTGACGCACACATTGAAAGTGAAATTTCTCAGATGAAGTCAAGCAGCTCAAAGGAGACAAGGCTAACAGCTATAGGACCATAGTGTTGCTGAACCTTTTGTTGTCACAGAAGTCTTGACAACAGACAGTCAAGGACTGAACTCTTCATTCTTAAGTCACACAAAACCCTTTTTCAATCGTCCTTTCACTACCACAGGCAGTTTGACTTGGAAGAGATTTACAGGTTGAGAGAGCACCTGAAAGTGCCTGGACTGAAAGTTGTGGGTTTTTTTCTACAGAAAGCACAAAACCCTATGCCTTTGCAAGTCCTTGGAAACAGAAGAATGCTTTAAGTCAAGTAAAGAGCAAAATAACACTAAAACAGAAAATTTTCAGTTGGAAGGGACCTACAATGATCATCTAATCCAACTCCTCCAACTCCCCCACCAGTTCGGGTCTGACCAAGTTAAAGCACATTTTTAAGGGAACTGTCCAAGTCTGTCAGGTTTGGAGCATCAACCAGTTCTGTAGGAACACATTTTACAGTTTTTACCACTGTCTTCATAAAGAAATGCTTGTTCTTGCTCAGTATAATACCCCCATGGCACATCTTTGGAGGGTTCTTGACTAAGAGATAGCTGAAATTGATTTTTAACTCTGAGCACACACAGTATTAGCAAAAGGTTGTTCTCCTTTTCTTGTCCCCAGTTCCTGCTCCCCTACCACAGCTCTAGATGATCACCCATCTTTTTTTTCCAATACTTTAAACCATAGGAAAGTTTTCACTCTATTTGCAACCAGGAATGCAGATTCGGCATATCTTGATTTTCCCAGTCCTTTCCCACAAGAAGATACAGGGTGATACGGAAGCTGCCATGGCAAGATGCAGTGTGAGCGCCAACCCTCTTTATGAGATTAAGCATGAGAAAGTGACCATGGTTATGAGAAGAGACCATAGAATCATGGAATCATTCTGGTTGTAAAAGACTCTTGGGATCCAAGTCCAACCATCAACCTGACTCTACAAGTTCACCCCCAAACCACTTCCCCCCAACACTACATCTGAGCATCTTTTAAACTCATTTAGGGATGGTACTGAATCATCAGCTTGGGCAGCTCATTCCAGTGGCTGACCACACTCTCCAGGAAGAATGTTTTCCTGATGTCCAATCTAAACCTACCCTGTTGGAGTTTGAAGCCCTTTCCTCTGGTTCTATCACTACATGTGAGAAGAGACCAACATCAGCCTCTTTACAATGTCCTTTCAGATAGTTGTAGAGAGCAATGAGGTCTCCCTTAAGCCTCCTCTTCCCAAACTACACACCCTAAACTCTCTCAGTCTCTCCTGATAAGACTTATTCTCCAGGCCCATCACCAGCTTCACTGCCCTCCTCTGCATTCAGTCCAACACCTCAATTTCTTCTTTTTACTGAGGTGCCCAAAACTAGTTAATGCCTGCTTGCCCTTCTTTGCTTAGCTAGCCACGTGTGTCTCAATTTCTAATAAGTTACTATTCATCATTTTCATTGTTTTATTGAAATCCTTTAACTTCCACCCACCACAGCTGTAACGCAGCCAGAGACAGTAGCTGTTCTGCAGAATTTGCTATTGACAAAACACAGGCCAGAAAGGGGACTTGGTGACACAGACATGTGGCAAAAGATGTGAACCCAATTTCTAAAACCTCAACCCACTGACGGTGTGGGCAAATAATTCCTTGGAGGGAACATCACTTTGCCTGTTATAGCAGTGCAAAGGTCCACAGGAGAGGCTACCCGCACACCTTCAGGAGTTTTGGTGATTCATTAGACACTCAGATCTCAGAGAACGCAAGGTCAAAGCTTTAACTGTGTAACAGATGTATTTAAAACGAAAGAAAAAAAGGAATTGAAAGTGCTTAGATGGGCAAAACTACAGTATTGCAGAGTTTAGTTGTTAGTTGATACCTCAGACATCCTGTACTGGGAATTGTATTGATTCCATCTCCCTCCGGGACGCATTTCACATCCAGCCTTCCTGCAGAGAAGACAGAAGTGAATAAAGTGTTGGAGGAAGTGCCCAGAACACTAACAAATAACTGCACTGTCTGGTCATTCTGTGCTCTCTGGTCTGGGAAGGGGATATATGGGTTGCTATGAACCTCTGAGATGGCTTCATGTGTGAAGTTGATGTTGTGTATGCATGAACCCTGATGTTCTGATTTTGCCCAGCTCACCTCTGGACTTCAGGAGAAAGAGGGTTTCTTCACACCTTCTAAAAGACTGGAGGTGCTTAATTAGGAGAAAGTGCTTATTAAATGCATTTTCAGTACAAGACAGATTTAAAAGTTAATAATTTTTTTTAAAAGTGAAGGGAATCACCAACTCACTGAAGAAAAATCAGCATGAAATTTCTCAGTTGCAACTGAATATCATACATGTGCATCCGTGTCTCTGTAACTGGCACAGGGTTCAGAAATTAAATTTTTTGTTCAGAAATTAAATTTATTTTTTAAAAGAGGAATATATTGAAGAGAGGCAGACAGACACACTTTGATTTCTTTGTTCCCTTCCCATAAATATTAATGCATTTCCTAGGTGCTGCCATTGTGACATGCCGTGGACGGGGGCAGAACGTGTTCTTGCCGGGCTCCCAGCCTCACTGCATACAGATGAGTGCTTTCAGAAAGGCTGCAGGTGAAGTGCACACACAAAGTAAAATTATAGCTGCCCCTTGTCAAATGCAGCAACACAGGCCAATAATAGCTGCTTATTCCATCAGTGGATAATGCAGTCATTGTGTCAGAGACCTACTCAATGCTGTTGCAGTGTTAGGAGGGGAAAGGTAATGTAGGTTGCCAGAGAAAGCACGAAACTGGCAGTTTATCACTAATACTTCCTTCCCATCTAGACATCAAAAATATTTCCCTTCTGTCACGCTAGTTCCTCTACAACTTTCTAATTCCTGGGCTCTGTCATTCTCATCAGAAATAAACCAATACAGGCTACGTAGCAGACTGAACATGCATCAGATATGAATAAATTATCATGCATAAAAGCAGAGGCTTGTCTTTAGTTGCAAGAAACAAAGGAAAAGGAAATAAATACCACTAACAGGATTTCTACAAGTATCAGTTATTTGGATGATGACATCATGGGAAGTTTTAAAGCATTAGTCAATTCTGGTAGATATTTTATGAACAAAAAACAAATGGCAATCTTGCCATTGATAATCTTGAGTTTAACAAATAGAAAATAACAGGAGACAGATAAATGGGATTTCGTATGAAAGTCCTAAGACAATGTGGGTTTATATGAAAATGAAGTGGACTTCAATTTAATTCAATTTCTTAATATGGCAAGTAGCTCCATATTACAGCTGGTTTAGATCTGCTGTTTAACAAAGCACCACTTCTAACATGTGTTGATACGTGGTGTTCTTAACTTGAAGCCAAATAAGTTCCTCTTAAATCTCAGACATTCAGTCTAGCTTTGAAACTCAAATAAACCATGTAGAAGTTTTCCTAGAGATAGGCAATCAGAGCGAACAAATCATCTCATACTTGATTAATTCATGTTTACAAATGTGAAGGGTGGGTGTCAGGAGGATGGAGCCAGGTTCTGCTCAGCGTCATGTAATTGTAGGACAAGGGGCAATGGGTGTGAGCTAGAACACAGGATCCACATCAGTATGAGAAGGAGCTTCTTCATGCTGAGGGTGACAAAGCCCTCAAAGGGGCTGCTGTAGAGCCTTCTTCTCTGGAGACATTTAAAACCTGCCTGGATATGTTCCTGCACAACTTGTTCTAGGTGATCCTTCTGTGGCAGGGGATTGGACTAGAAGATCTTTCGAGGTCCCTTCCAATCCCTAATGTTCTGTGATTCTGTGTAATTGGATCCTAGATGTGCCTCTGTCCCTTGCCAGTAACTACAGAGGGGACCAGATATTTAGATAAACTCTCATATCCCTACAATTAGGTTACATGTATCCTGACTGGAATAAAAATGATGACTCTGAAAAGACTTTCTATGAACATGTGGAAGTTAATTTGTACCTTTTGGAACAGGTTAGGTAGGGAGGTAGCTTAGGACACATCCCTGGAGACATTCAAGGTGAGACTGGACAAGGCTCTGGGCAACATTATTTAGTTGAGGATGTCCCTGCTTACTGCAGGGTAGTTGGACTAGATGACTTTTGGAGGTCTGTTCCAGCTCGTGCCATTCAATGATTCTATGACTTCCATCCATGTATCAAGTATATTTGTCATGATGGGATTGATTTGGTACTCCTACATTTTAACAAGAAAAGACTCTTAACAAGTTGTTCTCCCTTGTATCTAGGCATGTCTCAAAACTTCTTTTTTTTTCTATTAATTCACCAGACATTAAGAGCACCTGATCCAAATGCTTCATTTGGGATTACAGACATTATCTGCTTCCTGTTGGCCAGTTGAGGGAGATAGACCACAGGGTTCTTCAGATCATATAAAGCTATCACATGACTCAATCCTGCTTTCTCTTGTGCATTTTTTTATAAAGTCTCAAGTATCTGTAAGTGGAAGCTGAATTTTATATTTGGATAACCCTAGATAAAATGAATTCAAAATTAGCAACAAATGATCAACTTTTTTTTCCGACTTCAATTTGAGATTATGTGTTAAACTGTTTGCTCAACACTTTTGAGACTGTTATTCAAAAATATATGAACTAAGCAATACCTTTGAGACCTGAAAAACTAACGTTTTGGAGATATTTTCCTTCAGGTGCTGAATACAGATGGTTTCTATAAAGTTAATGGGTTCTTTGAAGTTACAGCTTCTAAGATTAACTTAATTTAAATAACAATGTGTACAGCAGCATAATAGCAGCAACAAATACATCATAATTGTAAAATGTGTTGTTTGGATCCACACAGCGACTGGATTACAGTTAAGATTATATCAAGCTTTGAGATAAGAAGATTTGGATGTATATATATGCAAGGAAATGATGAAATACAAGGAAGCATCTTGCACGTTGCAGTGTGTAACTGTCCAGGGAATTAAGTATGTTCTTTCGTATCTCACAGGTCTCTCAATACATTCCAGAATACTAAGATATGAACAAACAATTATGAATAAATCAGTTGGTATAGCAAAAAAGGGAGAGTTTTTCACACAAGCTAAAGTGTCTCTGGCCTCCATTATTGACCTAAAGGAAAGAAAAACATTGGAAGGGGGTCCTTACTTGTCTATAGTCAGATATGAAGAAAAATAATGTTTTTTTCAAGAGCTTGTAACCCATGACATCTTGATGTGGAATGTTACTGGATTTGATTTTATTTGATCCATTTAACCTCAAAATAGAAGGGTTTTGGCTGATGCTTTCTGCCTCATACTCATCATTCAGACTTCAGATCTAATAAATTATTAAAGAAATGTAGAGCCTGTTTTCCTGCACTATCTTCTTCCTCACACTTGTAAAAGAGTTTAAGTCTTTTAACTTTAGATTCTACTGCGGCAGGGGGATTGGACTGGAAGATCTTTGGAGGTGCCTTCCAATCTCTAATGTTCTGTGATTATGTGATTCAAATATTACTGAAGAATCAGAAGTTATCCTAATTGTACTGATATTTCTTTAATGAGATTGCAATTTTTAAAGCAGTTTTTTTCCTGTTACAAAGTCAATCTTTAATTAAGTTTAGTAAGGATTAGACATGATCAACTAAAAGCAAAATTAAAGCTTCTCAGAACAGCTTATGGTTAATAAATGTCTTTCAAGTAAGTAGTTCACCCAGAAAGTACCAGATGGGTGATGCTACAGAAATTAGGGTAATAATGTGATTGGTCGTGGTCACTGGAAGGAGTTAATATAGCTAGATCCTACAGTTCTGAGACTAATAAGCCTCAAATATTTTAGATAACTTCTTGTTCATTATTAACGTGCACCAAGACCAAGCCATCCATTTTTCACCTCTGCAGGCACATATCTCGTTCCACCCAACTGTAAGCAAAAAATCCTTCCTTCTCATTTGTAGCAATTCAAGTCTATGAGCAGAACCACTGGAGTGTTATAAGGGATCTGAGAGGATTAATTTCTTCCATGCCTGGAAGATTCTAGACTTCAACCATTATCTATATAGGGCCTGAGAAAATCCTTCTTGTCCAGCAAAAGGAAGTAATATTGCAAGCATAAGGTTGAAATTCGAAGAATAAGCCAATGATCAGCGCTGACTAACCTCTCAAAACATCTTATGCATACAAAGCACAAGGGAAATTAGATTGCAAAATGTGTTTTCGAAGTCTGTGAGGTTAAAGATTATCCACACATCTAAGCCAATGCTCTCTGAGATTCTTTCTTTTTTAGGAAAAATAAATTTTCTCTCATCTCCCTGACCTATTCATTGTGCATGATGGCATGGGTCCATCTACTTGATTTCCAAAGTGGTGATATAGCCTTTTGTAACATGCATCTGTTCCAGGATCTAATTCTGTTATTTTCCTGCCTCATGATTTAATTCCTCATGTTGTGAATTTCTGTAAACACTTTTCTTTATTCAGCTTGTTTAATATCAAGTAGTCACCCTCTGGAACGTTCCTGTTTCATGAAAAGAAATAGCTAGAAGAATTAAAAAAAAAAAACAAAAAAAAAACACCCAACAAAAACACTGCAGCTCCTTCATGCTTAAAAAAAGAGTAATAAAAGGATTATAAACTTATAAGATAAGGATAAGGCTCTAAGAAAAGAAATTCAGACACGGAGGATGGATAGTTGTGTGTTTATTAGATTAGAAAAAAAGATAAATGGTTTTAGTCAGTCTTTCCACTGTGTGAAGTCTTCTGGGTTACATCTGGTACCTGCTTTACCGTCTAGAGCTGTATGTGCTTCCATAAGATAACTTTGTTCCTCAGCTCCACTACGGTTATTTGCTGTTTCATCCTTGATAATTCAGTGGACTTGTGCTGCTGTTGCCCCTTGGGATGCACATGGTTTTGTCTCCACTTAATGTCTCCAGTATTCCTCAGACAATATTATGTCTCTTTTAGGTTTGTGTACAACAAGACAATGAAGTTTCTCAGTGATTCTCCTCTCTCCTGTTGATGAGCAGTAAAAGCAAAATGTTAGAAACAGTGTCTCTGGACAGATTTGAGAGATTACAGAAATAAAGGCTATTCCAAAACCCAAGGAAGTAAATTAAGAGATTCATCGACTTCAACAGGCTTCAGAGCAATACATAATGAATGTAGGTTTATCTCGCTATCTGATGGAGAGCCTCAGATCAATCAACATTGCAGCTGCTCAGAAGCAGAAAACTATTCGTAAATAAATGATTCTCTGATTAGTTATGATACTCTCCCCAAAGCATTTAACTACTCAATTGTCAGTTCACAGAGCTGATTATCAAGTGACAAGTTTTACCAGTGAGCCACTCAGGGTAACACAAGATCTTACGTATTCTAGAAAGCTGATTCCACAGCCTGATGTATCCTGCTTGCATACTTTGGTAAAGCTTTTATCTGGTCTTTCTTATTATATCATCTCAATGTTTTACAAGTCTTAACAAATTTATCCTCTTTAAGTCCCTGAGGCAACATCTACATGAGGAAAGTTGCCTAAGACATAAAACCTCTAGGAAAAAGCCTGGAGGAAAATGCTGCAGGCAATCACATGCAAAGGAACAGCTCTCCAGAGAAGAAAATATTCGGCCTCAGGAAAAGCTGACCATGGGACAGAACTGGAGGATGTCCTTAGATCATATTTAGTGGGTATGTGGCCCCAGCTTTTAGTTCCTTCTCATATATGGGTTTTAATAGTGATTTCTCATGTCCATCTCAGAAGTCATACAGATTTTGAAGCTGTAGACAACCATTTTTGATTCTGCCCTCCCAAAGGCTAGATCTAATAAAACAGTTCATGGAGTTATTATGACTATTGGTTTGTAGTGCTGCAGACCAGTAAATAAACTGTTGCTAATAGGGTGGATTTTTACTGAGCTTGCAGGGAGTCTGGAGCAAGGCTTCTCAGGCTCACTTTGTCTGAATTTGTATTAGCTTGCCTGGGGCTCTGTCTTAGAAACAGAGTGTTTTCTAACAACAGGTCACTGGCTAATTTATTTTCTATTTGTATAGTGCAAGTGTAATTTTTAGGTAGATAGATGCAAAAGACAATCTTACTCATACTGCTAATCATTCTGTAGAATTATTCCTTTCTTTTTTACGCACATCTGGACTAATGTTAATTTGGAGTAGACTCTAAAAATTTCAGTTACACCAAATATGAATTCCTATATTTAGGCAGAAGGTGTTTTCCTTTTCCCTAAACTGAATTGAGGGTAACTGATTAAATTTTGCAAACCATGTAAAGCAAAAACACAGTAGCTGTCCTGGGAATGTTCGTGGCAGAAGCTCTACTGTTCAGTGGGGGCAGAAGTTCTCTGCCTAGAAGCTTGCTAGAGCCAGGGTAAAAACTTACTATAGGCAACTTGTACGAAAGTAAAAAGACACAGTATCAGAAATACAGGTAGTGAATTAAACTTATCTAACAGAGAATAAATGGTCTTGCAGTGCATTAAAGCAGAAACAAAAGTGGCCAATAAATGGCCTTCCTGTGCATTAAAGCCAAAGCTTTGTAAAGTACAATACAATATATTTTTCCTGCATCTGCTTAGTATTCTGAATGAAATAAACCTTGAACAGCATTATAAATAATTGCATGGATTATTAATATATTATCCAGATTATTATTATTTTTAATATATTATTCAACAGGTGTGCCCAGACAGTGTTTCTGAGAGATAGAACAAGGAACAGTAGATAAAGCTGGAATACAGGAGGTTCCAACTCAACATCAGGAAAAAAACCTCTTCACTGTGAGGATGAAGGAGCATGGGAACAGGACACCCAGAGAAGCTGTAGGGTCTTCCTCTATGGAGACTGCCAGAAAACCCATTTCCATGAAGCCTACCCTGCTGATCCATGTCTTTCTATGATTCTGTGATTCTATGTTCAGAGTCCAGCCTCTAGGCTTGTGCTCCCACTGATATTGAGAAAACCTTTATTATAAAGGGCCTTTCTGTGATACTGTGATTTCTCAATAGACTGTAAGGAACCAAGTATCTCCTGTCCTTACACAACCCTTACACCTTGTAAACGGTGCAAGATAGTCAGTGCTGCAGGGCCAGCACAGCTCTACATGTTAACATTCAAATAGACATCATAATCAATCTTCTTCCTGTCTTACTGTCTTGATCATTCCTCATCAGCCATCACTAGTGATCTTCCATTGTTCAATCATGTGTATTCTAACAGCTCTCCAGAAACCACACATTGAATAGCTTCCTTTTGCAGTTTTTTATTTCTAAATTAAACTTTCTAAACAAATGAAAATCATATAATTGTCCTCATTTAAGGGGACTCACAAGGCCAACAGATCTTGTTCTCTTCTAATTTGTAAGGCTATCTTCAACAGCATGTCTCTTTTATATTGCCCTACTGCTTTGTAAACTGTGTGGAAATTTTGCTTAAAAAATTAGTTAATACCTCAAAACAGAAGGAAATGAGAGCAGAAAATTTTGCCAGTCTCAGTAAGGTACAGATTTTGCAATGCATGCAGGTAAAATGATGCTGGTCCAAGCTTCTTGAAGGAAGTAAAAGGATTTATTCTGCAAATGTATATCCACAAATTAAAAATTGGGATAAAGATCAAAAATGTCAACAAACTTCAGCAGCACAGTCTTGTAGCACCACATGAGAAAAGAATTGGATGCCAAGATTCTCTATAGCAGGTTCTCTTACCATGTCTAGGGGAATGTTCTACTGATGTAGAGCTGAGTGTACCATGCTGCCATGCAGAACGTGTGCCCTTGTTGCCAGGAAACCCAAAGGTATCTTAGGATGCATTAAGAAGAGTGTGGTCTGTAGGTATAGAGAGGTCATCCTCCTGTACACTCTGCCATGGTGATTATACCATGAGCTAGAAGACTGTGTCCAGTTCTGAGCTCACCAGTTTACGAGAGATAGGGAACTACTGGAGAGAGTCCAGTGGAGATAAGTGAGGACATGGAACATCTCTCTTGCTAGGAAAGACTAAGACGTCTCAGGCTGTTTAGCCTAGAGAGGAGAAGACTAGTAGAAGACTCTATCCATGTCAATAAATACCCGAAGAGTGCCTGTAAGGAACACAGAGCCAGACTGTTTTCAGTTGTGAAAAGAGAAGGAGCAATGGGCACAAGCTGGAACACAGAAATTTTAATTTCACTATGTTTTTCACAGGGAGGTTGACAAGGCTGCTTAGAGAGGTTGTGGAATCTCCTTCTCTGGAGGCATTCAAACTTCACTGGATGCAGGACTATATAATATGCTAAGTGATCCTGATTTAGCAGGGGGTAGGGCTAGATGATTTCTAATGGTCCCTTCAAACTCTGACAATTCTATGAGTCAGATCTAGGATTGGGCTGGAATAAATTTATTAGTAGAAAAGTCCTCTAAATGTTAGGAAGGGACTGTTACAAACCTTTGTGAAAAAAAACGGTTTATATCTGCAAAATACACTAGGGTCCTATTAAAGAATGCAGCTGTGGAAATGATGGGGGGGAAAAAAAGCCTGTGAGCCAGTGGGGAGAAGTGTTTGTGTTAGCTATGATGTTTCTTACAATTCTGAAGCAGCTCAAGAGACCTTTAGGTGTCACAGTGTGTTGAAGACTTCTCTGGGATAGTCTAAATTTGCAGAGAAAGACGCTGGGGCTTACCACTAATATTGCTGTATGTATAATACATTAAAGCTCTCTTGTTAAGGATTCTTTATACTATGCTTCAGAATTCCTTTTCTGAGGTGATTTAGAAGCATTATAATACAAAGTCAGCCTCATAAAATTCTGTAAGTGTTCTTGCTAAGCCTTTCCTTACTGCTACCGAACATGAAAACGCCTTATTTGAGTATAACTCCAGAAAATTATTTGTGCTCTTAAAATTGTAGCCAAGACTGTTCAACGCAGGAATGATTTCCTGTGTGTATTTAGAGCAACTGCTACATGTGGATTTGTTTCGCTTCTTTGTCTGACACTAAAGAATGGATTAGAATGGCATAACTTTCACTAAAATCCCCAGGTTCAGCTGACTGTCCCTAAACTTCCAGAAAGTGCCTGTGCAATTCACAAGGGTGTATCTAACCTTACAATACACCATTAACTTAGGTACCGACACCAGAAAAAATCACAGCTCATTTGACACTAAATGCCAGAATCTGTCAGCCAGGGGAATTCTGGCTGCTGACCAGGTGAGTTATGATCTAGCTTATCTCTTGTGTTACCAAGCTATTCTATGATTAAATGTGTTCTCTCTTTACAAACTGCATTTTGTGTAATAGCTCTGGAAATGCTCAAAGTGCAAAATCATCTTAAGAAGAGTAATTCTCTTGTGACATAACTACTGGCCATATTATTGTGGTGACTAAGGAGAAACTAAAAGTGTAGAGAAGCTGATGATTGTCAGGGAAAAAAGAACAAATTATTAGGGATTGGAAGGGCCCTTGAAAGATCATCCAGTCCAATCCCCCTGCCACAGCAGGATCACCTAGATGAAGTCAGTCTAGAGGTTAGTAGGGACCAGCTACGTGCTACAACTACACAGAGCTTCTGCACAGCTTCTGATTTCCCCCTCACTGAAGTAGCAAAGTAACCCCACTCAGTTTGCATGCCTTGAACCCCACACTTTGGTATCTGGAAAGAGATATCAATAAAATGAAAAAGATGGCAGTTAACTTTCAGTATTGAGTGTTCAAAAACCTCAACAACAAAATTGGCAAATGAACTTAGTTAACGTGCTGATGGGCCAAAATTGAAAGGATGCACAGAAGATTTTAAAAAAATCCACTTCTAAATTGCAGGGAAAGCACCCTAAACTGACTTGGTTTGGGTTAAAAAGCAGCAAGATTTTTAATTTGGATAAAAAAATCACATAAAAAGACACACACGCAAAGACTTATGGAGAATATTCACAATGTTCTTGCATAGCTGAGGCAAAATTTCTGTTCAGTATCTAAACCCTAAAAAGGGAGAAACTTCCAGCCCTTCCTGCTGTGGAGGCCATCCACACATCCCTCAGCTTCAGTGAGTATTTTAAAGTCAGTAATCAATATTTTATAGTATTGATATACTATATACTAGTATATATTTATATACTATATAGTATTGCTAGGACAAGGGGCAATGGTTGTANGGAAGGACACTTCAGTTTTCAGCAATAGAATCCAGATTAAGCTTTCTTTTGGATGATCCCCTACGAATCACACTCTCTAAACACCACATTCCAGTGCAAAGTAGCTGCCATGTCTACCTCAACAACATCAAACACTGACAGGTAGTGAAGAAAACAGAGTTGAAGAAGGAGGATCTTCAACTTCAAATCTTCAAATCTTTTCTGCTGGCCCAGGACTCCTGTGTCACAGAAATGCATAAACAAATCTTGCATCTTTGGCTTGCAGTTTTCAAGATAAATCACCAAAATTTCACACCACCACGTTCAGGTAAAGCACATTTTGAATCTGCTAGTTGTTGCAGAGGTTTGCTCACTAGATGCCTCAATCTAGTGATTTCAGGGAAAAATGCTCACTGAAAGGAAGAATTCAATTTTATCAATAGCCAATTAAAATGTATTTGTTTCCTCCCAGCAGGCACACAAACAGCTGTGCTATCAACAGAGGACAGAACCATCCACTAACGTTTTTGGCACAGATTAGCAGGCTAAAAGATCTCTTAATAAGGCATTTGAAATCACATGGAAATGCTTCTCAAGAAAAGGAAATATTTATTTATTTAACACCCCAGTCCTACCCATTACCTCTTCTGACCTGCTGCTATATTCTTCATCTAATGGAACGAAATCATGCATGAAATGGTATTCTATTTAGTTTAATGGTTAACAGAACCTGAGTGGCTACAAGCGGTGCACTAGCTTACTTCTGAAAGACCCGGTAATTTTTAATACGTTGCAGAACTGTTCAGTATATAACCTCAGTGAATAGGCCAGTCTATTTCCATTATCAGACAATATATTCCAGAATGCTGTTCCGTAATATTGATTCTTATATATTTTCGTCTTTTAGGAAAAGAACCCTAAAAATCAAACTCCCAAAGCTCCATATTCTCAGATATTTATTATTAAATATGACCTCTGCTAGTAATTTCACTTCTCCTCACTTCCCTTGAAATAAAAGCAGCCTTTATCGTCATTTGCCCAGCTATCTCATAAGCAAATTTGTCAGGGTTTTTTAAGATGCCTCTTTTGATCGAACACCTTCCTTAAACACTGCACTTTCCTTAAATGCACTGCTATTAAGGACATTTTCCTTAAAGATATTGAAGAAAATTTCATCTGTACGCATTATAATCCTCGCACTTCAAATGCAAGTAAAAGAAGGTCAGTGATAGCATGGAAACTATAAATACTTGAATTTATCATTTTTATAGCAATCCAATTAGAAATAAATGGTGAAATAAAGCATCTCTGTACTAGCTGCTGTAGAAGCAGCAAGATTTGTCCCCTCTGAGTCTGTGTAACAACAGACATGTTGCACATACCGCAATTTCGTTAATATTAATAAGCTTTGCTTGTTGATACTCACCAGGAAACACCAGGAATTCCAGAAAATTGGGCTTTTCAAGGTCAACGGATTTCTTTACAATTTTTTTTATGTTTCTGCAGAACTGCTGGAGGGAGTCCAGCACAGACCAACAAAGATGATGGAGTGGAAGTTGCTAATAAGGAAAGGCTGAGGGAGCTGGGTCTCTTGAGCGTGGAAAAAAGGACACTGAGGGGTGACCTCATTAATTTTTATAAATATGCGAAAGGTGGTTGTCAGCAGGATGAGTCTGGCTCTGATCAGTGTCATCTGATGATAGGACAAGAGGCAGGAACATAGGAGGTTCCACTTCATCCCAGTGAGGGTGACAGAGCACTGGAAGGGCTGCCCAGGGGGGTTGTGGACTCTCCTTCTCTGGAGATATTTGAAACCCACCTGGATGTGTTCCTGTGTGACTGGATCTAAGTGATTCTGCTGTGTCAGGGGGATAGGACTGGATGATCTTTCAAGGTCCCTTCCAATCCCTAAAGTTCTGTGATTTTAAAACACCAGGATTTTAGAACTGGGACAGAATTTCTGCAGAATCTCATGTTTTAGAACATCATTAAGATGTACATAGAGGAATAGAATTATTGAGATTGGAAGACACGTCCAAGATTATCTAGTCCAACCATTGACCTGACACCACAATGCCAACTGAAGCATGTTTTCAAGAGCCACATAAATGTGGTTTTGAACACCGCCAGAAAGAGTGACTGTATTACCTCCCTGGACAATAAATGCATGCTCCAGAACATTTCTTGTTCTTCCTATTAGGAATATGTTTCTACACATTCCTATCACCCCTTCCTCAATATGGTTGGCTTTGCTGGCTGTGTGCCCACCACCAGTACAGAAATCCCATTGGCACGTTATTCCAAAATAGACTTCCTTTGCAAAAAGCTAAAACAATTTGCCATTTTTGTTATAATGATTTAGCTGTACTGCTTTTGGTATCTGACTTTAGCATTTTCATATGGTTCTTCACACTTTCTTGTCCATGTCTTAAATCGCAGAATCACAGAACATCAGGGATTGGAAGACACCTCAAAAGATCATCTAGTCCTATCCCTCTGCCACAGCAGAATCACCTACATCAAGTTACACAGGAACATAACCAGAAGGGTTTAAAACATCTCCAAAGAAAGTTTACCACTGACCAGATTTCTTTTGTTTGCCCACACTTAGGGGACATTTGAAATGACCACAAGTCCACAAAATACCCAGCAGGCACTCAAAGACCTCACATAGTACCTGAGGGCAATCGTGCATGTCTGCAGAGACAGCCGTAGACTAGATAGCACTGCCTGTCCCTTCTCAGATTGTAGAAGACATCTAGGTGTGGGCTNTTCCTTCTCAGGTTGATGTGGAACCTCCTATGTTCCAGCTTAGAACCATTGCCCCTTGTCCTATCACTACATGACACCGAGAACAGCCCAGTGTCATCGTCCTGACACCCACCCCTCAAATATTTGTAGACATTAATGAGGTCACCCCTCAGTCTCCTCTTCTCCAAGCTCAAGAGACCCAGCTCCCTCAACCTCTCCTCATAAGGGAGGTGTTCCACCTCTCTTATCATCTTTATAAAGACCTTATCATTTACACCTCAGGAATGACTTTTATTCTGTGGTACCTGTGTAAGCAGGAATTCTAGAAAACATCTAGAAAACTTCTAGAAAAAAAGGGTTTTTTTTCTCCTTTGGGTGTCCTTCTGTGTTAATCACAGGTGGTAAGATTTCAGCCTCCAAATCCTGTGAAATTCCATTGAAACCAACTCTGGTGTTTTTGTTCTTTTATGTTGCTGACAACATATTTATCCTTCTTTTCAAATCTTACCTCTGAAATAGGCATTCAGCTCCTTTTGAAACAAATGGGCTTGATTCTCAGGTTGATACCTGACCTCTTAAAAATTATTTAAGATGCCCCAGGGCTTACTTGTTCATTTCTTGACTTTCAGAAGCAGACAACTGGAAGATGACCTATGTAACTGTACTTTCTCTATTATTCCTACCTCAATCTCTTCAGAATTTTATTGCCACATGGAATAAAGGCTTTAAAGCCTTCTAAAACAAAATGCTTAATCCTAGCTTCATCTAGCTTAGCTTGATTCATTCCGCTTAAGATTCAAGACTTTTGGGGATAGGTTTACCCACCTCCCTTTGGCAAGTAGACCTCTAATTTATAGATCTCAATTAGACTCCCAGAGGGTATGAACCCACGACTTAAAGTCAGATTCTGGCAAGTGTTTCGGAAGAAGAGGATAATTGGCTTATAATACATTAAAATAACACAGTGAT
>VXBP01006523.1:2799-15580 GCA_013400115.1 Rhinopomastus cyanomelas | reverse complement strand
TATGTTCTCCTGTCCAACCAATATGTTCTCTCCATGTCCAAAGTAGAAGAGCCGAAAAATAAGGTTTTAACCACAGACAGGAAGCATAAAGAAAATCTTTTTAACAAGAAATGCATCACTGGATCTCCACAGATGTTACAGGATAACACTCCTGCACTAGAGGTGATGCACTAGAGGTAGAAGTTTGGCTACTATCCTTGTTGTTCAGGAAAGTAGATGAGTTTTTTGTAAGTCTCTGGCACCCTTTTAAGTCAACAGAATAAATAAAATAATGAAAGATACGTACTACATTAATTCAATATAATTATTAATAATTGTAAATCATATAGAAAAATTCATTTTCCTCTGGGAGGAAAGTTTTGTGCTTAAAGTGATCTAAATGACCTTTCACACTTTGGTCTTATAAAATCAATTCAGGGGCCAGAGAAACTTTTACATCCAGATATCATGAGCTTATCAAATCCAACTATTTTTGAACAGATAAGAACTACAGTGATACCTGAATCCCATAAGAGAAAATCAGGGATATTTCCTGAAGAGAAAAGAAAAAAGAAAAAGAAAGAGAAAAGATTAATCTGTAGCTCATCACTAACTAAACAAAACCTTTCCATTTCCTTGCTTCTTCTTATCTGCATCTGACCTTGAATGTCTCTTATACCTGACAAGGAATGAATATTTTTCATCTACCCTAACTCTCATTTCTCACACTCATGCTTGGAGGTGGGGGAGCTATAATAAACACGAACATTTAATCAATAGCCTTGTATGAACGGAACAGTAAAGTGCAGACTGAATAATGAAGAAATACAATTCTTACTCCTGTCGCATATTTAATTAGAGTTTTACTACATGACGTAAATTACTTGGGTCTTGTGATATTACCAGGGATGTTTAAATGTTCTACAGAAGTATTGATTTTATTTTGAATGTCAGATCCTGTGCTTGGCAGCCTTTTCCATGAAACAAACAGATTACACTTGGAATCCTAATTAAGTTACATTTCTCAAACGCGAAGCACAAGAACAGCAGTATAAGGATATAATTATTGGACTGTACTTATCAGCCTTCATGTGGGCAAAACAACTACAATTTTGAGTACTTCCAAACTGCATGTGATTTAGTTTGAATGAAAGCTTTTACAAGGATTAGGGTATACATTCTCAACATATAATACAACGTACTGAAAAAGATTATTTGCATTATTGTTTTGGTGCATTATTTGTATTTTTGTTTAAATAGATTTGGTGACTTATCAGTGAGAAATATTAGGCTTTGGAAAAATCAATTTTCTTTTCATCTCGTCTCGTTAAGAAAAACACACACATACAAGAAAGACTCAGCAGAAACCTGATAGAATTAGTCGGCAGTGAGCACAGGTCTCTAAGCTAAGCTTTCAGCACAAGTGTGGTGCAGTCGATTGACTGTGGCAAGGAATGTTTAAAGAGTGCAGATGATTTGCCATTAGCAGTGAGGAGCTGATATGCAGCATTTACTTCTTGTTGTGAGCCCTACACAGAATCACAGAGCATTGAGAATTGGAAGAGACTCCGAAAGATCATCAAGTCCAATCTCCCTGCCACAGCGGGATCACCTAGACCAAGTCGCAGAGGAACATATCCAGGTGGGTTTTAAATATCTCCAGAGAAGGAGACTCCATGACCACCCTGAGCAGTCTGTTTCAGTGGTCTGTCATCCTCATTGTGAAGAAGTGCTTCTCAGATTGGTGTCGAACTTCCTACGTTCCAGCTCACACACATTGCTCCTTGTCCTATCATTGGATGACACTGAGAAGAGCCTGGCTCCACCTTCTGGACACCCACTCATTCCATATTTATAAACATGAATGAGATCATCCCTCAGTCTCCGTTTTTCCAAGCTAGTGAGATCCAGCTGTCTCAGCACTTCCTCATGAGAAATCTTGGAATAACAGAATCACAGATCATTAAGGACTGGAAGGGATTCAAAAGGTCATCTAGTCCGATTCCCCTGACACAGCAGGATCACCTAGCCCAAGTCACACAGGAACATATCCCCGCGTGTTTTAAATGTCTCCAGAGAAGGAGACTCCACAATACCCCAGGTAACCTCTTTAGTGCTCTGTCAGCCTCACTGTGAAGAGGTTCCTTTTCATACTTATATACTTATACCTCCTGTGTTCTAGCTTACAGCCATTTCCCCTCATCCTATCACCACACAATCTTAAGAAGAGCCTAGCTTCATCCTCATGACACCCACCCCTCACATATTTATAGATATTAATGAAGTAATTTCTCAGTCTCCTCTTCTCCAGGCTAAAGACACCCAGCTCCCTTAGACTCTCCCCATAAGTGAGGTTCTCCACTTCCTTCATCATCCTTGTTGCTTGACTTCCTCCAGCAGCTCCACATCCCTCTTGAACTGAGGGGCCCAGAATTGGACACTATACTCCAGATGTGGTCTCACCAGTGCAGTGTACAGGGGGAGAAGAACTTCTCTTGATCTGGTAACCACCCTCCTTCTGATCTGCCCCAGGATGACCACAAGAGCACATTAATGGCTCATGGTCATTCTGTTGTCCACTGAGTGGAAGCACAGTCTGCTGGGATGTCAGGGACATCACCCAGCTTTTTGTCATCAGATAGATGACATCCATCTCTCTGCCATCATCTGTCCACCTGCTTATGCCCTCATCAGTTGCTATCAGGTAGATCAAGCATTATTTCCTCTTGGTGAAGNAGGTCATCTAGTCCGATTCCCCTGACACAGCAGGATCACCTAGCCCAAGTCACACAGGAACATATCCCCGCGTGTTTTAAATGTCTCCAGAGAAGGAGACTCCACAATACCCCAGGTAACCTCTTTAGTGCTCTGTCAGCCTCACTGTGAAGAGGTTCCTTTTCATACTTATATACTTATACCTCCTGTGTTCTAGCTTACAGCCATTTCCCCTCATCCTATCACCACACAATCTTAAGAAGAGCCTAGCTTCATCCTCATGACACCCACCCCTCACATATTTATAGATATTAATGAAGTAATTTCTCAGTCTCCTCTTCTCCAGGCTAAAGACACCCAGCTCCCTTAGACTCTCCCCATAAGTGAGGTTCTCCACTTCCTTCATCATCCTTGTTGCTTGACTTCCTCCAGCAGCTCCACATCCCTCTTGAACTGAGGGGCCCAGAATTGGACACTATACTCCAGATGTGGTCTCACCAGTGCAGTGTACAGGGGGAGAAGAACTTCTCTTGATCTGGTAACCACCCTCCTTCTGATCTGCCCCAGGATGACCACAAGAGCACATTAATGGCTCATGGTCATTCTGTTGTCCACTGAGTGGAAGCACAGTCTGCTGGGATGTCAGGGACATCACCCAGCTTTTTGTCATCAGATAGATGACATCCATCTCTCTGCCATCATCTGTCCACCTGCTTATGCCCTCATCAGTTGCTATCAGGTAGATCAAGCATTATTTCCTCTTGGTGAAGCCATGCTGACTGTCCCTAATGATCCTCTTGTCCTTGATGTGCCTAGAGACAGCATCCAGGACAAATTGTTCCATCACCTTTCCTGGGATGGAGGTGAGGCTGACCAGTCTATAGTTACCTGAGTCTTCCTTCTTGCCCTTTTTGAAGACAGGAGTGACAACAGTTATGGCCAAGGTGAGCAGTATGTGTCATGCAGATATGCTTTTTTTTTTAAAGATGAGTATAATTTTCACTACAAAATCAATAATTAAAAATATTAATATTTTTCATTAAAATGTTTATACTTTTATATATCTAATTAGTTGCCAACAGATGGAGTCAAATAGCAGCACTGAGAAGTAATGACACTAGGCTCTTTGTGGCATGTTTGTGTTGAATAGTTACTGCTTAGAGGTGAAGGTCCTATTCCAGGCAAGAGAGAGAGAGAGAGAAAGTGGAAAAATCTGAAAGCTACCCTGAAGAGGAAGGGATGAAATTACTTCAGAATCTTCTGTAGGATTTTGCTGTGGAACAAATTAAAATTAATAGCATCATCCAATGATAAGACAGGGGGCAATGGGTATGAGCTAGAACATAGGAGGTTCCACATCAATATGAGAAGGAACTTCTGCATGGTGAGGGTGAAGAGGTTGTGAGTGTGATGGAACACTGGGACAGGCTGCCTGGGGAGGTTGTGAAGTCTTCTTCTCTCGAGATGTTTAAAACCCACCTGGATATGTTTCTGTGCAATTTGGTCTAGATCCTACTGAGGTGAGGGGATTGGACTGGATGATCTTTCGAGGCCTCTTCCAACCTCTAACGTTCTGTGATTCTGTGATTTTGTGGTAATGGTAGCTGTGTTAACTAAAGTTAGAAAGCAAAAGCCATTTAGTCACTCCTGCAGGAAAAGTGAGTTGCACTTTAAGTGGAAGCAAATGGGTACGTTTAGCTACAGAGTTACTTTTTGATGTTAAACTCTGTTTGGTAAATCTGCATATTAAATTTGGAAGCAGAAGAGAAAAGCCAGTCAGCCTTTGAGAGAGCTCGTTATAAAAATTGCTCTTTAAACTTGTGTCAGCACAACAGTTTTACAAGATGGTATTTTTAACTGAACTTTTATGGGTTCAAATTTGACTAAAGAATTTATATCAGTAATTCCTGCAACAAATTAATTTTATTATTAAAACCGCATAGTGTTTCAAACCTTAGCACTTATTTGGTGTAAGTCAGATACTTCTTAAAGCTGATTCTGGTGTCACTCTATCACAGAATAACAGAATCACAGAACATTAGGGATTGGAAGGGACCTGCAAAGATGATGTAGTCCAATCCCCTGCCACAGCAGAATCACCTAGATCAAGTTGCACAGGAACGTGTCCTGACAGGTTTTAAATGTCTCCAGAGCTGCAGGTCTCAGATGCACATATCTCCACTGTAAACTTCTGAAACATCTCAGAGAAGGAGACACCACAGTCCCACTGGGCAGCCCCTTCCAGTGCTCCATCACCCTCACTGGGAAGAAGTTCCTTCTCACATTTTTGTGGAACCTCCTGTGTTCCAGCTCACACCTATTGCCCCTTGTCCTATCATTAGATGCCACTGAGAAGACTGGCTCCGTCCTCCTGACATCTGGCCCTCACATATTTATCAACATTAATGGTGTCACCTCTCAGTATCCTTTACTCCAAGTTCAAAAGACCCAGCTCCCTCAGCCTTTCCTTATCAGGAAGATATTCTACTCCCTTTATCATTACCTTACAACTTAGAGTTGTAAGTTCTTCTAAAGACACGGGTAACCTGGGGAGAGGATCAATCTCCCTACACTGAATGGGTAAAACAGAGGATGTACTAAATGAATAAAAGGAACATTATTAAAATAGTAGATGTGAAATTAGACTATTTTAATCAGAAATGGTTTTGAGCCAAACTCCAGGCAAACAGTCATTCTCACATCAGTCATTTTGAATTTAAGCATTAAGGATGCAGTGGACCAAACTGTCCTAATTGCGACAAATTTATGTAAATATGTACTTAGCAACTTCTCAGATACAATTATCTTCACTTTGTTACAACATCTGGCAGCTGAAAGCAAAAGATTAGGAAGTATGTTGGGAGCTCACTGGGGACTTTGCCACTTCTGCATTCTACCAAAACTGGGTTGAATTTGGAATAACTGTGATTTACCAGGGGTAATAATGATACTAAAAATGAAACAGATTAAACTGGCCCTTTTCTGTTTTACTTTTCTTTTCTTGCAGAAATATTGTCACAGACACCTATTTATATAAATGCTTTTAAAAATTATATGATACTGAAACACTGAGGGCAGGATCTTTATTGTATTTACCTGAAGGTATCCACCCTAAGTAGTTTTTTAACTCCTTTCAATGCTGAAAAAAAAAAAGTCCCCAAACGTACTTGATCCTGACCTAATACAGATGTCTGAGGGCAGTAAAAACACCCTGAAGTTGATGGTGTCTCTCATTTGAGGACACACTGAATGTAGATGATGACCTTAGGTCAAGTTTAGGGAGTGATTCATTGTATGTCTATTGATTGTGCATTTTACTGGGTATCAATCTCTCTATTCAAGTGGTTTTTTTTCCATAAGACCTGTGTTGCGTCTGTCGACTTTCTCTCAATCAGATAATATTTCTAATGGTATGAAATTTCTATGGGAAAAAATTATGGTTGTACAGTGGGTCTCTGCATTGTAAACTTCTGAAAGTTGTAGGTGTCTCCATTGTGAACTTCTGAAAGTAGATGCTTGAACCCAGAGTTGAAGACACCACTTCAGGTGAGATGACTCTTACTCAATTAGATGAGGAGGGTGATAAGCTGTATATTATTTTGAAAGGGAGTCTTCATGTGTGCTGATGGTTTGAGGATGACAACATGAATGAGAGGCTCCCTTAATCAGATGAACCAAGGATTTAGGGTTTTTTCGCCTAAATCCCCTGTAACCTGAAGAGGTATGGAGGCAGATACTGGTATAAATCTGTTCTTCTCTATTCAACCCAGATGAAAACCAATCTCACACACATATTTTTCCTATATAAGTCTGTCTTACATCTGTGACATTACAGTTGTCTCAGTGCACTTTTACATGTCAGGCGTAGGAACAACTGAAGACTTAAATTGGATCATTATGACCTCAAAATTAGAGATTATTTCCAAACACAATGGAAACTTCTTCAAACTTTCTGCTCTAAGTTGACTATATGTGACCTGCTAGGTAAATAAATGTTGTACAGATGCTTCTTTTTATTTGCTTTTGTCTGTTTCTGATAAGAACATCCCCCAAAAGTCTTTCAGACAATTCCTCACACAGCTCACCATACTTCATTGAACTAAGAAAGCTCAGGGAGCCCTGGATTAGTGCCAAGCAGTCACTAGGAGAGCACTTAATTTGACTGTCAGTAACTCATAGCAGTGGAGATATGGTTAGCCTGACAGCTGATTTCCTACGTATTTCTGACGGGGGGGGGGGTTGTGGAGTCTCCTTCTCTGGAGACATTTAAAACCCTGCTGGATACGTTTCTGTGTGACTTGATCTAGATGATCCTGCTGTGGCACAGGGATCAGACTAGATGATCTTTTGAGGTCCCTTCCCATCCCTAATGTTCTGTAATTCTGTGATTCTGCATTTCATTATTTTCCTGGTAACAAACGAAGCAAAAATTAGTCTCTCTTCCTTTCACACATCGCCCAAGTAACACCAAACAGTTAGTGTGGCTTTCTTTGGTTTAAAGATTTACCCTTACAGCCAGCTATGGCTTTCACCTACACAAACTTTACTAATTTAAAAGAGGGAAATGGAACCCTGCTGCATCTAATACAGTTAGGATCTAGTTCCTCCATTGCCTCACTGGAGAAAATTAGTGTCATGGTGATGAAATCCAGCTATATCACAATTTCAAGTGATGCACTAGTAGCCATGGCAACAAGGTATTCCCTTCCAGTAAATGCTTGTAATGGTGCTTTTAAGATTGTACATCAAAGGCAAAGCATAGCGTTGAATCACCCTGGAGCAAGTACTGACTTCAAAGCAAAAAGGTCAGAACAATAGGTTATTCATAAACAGAGGATAATTCTTTCCCAATTTACATCCTTTTTTTGTTAGGATGTGCTCTGAGATAGAAGTGATAGCACTACTATGGATCTTGCACTACTACAGAGTTGTGTACTCCGGGGTTGCTGTAGCACCTGCTACGCTCTTCTGGCTTCCCACGTGGCGTCTGCTGTTCTCCACGGGCCTGGTGCTCACTGCTGTGTGTTTGAGCTCTTTAGCAGTCAGTGTGATTTAGTCTAAGAGGGTTTACAGAACTTACAGGAACTGGAGGCAGGCAAAAATTTAAATTTAAATGTTCTTGTCTAGCTAGTTGTTCTAGTTGCCTTAATGTGGAATTTCAACAAGAGCTAGGCAGTGAAAAAGCTGTCAGAATGAGAAGTAGTGCCTAGGAATAGCTTTAAAATAAAAATCAAACTAAAATATATCCATGTCTGTGGAATTATTCGTGTTTTGTTAAGGAATATTAGATTTTCGCTAACTAATTCCACAAATCCCAAAAAGTCAACTGGAGAAAAATTCCTGATTACAGATACAGTTTTTTTAATGTAATTTTTTCACTACAATACCTGAAAGATGAGTCTATTAAATGACTTGCTAAATGATTCTGTTAAATACTACTGCTACCATCACTCTGTTTGCTGTGAAGTACCTTATTTCAACTCCTGTACATTCACAGCACCGTATCCTTTACTGCACAGGGAGTGTAATGACCAGGTTAGGACACTGATGCTTCAGACAGTTTTAATTAACAGTAACTATGGTGAACAGAATGAACTCACCACAGGTTGCCTGACTATCTGAAATGGCTCGCTAACTGGTCAAAGGCAGATTTTTGTGACTGAGTTTATTATGTGGGAGATGTCATAAATACAGAGATTGTACTTCAACTCCAAATGCATCATTCTCTGTTTGTATATGTCTGAGACAGAGCACTCCACAGCCCAGAGTCAGCAACGTATAAGTAATTAGAGGATTTTATTATTAATATTTCAGTCTCTGGAGCATGAATTTTAAGATCATGTCCAACACTTGGAGACATTATGTCAATTCTTTAATGTAAAGCTCCTTAGAAAATTATTCAAATTGAAAAACACATAAATAAGTAGTAAGAGTATTAGGATGTTGAGCTACATACATTCATAAAATCATTAGGGATTGGAAGAGACCTTGAGAGATCATCTAGTCCAATCCCCCTTCCACATCAGGATCACCTAGATCAAACAGCACAGGAACATATCCAGGCAGGTTTTAAATATCTCCAGAGAGGGAGACTCCACAACCCCGCTTGGCAACCCTAACACTAACCCTTCCAGGGCTCTCTCATCCTCACTGAAGGAACAACATGTTCCTTCTCACACTGATGTGGAACTTCCTCTGTTTCAGCTCACACCAGTTGTCTCTTGCCCTATAGTTGAATGACAATGAGCAGAGCTTGGCTCCATACTCCTGACACCCACCCTTTCAACATTTATAAACATTGATGAGATCACCCCTAACTTGACCTAGCTACCTGTCAGATATTGGCTAT
The DNA here is from genome assembly GCA_013400115.1 of Rhinopomastus cyanomelas. NCBI lineage: Eukaryota > Metazoa > Chordata > Aves > Bucerotiformes > Rhinopomastidae > Rhinopomastus > Rhinopomastus cyanomelas. The sequence goes on along the minus strand of VXBP01006523.1, from coordinate 6,537 downwards.
CAAAGTCATTTTTGTGACAAAAATATTTTTAATTAGGAAATTTATTTAATTTTTTGGAAACAAGGGAACTTAATAAACAGTTTTCATAACCCAACAAGATTTCTTACTTGCTATAACATGCTACAGAGCGATGTTATTTTTGTGGGAGTTGAGTCTTCCAGACATGTTGTAAGATCTCTGTCATATTTTAGCACTTCTCTGTCTCTTTCTGTTTAAAATTTTGCAGATCAAAATGCAACAAGGATGAAGATACATCGATAGAGAGGGAATAGAGGAGATGTTGATTCCTGGAAATCATTCAAACCTCAAAAAAGGGTCAGGTTCAGAGCGCCCATTTCCTTAATTAAAAATCTAGTCAATCAATCCCAATGTCTTTCTCATTCACATTAGAATGCCAAACCATGTTAGACCAGATCCTTCTATGTTTTTACAGCCATGTAATTGAAATCTGACTCCACCACTGTGTGAATGTTAATGTGCCGTTCCAGTGGTTATTCGTAGTCTCCAAGTTCCTATCTCCTACACAATGGTTAATATAATAAAACAATGAAAAATACGGTTTCATATTGCTTCCTCTGGTGCACTGAAAGAGCTTTTAATTTTACAGAAAAAGGCCCCCAAAAAAAGAAGTCTGTCCATTCCTCAAAGTGGTGGTATAGAGCCAAACTCCATGGGGTTGCTGACTGGATTTATTGTATGTCACACAGATCAAAAGTCAGTGTAGGCAGCTAAAGAGCCTCGATACCCAGCTGGGTAGGATGGTTTGTGAGTGTAACAGGCACTGACTGTGCCACAGTGTAATACTTCTGCTTGCCAAGTTAATTAAGTTAGGATTGAATGCCCATGGATAGGAGATAATATCAGCCACATACAAAGGATATGTGATATTGTAGATTAGGTTTATAAAAACTGCTTTGTCTCTCTGACAGGGAGACAAAAATGTGCTGCCATTAAACTCCGAGAGATGGGACTCCTGCCATATTCAAGAACACGCTTTGGTTTGTATTTTTTTCTCCTTTATTATTTCTATTTCCCATTTAATAAAAACCGACGCCTTTGAGCTATAAGCAGGGGTAACAGCAGAAAAGGTGACAAGCCCAGGAAACCGCCGAAGGTGAACTTTTCAACTTGCTGCAACATCTCAAGGCAGGCGGTAAATGGGATTACTTTTATTAGACTGCTGCCTGCTACAGCCGTTCTCGTTAAGGGCCTGTCAGTCTGCCCGTTGTGTATGGTGGAGTGATGGGCAGCCCAAGCCTTGGGGATCCAGTGCAGGTGGAACTGGCCCTTCAAGTCAATAATAATGCCTGTCCAAAGCATAAAACAGGATTTCAGTGTGCTTTACAGAAGATGGGCAGGTGCTGGGATTACCCTTTCAATAGAAATATAGATCAACGGAAGGCTAGGTGAACAACCAAAAGTCTCCTTCCTATGTCACCCAATGAACTACAGAATCATAGAATGTCTTTGGTTGGAAGAGACCTTCAAGATCATCTAGTCCAACCTTCAGTCCTGCACTGCAAGCCTGCTGCTAAACCCTAAGCACCAGGTTCACACACCCTTTAAATACCTCAAGGGATTGTGAATCCACCACTGCCCTGCGCAGACTATTCCAGTGTTTGATAACCCTTTCAGTGAAAAAATGTTTCCTAATATCCAGGCTAAACCTTCCTTGATGCATCTTTCATCCATCTCCTCCAGTTCTGAAATGAAGCATTCACTAGCATGTCCCTATGTTGACCACACTGGTAGTTGAGACCTTCTCTGGTTCTCAGATGGTTCTAGTTCACACACCTCCTAGTCCAGTGCCTGAATCACAAGACACTTGAGTAAGACATTAGCCAGTCTAGGCTGAGCCTTAAAAGAAACTATCAAGATATCAGGTGATATGTCAAGTGTTTCCAAGGTCTAGGTACTCTATCACAAGGAGTGCAAATATCAAACATTCTTGCGGCTATTACAAGGAATGATGAAATCTACCCTACTCTAAAGTAGAGTAGAGTAGATTTATATTGGATGTTAGAAAACAAGGGATTTATAATGAGAGTGGTGAAACACTGGAACAAGTTTCCCTGACAGGTGCAAGAAGCTGAATCCCTGGAGACATTCAAGGTCACGCTTGATGGGGCTCTGAGCACCCTGATCTAGTTAAAAATTTCCCAGCTCAATGCAGGTGGGTTGGACTAGATGAACTTTAAAGGTCCCGTCCAGCCCAATATATTGAATGATTCTATGATTCTGGCATTGCTTCCACCTCAATTTATGGAGGTGAAAAATAGTAGATCAGAGAAAGGAGAAAGAGGAAATATCAATAGGGAGAGCTTCCTGGAAAGATCGAGCTGCACTGTGTTTTTTCTAGGAGGTACCTCTTGTTCTATATCACAGTAGATTTAGAATGTTGCATCTGCAAGCTAATGTGACTTAACAAGAGAGAAGAAAGCTTATGTGACATTACAAGTCCCCCCACACTGCAAGGTGAATTACACATAGAATCACAGAATATCAGGGATTGGAAGGAACCTCAAAAGATCATCTACTCCAGTCCCCCTGACAGAGCACGATTACCTAGACCAAGTGGCAAAGAAACATATACAGGTGGGTTTTAAATGTCTCTGGAAAAGGAAACTCTGCAACTCCCCTGGGCAGCCCATTTCAGTGTTCAAATACACATACACACATGTGTACACTCACACATACTCATATAATGACATCATAACAACAAGCTTGAAGTCTCCAAGCCATTCTAATTTCTACAAAAACCCCCAATCAAGCATGTAAGAAGGTCTGTTGCAATTTGAGAGCTGCCAGAACTTTTAGAAATGCTTTCATGAGGAAGAAAAGTTGTGTTGTGTTCTGGGGGACCTGTTCCCAGTTGCACAGGTCACAGGACCCTTCTCCGGAAGCATCTGTCCTGGGACCTGACCCTGACAGGCGGGCTAGGGGGAGCCTATAAAAACCGGGGCAGGGTCTTTGTTCGTGCCCTTTTAGGGGGCTGTGGCCCTGAAGGGAGCACCCCCCACCGTCCCGGGAACAGGTGGTGGGGGTGTGGGAACCACAGCTCGGAGGGAGACAGCGGCTCCAAGGACCAACCTGCCGCGTCTCCCTAACCAGCCGTGGCCCTGGCCAGACCCAACGGCCAGCAGGCACCTGCCGCCACATCGTGGCTTTGTCGCCGCCGCACGGTGGCCTCGTACTGGAGAAAAGTCGAAGATGCCACCGCAGCCCCAGACCGGAGAAAAGCCACGGACACTGCTGCGGCCCCAGACCAAAGCAGCTTCTGCCGCCGCGGCAGCGCAGAGCCGCCGCTGCTAGGCTCCGCCCCGTGGCCGGACTGGAGAAGCAAGACTGGTGCAGAAATGTGTAGCAGGTTGAAATTCAAAGTGCTTTGCTCCCGGGTTTCGGCACCAATTTTGTGGTGGGTTCAGGACCACAATTCAATATCAAAGAAAGGAAAGCAAAGCAGTGAGGTCACAGTGGCATCTCGGATAAAATTCACCAGACAACTGATGGCTTAGGGAAACTCCAGAAAGATTTATTAACAGTAACTATACACAGAAAAGGTTATGCAAGACGATGCATAGAAACTGTGTCCTTAATACCCTCACAGAACCTGAGAAAATAGAATGGGAAACCACTCCAGTTTGGGCCTTGGATCTTCTTCTAATTTAGAGACCTGGGAAGGAAAGCATGTCAGTCCGGGATGGCCTGAGTTTCTCAGCGCCCACACCTGCATCCCTC
>VXBP01006520.1:69445-91133 GCA_013400115.1 Rhinopomastus cyanomelas | reverse complement strand
GGCATGATCTAGATGTTAGATGTTAGGATTACTGGGGGTTTATTTGGATTTAGGTTGGACTGGATGATCTTTCAGGTCGTTTCCAACCTTATCATTACTGTGACACTGTGTAACTTGGTCTAGGTGATTCTGCTGTGACAGGAGGATTGGACTAGATGATCTTTCGAGGTCCCTTCCAATGCTTAATGTTCTGTGATTCTCTGAGTGTGTGTAATCCCTGAGATGTGAGGGGCACTCTATGTTTAGAAAGGTGTTGTCGTGTATAGGATGCTGTCAGGTTAATATATGTATATATATATATATAAATTATTACCAGAGAATGATTATAAATTAACCAAGTCTTATGCAGGGCAATAAACTTAAAAGCAAGTGATCAGAAATGTTTCAAATTTGAATTCTTAACGTTATCCCCCCCAGAATGACTAAATGACCACCTGTTCATTTGGTTTTTGTAGCTGGCAATAGTAATTGGCATTCTTAACCAACATACGACCCAAAGTCACTTGCTTGGCTCATCCATAAAAAGATAGCATGGGATATTGGAAGAAATCTTCCTAAGAGTTCTTAGTGGTTTCGGCTAGCGTAGTTGATTTTCTTCGCAGTAGCTTGTAACGGGAAGAGTTTTGGGTTTGTGCTGGTATCGATAAACAGTGTTTGTGCAGTGTTGATCATAGAATGGCCAAAGGTCATCTAGTCCGACGCCCCCATCTTCAACTAGATCAGGTCGCCAGGAGCCTTGTCCAGCCTCCTCTTGAATACCTCCAGGGATGGGGCCTCAACGATCTCCCTGGGCAAATTGTTCCAGTGTTCAACCCCCCTCCTGCTAAAGTCTGCTCTTCTCTATTGTGAAACCATTCTTCACTGAGAGAGTCATTGGCCACTGGAATGGCCTGCCTGGGGAGGTGGTGGAGTCGCCATCCCTGGAGCTGTTCAAGGCAGGATTGGACGTGGCACTTGGTGCCATGGTCTAGCCTTGAGCTCTGTGGTAACAGGTTGGACTTGATGATCTATGAGGTCTCTTCTGACCTTGGTAATACTGTGATACCATTGCTTCTCGTCCTGTCGCTCCAGGCCTTTGTAAACAGTCCTCCAGCCTTCTTGTAGAAGAATTCCTTATTAAGCACTGGTATGTGTGTACACATCTTGAAGCATTATCTTTCAAAAAGGTGTAGGGAAGGACCTGGATAATTGCTTTAGGACACTGGTGGTAATGTCATGGGTTATGATCTCAGTTAATTTAAGCACTCTGCAAAATTACTCTGCGGTCAAAACTTGTGATCCAAAAGAAAAGCAAATATCCTCATCCCTCTTGTTACCCTTTAGTGAGGCGGGGTTTTTCTTTAATTTTATTTCTTAACCAGAGGTCTTTTGAAACCTGTTAAAACCACCTTGGTTGGAAAGCTCTGATTGTTGACAGTCCCTGATTTAAAATGGCCTGCAGCTGAAACTCAAGGAAATTGCTCCTGAAAAATTTCTCTTTTTTAAAAAATTGACAATGAGTAGCTGCAAAACTCCTTAAATTCTGACACTGTCATCTTCTTTTCAGGTGAAAGTTATGTTTGTGCATCCAATGAACCGTATCGCAAAGTCGATTACACCAAGAACGTCAATCCAAACTGGTGTGTGAACATAAAGACTGGGTCCTCTCGATCCTTGACATCTTTGGCGTCCACTAAGAGTGAAGTGAAAGAGAGTAAAGACTTCATTAAACCCAAGTTAGTGACTGTTATTAGGAGTGGAGTAAAACCCCGGAAAGCTGTGAGAATTCTGCTGAATAAGAAGACCGCTCACTCCTTTGAACAGGTCTTGAATGACATCACAGAAGCCATTAAGTTAGATTCGGGTGTAGTCAAGAGGCTTTGTACACTGGATGGAAAGCAGGTAGGAGAATTCACCCTTCTTATAATTATGAGTTACTCTAAGCTGCTTCTTTGTTTTCATAACTGGAACTCCTACTGTGTATTCTTTGCCTGCTTCTGTATAAAGTTACTTTCATAAATGGAAGCTTTTAAAATTTGTAATCAAATGCAAACACCTCCAAAACTGTGCACTGGGTGTAATGCTAAGAATTTGAGCACTTTATATTCTAACTAAAAGAAGAAATGAGCATCTTCCATGTGCTAGTTCTGGCATACTGCTAAAAGAGTGCCTGTTGCAACTTGCAAAAATGCGATGCCAGGATTAAGGATGCAGCAGCTCTTTTATTAATCAGAAATAGAAAGAAGCAGCCCACAGAATGTACTGCTGCACCACGTTGAAGTGTCAGGAACATATTGGCTGTTGATCAGTCATATTGATGACTCAGCTCTGCGTGGAACAGGGCTTTGCTATGTGATACTTTGATGAGGAATGTTGACAGTGCCCTAACTTTAGTGACTGGATGTGTTCCTGCTGTGTCAGAGGGATTGGACTAGGTGATCTTTCAAGGTCCCTTCCAATCCCTAGTGATTCTATGATTCTGTGATGACACAGAACAATGCAGGTGGAAAAGTAGATCCTGTTCACAGAATCCCAGAATTACTGAGGCTGGAAAAGACCTCCAAGATCAAGCCTAGCCCATGACCTAACATCACCACAGTGGCCAGACTAGGACACTAAGAGCCACAGCCAGGCTATCTGTAAACACCTGCAGGGATGGGACTCCACCACTGCCCTGGGCAGTCTTCCAGGGTCTGATCACCCTTTTTGTGAGGAAGGGCTTCCTAACATCCAAACTAACCCTCCTCTGGCACCTTCAGGCCCTGCCCTCTCATCTTGGTACTAGTTGCCTATGAGAAAAGCCTGATCCCCACCTGATTACAACCTCCCTTCAAGGAGTTGTAGAGAGGGAGAAGGTGCCCCCTGAGTCTCTTCTCCATGCTGAAAACCTCCAGCTCCCTCAGCCTCTCCTTATCAGACATTCCCTCCAGTCCCTTCCCCAGCTTCATTGCTCCTCTGGATCTGCTCCAGCCCCTCAAACTCTTTCTTGAATTACTCCATGAGAGGCCTCTGCGTTGCCCAGTCCATGGGGAGAATTATGTCTCTAGTTCTGTTCAGTAGTTCAGTCCCTAGTTCAGTATCAGGTGCCTGAACTAATGTACTCTATTGACTAACTGTTAGGATCCCTGTTTGCTCCACTGGTACTTCTGCAGTCCTGTACACCTATATATTTACAAGAAATACTTGTAAATGTTCCAGTTGTGTTCAAACAGCAGTGGGACCTTCTCTTGTCAAGCATTTTGTACTGGTTGTAATCTGTAGGCTACTTTAATGGCAGTTTTTTGTGTTGAAAGTATTACACAGAACATTAGGAATTGGAAGGGATATCAAAAAATCACCCAGTCCAATCCCCTTGCCACAGCAGGATCACCTAGACCAAATCGCACAGGAACACATCCAGGTGGGTTTTAAACCTCTCCAGAGAAGGAGACTCCACAACCCCCCTGGGCAGCCTGTTCCAGTGCTCTGTCACCCTCACTGTGAAGAGGTTCCTTCTCACATTTATGTGGAACCTCCTGTGTTCCAGCTCACACCCTTTGCCCCTCGTCCTATCACTAGATGACACTGAGAAGAGCCTGGCTCCATCCTCCTGACACCCACCCCTCACATATTTGTAAACATTAATGAGGTCACCCCTCAGTCTCCTCTTTTCCAAGCTAAGAGATCCAGCTCCCTCAGCCTTCACTCCTAAGGGAGGTGTTCGACTCCCTTCACCATCTTTGTGGCTCTGAGCTGGGCTCTCTCCAGCAGTTCTGAGTCCTTCTTGAACTAAAGGGCCCAGAAACTGGACACAGTATTCCAGATGTGGTCTCACCAGGGCAGAGTAGAGGGGGAGGAGAAAGTCTCTCAACCTGCTAACCATGTCTTCTGATCCACCCCAGGATGCCCTTGGCCTTGTTGGCCACAAAGGCACATTACAGAAGAAGAGCACTTATGTTGTCTTAATGTGAGGTCTGTCTCTCTGTGTTTTTGTGTGCTGTGGAGACACTTTTTATAATGAATAGAAACAATAAATAGCAATTCAGTTCCTTTGTATTAAATACAGCAAGGCATATTGCATGACTGAGATTCCTGACTTTCAGTGTTTGGTGGCACTATAATGCACCATGTAGTTCTAATGGGTTTGGTTTGTAATGAGATTTGTTAACATCCAGCGTGTGATTTAGTCATGTTTGATTGAATTCATCATGAAATAGCCTTGAGCATACAGTAATGGATCTCATTTGCCCACAAAGTCTTCTGTTACTGTTTCAGACAAGAACGATTTTAATCTTCTCAAGCAAATATTTAGAAAGAGTTAGGAGAGGAAACCACAAAAACTAGGATTCTCAGTTCAGATTCACGTCTTCTATTGCATCATTAGTACCCTAGCAAGTCACTGATCTGCACTGCTGTGGAAGTTGCAGCAGTGCATCAGGGATCAATAACATTAATTACATTAGATCTCATATACTGCTTTGCACATCATTGTCACCCATGGTGTTTGATGGCTGTCTTCGGTCCACAGATAGGACAGTCAATCATTGGGAGTGCTCCAAAATATGTATAAGGTTCATGGAATCACAGAACACCAGGGATTGGAAAGGACCTTGAAAGATCAGCTAGTCCAATCCCCCTGCCACAGCAGGATCACCTAGACCAAGTTCAGGTGGGTTTTAACATCTCCACAGGAAACCCCACAATCCCCCTGGCCGGGCCACTCCAGGGCTCTGTCATCCTCACTGTGAAGAAGTTCCCTCTGACATCCATACAGAACCTCCTGTTTTCCAGCTCACACCCATAAGTCGCAGAACAACAGAACGTTAGGGATTGGAAGGGACCACAAAAGATCATCCAGTCCAATTCCCCTGCCACAGCAGGACACCCCAGATCAAGTCGCACAGGAACATGCCCAGACGGGCTCCAAACCTCTCCGGAGAAGGAGACTCCACAAACCCCTCAGGCAGCCCCTTAGTGCTCTGTCACCCTTACTGGTTCCTAATTGGTACAATACCTTCTCCTGCCCTTTTATGGGAAAGGCAATAATCCAGCTTGGATGTAGGTGCTCTCAGGCAGGTTTGAGAAATCCTTAGTTCTCACTGAGAAGAACTTGCAAAGAGCTGCTCCTTCCAACTGCCTGTGTCTGTGCTACAGTGGTGCAAAAATGTGGAGAGCTGGCTTGTGTTTGAAAGAAAGGCCTTTGGCACGTCTTTGGGAAGGAGCCCTTGCTTAGACAGCCCCAGTGTAACTGTGCTTTAAGCAGTCATGGGCTGTAGTACTCCAGATAGAAGACCTATAACCTAAAACAACCTAATAATGAAAGCTTCATTCTGCTCATCTAGTAGGACAGAAACTTCTAGGGGTTTGTTTCTTTTTCCCCTAAGTGAAGGGCTGACCCCAACGTGAGGAATCAGATGGTTGGGTTTTTTTCCTTTGTTTGTGTGTGGTAGAGGTTGGTGCCCACGGGCTTTGTGGAGTTGGGCAAATAAAGAGTTGTTTTGCTGCTAATTACCAATTGGTGGACATTTCTGAGCCTCTTTTGCTCTACTGCAGTAATTGCTTGTCGTTCTAACTATGCTAGAGAGGCAGTTCTTTTCTGTTTGCCATAGTATTGGCACAGCTTGAAAGGCAGCCAGTGAAAACAAAAAGGCATTTACAAATGGCTGTGTTCCTGTAAGTGCAGCTCCTGTATCTGAAGTGAATTTTCCCTGCCCTGTCATGTCTTTATCTCTGGGGAAATACGTCTGGTTTTGCTTCTTTTTCATGAATGTTTTCTGTTTAATACAGAAGCAATGCTGAAATTCAGGTGTTGACACCATGCTTGCATAGAATTTGTATTCCTTTGTTAGGCAGCGTCTCGTTCTGTTAACTTATGTTAACTCATTCTGAAAGCTTACGTTTCCGTATATAACTTAACACACGTAGTGAGAAATTATTGTGACAACAGCGAACTGTGGGGAAAACTATTTCATTTCACAGAATGACAGAAAATTAGGGATTGGAAGGAACCTCGAAAGATCATCCAGTCCAATCCCCCTGCCACAGCAGGATCACTTAGACCAAGTCACACAGGAACACATCCAGGTGGGTTTTAAATGTCTTCAGTGAAGCAGACTCCACAACCCCCCTGGGCAGCCAATTCCAGGGCTCTGTCACCCTCACTGGGAAGAAGTTCACAGTATCACAGTATCATACTACATTACAGATTGGAAGGGACCTCGAAAGATCATACAGTCCAGTACCCCTGCCAGAACAGGATCACCTAGAGCCAAGTTGCACAGGAACACATCCAGGTGGGTTTTAAATGTCTCCAGAGAAGGAGACTCCACAACCCCGCTGGGCAGCTCATTCCAGTGCTCCATCACCCTGACTGTGACGAAGTTCCTACTCATATTTATGTGGAACCTTCTGTGTTCCAGCTCGCACCCATTGCCCCTTGTCCTATCGCCAGATGACAATGACAAGAGCCTGGCTCCATCCTCCTGACGCGCAAACTTAACATATTTAAAACACTAATGAGGTCACCCTTCAGTCTCCTTTTCTCCAAGCTAAAGAGACCCAACTCCCCCAGCCTTTCCACGTGTTCTACTGCCTTCATCATCTGTGTGGCTCTGCGCTGGACTTTGTCCAGCAGCTCCATGTCCTTCTTGAACTGAGGGGCCCAGAACTGGACACAATACTCCAGATGTGGTCTCACCACAGCAGAGTAGAGGGGGAGAAGAACCTCTCTCAATCTGCTAACTACCCCTCTTCCGAGCCACCCCAGGATGCCATTGGCCCTCTTTGGCCACAATACCATATTGCTGGCTCATGGTCATCCTGCTGGCCACCATGTTGCTTTCTCTCCAACAGGTCACTTCCCAACCTACACTGGTACCTGGGGTTGTTCTTGCCCACTTGCAAGACTCTACACTTACCCTTCTTATACTTCATTAAATTTCTCTCTGCCCAGCTCTCCAGCCTGTCCAGGTCTTGCTGAATGGCAGTACAGTCTGCTGGGGTGTCGGGCACTCCTTCCAGCTTTGTGTCATCAGCAAACTTGCTGAAAGTGCACCCTAATCCCTCATCCTGCCTGGATGTGTTCCTGTGTGACTTGGTCCAGGTGATCCTGCTGTGTCAGGGGGATTGGACTGGATGATCTTTCGAGGTCCCTTCCAATCTGTAATGATTCTATGATTCTATGACTGGTCCCAGTACCAACCCTTGGGGGATGCCACTAGATACAAGCCTCCAACTAGCATCTGTCTCATTGACCACTACTCTCTGACTTCTGTCCTGCAGCCAGGTCATGATCCACGTCACTACCCGATCATCTAGACCACACTGCTTCAGTTTGGCTGCAAGAATGCTCTGGGAGACCATGTCAAATGCTTTACTGAAGTCAAGATAGACCACATCCTCTACTCTGCTATCATCTATCCACCTGGTTATGCGCTCATAAAAGGCTCTCAGGTTGGTCAAGTGTGGCTTCCCTTTGGTGAAGCCATGCTAATGTACCTAATGACCTTCTTGCTGTTGTTGTGCCTAGAGACAGCGTCTGAGATAAATTGTTCCATCACCTCTCCTGGGGTAGAGGTGAGGCTGACCAGTCTATAGTTACCTGGGTCCCCCTTCTTACCCTGGGGTAAGTCACCAAGACTGGGGTGACATTTGTTATCCTCCAGTCCCTAGGCACCTCTCCTGATCCCCATGACTTAGCAAAGATGGTGGAGAGTGGCCTAGCAATGACTTCCACTGTCTCCGTTAGCAAGCATGGGAGCATCCCATCAGGGCAGATGGATTTATGCACATCCAGTGTGCTCACCTGATCCCTAACCAAATCTTCATCAACCAAGGCAAGCTCCCCTCTTGTGCAACTTCCTCTGGGGCCTCGGCAGTCTGGGGCTTGATATCAGGACAGCCCCAGAAGTATAGACAGAGGCAAAGAAGGTGTTCAGTGTAAATGCTTTCTTTGTATCCTCTGTCTCCAGGGCACCCACCTCATTGAGCAGGGGGCCTACATTGCCTCTAGGTTTAGTTTTACCTGCAGTGTATTTGAAGAAGCCCTTTTTGTTGCACTTGACCTCTCTTGCATTGTTTTTAATACCAAGGATGCCTTGGCTTCCCTAGTTGCATCCCTACATCCTCTGACTGGAGCCTTATAATAATCACAGTAGCCTTCCATAGACTTTCTTTTTTCTCTTCCGTTTGCCCAGCAGCTCCCTTTTTAACCACACAGGTCTTCTGGCTCTCTTCCTGGAATTCCTACTTACAGGGATGCTCTGATCTTGGTCTTGAAAGAAGTGTTCTTTGAATGTTAACAAACTATCTTTAGCCTCTTTACCTGCTAGTACCCTGTCCCGTCAGATTTCCCCCAGCAACTGCTTGAAAAGGCCAAACTTGTCCCTCCTGGAGTCTAGGGTTGTGATTCTGTTATGCATTCTGTTCTTGCCACATGAGCTCCACCATCTCGTGGTTACTGCAGCTGTGGCTGCCTTCAACCTTTACTCCTTCAGCCAGACCCCATGTCCTCACCTCACCTCAATGGAAATAATGATGAGAGTATAATTTCTGCTCTAGACTGTTTTACCAAACATCCTAAGTCCTTGATGTCTTTCTTCCTTCCCCTCAGGCTACACAACACACCTTCCTGCCCACCTGTCTGGAAGAGCAGCAGTGGGTTATAGTCAGTTGATCTCACCAGGTTAGGGAGCGTCCTAGTGATATCCTGATTCAGGCTTCAGGTAGACTGCAGACTTCCCTGTGATGAGGGTCAGCTCTGCATATTGGGCCCTCAGTTCCCTTCAGGAGCAATTCTCCAAGAACTAGTACCCTCTCTTCTTCTTTGTGCAGGAGGTTGTCATATTACTGGAAGACCTCTCTGATTTATGAACTGTGATAAGACCTCTGGAATAGGTTGCCTATCCTCTGTATCTCTGTTAGACTGACTGTCTTCCAGGAGGGGCTCATACCTGTTTCTCAGTGGTGCCTGGGGAGGTAGGCAGGCAAGGAGGGTGCTTGCCTTCTGCCGTGGACTTGCACTTGCCTCCCTTGCCTCCACTCACCCTTTTTACTTGGGCTTGTCTTCTTTCTGAGAGGCACTGGACTCTCTAAGCTGAGAGTCAGACAACTGAAAGGATGTCCTCAAAGTGGTTTCTTATTCTCTGAATTCATTAATCTTGACTGTATCTCAGTGATAACAGTAACACAGAGAATAGTAACCAGGTTGGATATTTTCCTTGGTGAGTCTGTAGAAAGACAATTGTCCTAGTTTTAAACATTAAGATTTACAAGGTTTCCTTTTATCTCCAGTTCCAATAAGGATGCTATAGCCTAGCAGTTATCTCCAGTTCCAATGTGGATGCTGTATCACAGCAGTTATCTGCAGTTCCAGTAGAGACCCTATAACCTAGCAGTTACCTTCAGTTGCACTATGGATCCTATGTTGTAGCAGTTATCTCCAGTTCCAATATGGATCCTATAACCTAGCAATTACCTGCAGTTCCAGTATGGTGGATGAGCCACTTTTCCTGTACTCCATTCCCAAAATATGGAGAACATACCACAGATTTCAGGTCTTTTGGTGGGCCACAGGGATCTTGGTGATCTCTGCAACAAAAAGCTCCCTCTTTTCTGTTAATGAAGTTTTCATAAGCTGCTTATTAAAAGCAAAATGGTGACTGAAGGAAGCAGACTTACCTTGTTCACCAGACTTACCATGTTCTCCTCTCAGTTAGGTTTTATTTTCATCACAGAGCAGCTCAGGTTGGAAGGGACCTCAGAGCTCATCTACTCCAACCTCCTGCTATGGGTAGTGACACTTCTCAACCAGACTTGCTTGCTCAAGGCCTCGTGCAACCTGGCCTTGAACACTTCCAGGAAGGGGACAGCCACAGGCCCTCTGGGCAATTCCACAGTCTCTCCAATTTTGCACTGAAGAACTTTATAAGATCTAGTGTAAACCTCCTCTCCTTCAGTTTCAAACCATTTCCCCTTGTTCTATTTCAAGATCCCCTTGGAAAAGTCCCCCTCCAGCCTACCTGTAGGTTCCCTTCAGGTACTGGAAGTTCCTCTTCCCTAGGCTGGACTACCCAGGTCCCTCAGCCTGACCTCACAGCAAAGGTGCTCCAGCCCTTGGATACCTTTGTGGCCTCCTCTGGACTTGCTCCAACAGTTCTGTGTCCTTCTGATGCTGGGGATACCAGAACTGGATGCGGGATTCAAGGTGGGTTCTCAAAAGAGCAGAATAAAGGGGAAGAATCCCCTCTCTTGCTCTGCTGGCCACACTTCTCTTGATCCATCCCAGGATACGGTTGGCCTTCAGCAGTGCAGGACCTCACTGCCAGCTCATGTTGAGCTTCTTGTCAATCAACAAGTCCTTTTCTTCAGGGCTGCCCTCACCCTGCTATGTACCCAGCTTGTCCTTGCGCCTGAGGTTGCCCCAATCCAGATGCAGGACCTTGCACTTGCACTTGTTGAACCTCATGCGGCCCAGTGCTCAAGCCTGTCAGGAGCTCTGTGGATGGCCTCCCTTCCCTCACGTGAATCCACAGCACCTCACAGCAAACTTGCCGACCATGCAAGTTCCAGTGACAGGTTTGAAAATTGTTAATAGAGATGATAGCTTCTGTGAAAGGTTGGTTGTGTTTGCTTTGTACTGGGCATCCTAAGGAGACCAGGTGGAAGCTGTTAACTTACACCCATCACAGAGCACAGAAACCAGGGCAAGAGATGAGCGGGAAAGATCTTGTTCTTAGTAAAACTGATCTTTCCCATGCTGTTGTTTCAGTTCTTTTAGCACATAAGCTTCTGTCATCTGGATCTGAAGTCCTCCACTAATGCAGTATTTGTACTGGAATCTTGGTCACAGCGAGAACTGACAATTTAGCACTGAGACAAGTTTTGGAGCATAGGGATTGTGTTTGTCTCAGTTTGACAGCTTTGTATGCAAAGCCATCCTTGCTTGAGGTTGACTTCATTGAAGTTAAGTGTGAGTAGTTTTAGCAGAAATGTAGGGTAGAAGAACGGACAGTGAGGTGGATCAAGAACTGGCTACACAGCACAGCCCAAAGAGTGGTGATCAGTGCTGCAGAGTCCAGCTGGACACCTGTAACTGGTGGAGTCCCCCAGGGATCAGTGCTGGCTCTAGTCCTATTCAGCATCTTTATCAACAACCTTGATGACAGGACAGTATCTTCTCAGCAGGTTTGCTGATGACACCAAGCTGGGAGGACTAGTTGATTCACCTGAAGGCTGGCCAGCTGTGCAGCAAGATTTGGATGGACTGGAGAGCTGGGCACAGTGGAACCTAATGAGATTCAATAAGAGACAGTGTGGAGCCCTGCCCGTGGAAGGAACAACCAAATGCACCAGTACAGGTGACGGGTAATCTGCTAGAGAGCAGCTCTGTGGAGAAGACCCTTGGAATCCTGATGGAAGACAAGTTCTCCCTGTGACAGCACCATGCCCTTGTGTCCTAGAACACCAGAGGTATCCTGGGGTGCATTAGGAAGAGTGTGTTCAGCAGACTGAGGGAGGTTCTCCTCCCACTCTGCTCTGCCCTAGTGAGACCTCACCTGAAGTATTGCATCCAGCGCTGGGCTCTCCTGTTCAAAAGGCGCAGAAATCTACGAGAGAGTTCAACAGAGGGCTATGAGGATGATGAAGGGACTGGAATTCCTGTCTTAGGAGGAAACGCTGAGAGACCTGGGGCTTTTTAGTCTGGAGAGAAGACTGAGAGGGGATCTCATTAATGTATGTAAGTTCATGAGGGCTGGGCATCAAGAAGGTAGTGACAACCTCTTTTCCCTTATGCCCTAGGGTAGGATGAGAGGCAATGGATTCAAGCTGGAGCACAGGATGTTCCACCTCCACATGAGGAAGAACTTCTTTACTGTGAGGGTGACAGAGCACTAGTACAGGCTCCCCAGAGAGGTTATGGAGTCTCCTTCTCTGGAGACTTTCCATAGCTCCAGAGCTGCATTTCTGAGTGATCAGCTGGTCCTGCTCTGGCAGAAGAGTTGGACTTTATAGTCTTTGGAGGTCCCTCCCAAGCCCAGGACATTCTGTGATGCTGTGATTTATCTTCAGTTCAGTTCTCTCCTACCTAACGATAGTGGAAAGGCTGTTTATTTGTTTAATGTATTTTACTCATCAGCAGTACTCATTCCTTTTTTGAAGGAACCAAGCACTGGGAATTAAGGAGTTTTTTTAACTTGTAATTTAATTGTGTTTAGTGTTTCAGCACTGTCTGATACCTCATTGCAAGCTGAGAAGGGAATGTAACAGGAACTTGCCTCCTTGTTCGCAGTCATTGTGTGCAGTTAAAGGCTACTGACACCAGAATAAGTCTTTGTCTCGGGCTGCTCCCCAGTGTCAGCACTTCCACAAATGTATGGGAAAGGCACAGATTTGCATTTCTGCTACAGGCAACTTTCCAAGAACATGAAACGCTCCAGCTTCTTTGCAGTTCTAGTTCTGCTGAAATTTAAAATGGGATTTCAAGCTGAAATGTTGCATGAACTTGCAAGTATGAGGGGAAAAAATCCTGGAGTCCTTAGATTGCTCACAGCTCTTGAAAAGGCTTATCTATTGTTCTAGAAGAATGTGGGTAACAGCTGCAAAGGGTGAGATCCTCTGCACTGCAGATCCCACAGGAGCTGGCTATCCATGTGGTGAGCAAGAACCCTTTCCTCACCCAGCTTTGGGACTTTGAGGCGTTGAACAGGGATGATAGTCCCTGCGTTCACGATAAAGCCGGGGGGAGTCAGAAGAGAGAGAATCAGCATTTAGAAAGAAATTTAGAATTTGCCAAAGAAACTGGAGGAGACTGTTACTAAACTGAGAGGGGTGGCTGAGACACCATCAGGCTGTGCTGCTATCCAGTGAGATCTGGACAGGCTGGAGACCTGGGCAAAGGGGAACCTCAGGAACTTCAGTAAGGACAAGTGTAGAGTCTGACATCTGGGGAAGGATAACACCAGGCACCAGTACAGGGGTCATCCTGCTGGAAAGCAGCTCCATGGAGAGACCTTAGAGTCCTAGTGGACAGTAGGTTCTCCTTGTGGCAAATAGGGCCAGTGGTGCCCTGGAGTGCCTTAAGAGAACTGTGTCCAGCAGGTGTAGAGAGATTTCTTCCCCCTCTACTCTGCCCTGGTGAGACCACACCTGGATCACTGTGTCCAGTTTTGGGCTCCCCGGTGCAAGAGAGACAGGGATCTACTGGAGAGAGTGTAACAGAAGGCTGTGAAAATGATTAAGGGACTTCAGCATCTCCCCTGTGAAGAAAGACAGAGAGAACTGGGACTGTTTAGTCTAGAGAGGAGAAGGCTGACAGGGGATCTCATTAACGTCTACAAATACCTGAGGAGTGGATGTCAAAGGGAAGGGACCAGTCTCTTTTCTATGGTGCCCAGTAGGAAGGAATAATTGGTATAAGCTAGAACACAGAAGGTTCCACCTCAGCATGAGGAGAAACTTCTTTGTTTTGACGATGACAGAGCGCTGGAACAAGTTCCTCAGACAGATTGTGGAGTCACCTGCTCTAGAAACTTTGCAAACCCACCTGGATGTGTGATCTGTACTAGGTGGTCCTGCTTTGGCAGGGGCATTTGACTCAATGATCTCTAGAGGTCCCTTCCAACCCCTAACATGCTCTGATTCTGTGATATGACTTACAGTATTGACTACTAAAAGAGCAGATTATGTTGGATAGAAAAGCTTTTCAGAAGTTGTGGTTGATGCCCACGAGAAAAAGCATTTTAATCTGCTGACAGTGGGGCAAATTACACAAACTAGTTGGGTCTGCTTGGATGGGGTTGGGCAGAAATCGCTGCAGCCTTTACTTACAGGACTCGAGGGAGTGTGAGCAGTATTGGATGAGAGAATGGGAACAGAGTGACATTGTCCCTGAGACCTTGATGCAGCAGCGGGTAGCGCTGCAATGTTACAGTGAAATATCAGCTTGAAAGACACAGATGTAGTGTTGCTCTGGTGCAGTTTTTCGTGGTAGGCTTGGGGGACTTTTTGACTGTTTTGTTTTTAGCTGAAATGAGTCCATAAACTAATGTTGTCTGAGAAACAATGAAAACATTGATAGAGATGCAACCAGCAGTAGTATTTAGATTGTCTAAGAAAGAGAGAGACCTTCCAAGAGAATAGGAACTACATGGACATTAAATCAGAAAATCAGTGCACAGGAAGAAAAGAAAAGCTCATTCTAGATGTCATGAAGAGCCATGTTTCTCATTCATTGGATGGACATGAGACAAAACCAACATGGAAGGGTTCAAGATTAATTTCTAAGCCACAGGAAAGCCTGGGAAAGAGTACAGAAGGAAGAGAAATCTGATCAACCTACAGCTGGTGTTCATGTGATGAGTGTTCCTACGACTGAGCTAGATAAACGTCACTCTGAGACTTACGGGGAAAAGAACACAGAGGAAGCAATACTGTAAAACACTAGGTTGTCTGGATTCTTTTCCCCTTTTAGAGGTAAATCAGGAGCAGTGGAACACTTCTGTTAGCTGGAAATTGAGAATTTCACTTGATTTGTGGCAGGCAACTTTGTGTGGGAGGTGGTGGGGTTTTTGGGTTTTTTTTGAACTCTAAAGGTTTATGAATTAATGTCTTGAAAGACAGACAAGGGAAAGAAATCAGTGGGTACTACTTCCTTGTGTTTTGGCAGTGTCTTTTCACATCAGTCAGCTCAGGAAGCATGGTCTGGGGAAAAAAGCACCACTTACTGGACGCACAGGTCCGATACTGGTGTTCTGAATAATTAGTGATGGTTCACTGCCAGACTGGAACTTTATATTGAGTAGGGGTCAGTGACTGTATGTCTGTAAATGCCCTGGAAGACAGTGATGGGATGAGGGGCAGTTGTTTCACATTAGAGAAGGGCAGATTGACATGGGCTGTTAGGAGGACATTCTGTAGCGGGAGCGGGGTTGAACACTGGAACAGGTTGCCCGGGGAGGTATTTGAGGCCCCATCCCTGGAGATTTTCAAGGTGTGTCTGGACATGCTCTGTGCAACCTGATCTAGTTGAGGATGTCCCTGCTTAGTGCAGGGGGTTGGACTAGATGCCCTTTTGGGAGGTCCCTTCCAACCCAAGCCATTCTGTGATTCTATGGAATGGAGGATACGCTTAATAACACGCTGAACAGATTAAGCTACAGGAAACCTGGACAAGAGACCTTTGGAGTGATCTTGACAATCTGCAGAATTGGCTTAGTGTAAAACAGGTGGGATAACTTGGACTGCAAAAAGGAAGGTAGTTGTGGTTGGTGTGGTAAGGGTAAAGGCAAGCTGAAGAAGCATTAATGGTGTCAGTGGTTGCACACAGGAGGGTAGAGCCAATGTCTGTGTGGAAGGTGTGGTCAGCCTTGTTTCTAGTGAACACGGCAGGTGGCCGTGCTGCTCTGTCTCACTCAAGGCAGTGACAGCAGCAAGGGACAGCTTTTCTATGGAAAAGCCTGAGAAGACTGAAAGGAGTGAAGAAAACGTGTTCTGTGAAGAAAGACAAAAGGAAGTTGGGTTGATTAGACTAGAGAAAGATCCTCAAGATGTTTTCAGGGGTTTGGTAAAATAAAATCAGCAAAAGAAAAGGAAATGGCTTCTGTCTTCTCCATGCATAGGAAAAGAAATAATTGGATCCAGTGGAAGTCAGTGGTAAATAGTCGATATAAAATTAATGAAAGTGTGCCTTGTCTTGGAGCAGATACGTGGAGGCTACCAGTCTTGAGGTTTGGCAAGCTTCGATGTGTGTTTGATTTTGAGCACTTTCAGTAACTAAAGGCGGTCTACAAATTTGGAAGAGCTGCTGGGCTAGAGATAACAAACCCCTGCTTTTCAGTTCATGTTAGAATGTGATGATGTGGATGTCTACACATCTGCATTGCACAGAGGGCTCAGATTAATGTGAACTGTGATTTACACGTTCTTCTAATGCTAGAAACCTCGTATTTATATGAATGTGCTGTTTGATGTGAAATGCTACAAAGATGAGTTTGTACTAGAGGTGGTAACTGGGAGAAAAACTGCAGAGGGCTGCATGTCTAGTCATGGTGGTATACAAATCTTGAGAGAAAGCAGAATGATAGCCCTGACCTTGAGGAAGTCAGTGTGGTAGGAAAAGAATTCATCCATGGACACGGCTATGTGGTGTTTCCGTTCAGAGTTTCAATCAGCATCCTCAGAACTGGAAGCCGTGCTCATTTATGGCTAGAGAAATGAGAAAATAATGTACTCAAGCAAAGGATAGAATTTTGGCCTCCTTCCATGGATATGGGAATATTCCCATCTGTAGTTACTTATGGAAGGAAGCATTATCTGAAATTAACTGTGCCCCATTGGAAATGCAGGGGTCTGAAAATACAGAGATCGTTTTTAGCTACAAATCTTGTTATGGAGCACGTTCTGAAGCATTTTCAGTACATGCAGTGCTGCAAAGGCCGTGGGCAGATAACGAGTGGGCTAGGAGTTACCCTAGGAAATACTTTTCATCCCAGTTGGCAGAGGATCCTGTTACCGCTCCAGTTCCAGTTTTGATGAAAACAGCAAATGCAAAGTGGTTATAGGTTTTGTGTAAAAAGTAGGAACATCACACTGTTTAAGGTGCTCCAGAAGTATTGGAACAGAACCTTGAACATCTAGTGAGTCATCTCAGAAGAGCCTCTTACATGGAAAGTGACCAGTAACGCTGGGGAAGCTCTCGGCTTGGCATATGCAAAAAAATAAAGGTCATGCCATGGGAAATGGGGGTGGTCTAGCACTGGAACACTTGACTCTGTGCAAAAAGGTCTATAGGGTTTGTTGGGGTATTATGCTTTCTGGAGATCACAGAGTCATAGAACCATCCAGGTTGGAAAAGACCCTTGGGAACATGAAGTCCAACCATCAACCCTACTCTACAGAGTTCAGCTCTAAACCAGATCCCCCAATACCACAACTAAACAACCTTTTAACAACCTGCCTCCAGGGATGGTGACTCAACTCCCTCCTTGGGCAGCCTGTTCCAGTGTCTGAATAACCCAAAACACAGCACAGATAAGAGAGAACGTGTATCTTTTTCTTCTCCGTAGGAATGCTTCACCCTAGCTTTGAGGACAGGATGTTACAGTAATGAGACTGTAATGGCTGAGGTTCCTGGGGTGTAAATGTCATCTTTTTCAGCGAGGGAAGGTTTGCATATGTAATCAGTAACACCCACTGCCATCACTGGGATGTTAAGCAGAATTTCTGCAAATGAAGAAGGTTCAACACAACCAAGCCTGGGGTTCTACATAATAACCCCCTGCAGCTACAGACTAGAGGATGAGTGGCTGGAGGGTGGCCTGGCAGAGAAAGACCTGGCAGTACCAGCTGTCAACCCGCTGAACAGGAGCCAGCAGGGTGCCTGGATGGCCTGGAAAGCCAATGGCATCCTGGCTTGTATCAGCAATAGTGTGGGCAGCAGGACAAGGGACGTCATTCTGCCTCTGTACTGGGCACTGGTGAGGGCTCCCCTCGAGTACTGGAGGCAGTTCTGGACCCCTCACTTCCAGAAAGAGATTGAGGGGGTGGAGTGGGTCCAGAGGAGCAGTGAGGCCATGGAAGAGACTGGAGGGAAAGTTAGATAAGGAGAGGCTGAGGGAGCTGGGGGTGTTTAGTCTGGAGAAGAGGGGGAACTCTCTGAAGGGAGGTTGTAGTCAGGGGGATCAGGCTTTTCTCCCAGGCAGCTAGTGCCAGGATAAGAGGGGAAAGCCTGAAGCTGCTCCATGGAAGGGTTAGATTGGATGTTAGGACACCCTTCCTCCCGGAATGAACTGCCCAGGGCAGTGGTGGAGTTCCCATCCCTTGAGGTGTTTAAGGGCAGCCTGGCTGTGGCCCTTAGTGCCCTGATCTGGCTGTTCTGGTGATGTTGGGTTGGGCTGGATGAGCTCAGAGGGCTTTTCCAGCCTCAATCATTCTGAGATTCTGTAAACACGAAATCAAACCCTGATGCAAGGTCAGCACTGGGAAATGAGAGCATGGCAACTGGAAAAAAAAAAAGCAGCAGATATTTCACCTAAAACAAGTGCGTTTGTCCTGTTGGAAATGAGAGGAGACTCCTGGGTTTTCAAAGTGTGTCTGTGCACCCCAAGAGCTGACAGCTCTTCATCAAAGCAACGTGCTCTGCAGTATGTGGAACACCGCTGGCGATGCCAGCAGTGGCAATGTTTCGTCTGTGTTTGGGTGATGCCCATCGTTGCAGTGCCGGGGTACAGAAATGGCATGTGTCACTCTCGGAATAAAGGAGCTGTATGGAGTCATTGTCTGCCATCTGCCATACTTAAGGTTGAATAACATGGCTTGGAAGCTAAACCTTGGGAATTGCTTGTGTCCTGCTGAGGCTGCCCATTAGCAGATAACTAGTGTGGTAAAAATCTTTTGAATTCATTCTGCAGCTGTTATATGCCAGATTAGGATTTGTGTCACAGGTTCTCATTACTTTGAGGTCTTAGAGTGTTTTTTTCCTGTATTTCAATTACCCTACATTACTAACTTCAGTAAACTGTTCTTGCAGCATCACAACTAAACATGTGAACTCTTCTTTATGAAGCCTGTTCTATCTTGCAGTGTAAAGCCATTTCCCAGCCGCATATGAGAGGGTTTCCAGGCTGGATTTTCTCCGTGCCTGTTTCCAGCACAGCCTGTGAGCACACCTTCTAGTTGTAAGGTTTGTCTTTCAGGCTGTCAGGTTGATGGGTCTGTTCCAGTAGCATTTTCTGTGTTGGCTGTAATCAGATTATCAGTGTCTCTTAAAGCTACTAAAGCAAAAATACCAAACTCTTAAAATAGGAACTTTTCTTCTAGGTTTGTCCGAGTTATTAAGAAAAATGGCTTTCTCTTCCATTATAAATAAATGGGAGGAAACATGGAACAGCTTTTCAGAGAGACGAAAGGGAATATTAATTTTTAAATTATTGCTATCTGATGAATTTGCAATGAATCATAGAATCATTAGGGATTGGAAGGGACCTTGCAAGATCATCTAGTCCAATCCCCCTGACACAGCAGGACCACCTGGACCAAGTCACACAGGAACACGTCCAGGGGGGTTTTAAATGTCTCCAGTGAAGCAGACTCTACAACCTCCCTGGGCAGCCTGTTCCAGTGCACTGTGAAGAAGTTCCTTGTGATATTATGTGGAACCTCCTATGTTCCAGTTTACACCCATTGCCCCTTGTCCTATCACTAGATGACACTGAGCAGAGCCTGGCTCCATCCTCCTGACACCCACCCCTCAAATATTTGGAGACATTAATGAAGTCACCCCTCAGTCTCCTCTTCTCCAAGCTAAAGAGACCAAGCTCCCTCAGCCTCTCCTCATAAGGGAGGTGCTCCACCTACTTCATCATCTTCGTTGCCCTACGCTGGAGTCTTTCTCTCGCTGGAGGTACTTTATAAATTCCACGTTGAGTTCTGTCTCCGTTTGAGAGGGAGGAAAAGCATTTTGAAACTGTGTTGAACATCTAGACTGTTAACATGAGAGGTTTTTCATTCTTTACTCCCAGAGTCATTAGGGAAATAAAGGATGGACTCTCAGCTATTTGGACTTTTGCTGAGCTACCTCTTATTGGAAAGAGAACAGCCAGAACACAGTGTCACCCTGCTGTATTTGTTTTCTCTAGTTCTCCTTAGGATAATGTATTCCCTGTAGAAGAACTGCTTAGTCAAGGTGTGCAGAACTATGCTGCTCATGTATTAGTGGTGACAAAGTCTGTGGGAATCTTTATCAACTCAGGACCCAGCTGGCTTCCAGAATAAAGAGTGACTACAACCTGCTAATGTTAACAGCTAGGCCTCTGAGTTGTCTACTTCATGCTCACACTGTGGGGAAAATCCTTGTGTCGCATCCTAGACCTTCTTTCTTCATATTTGTGATGCAAGAGCAATGCTTATCTGAAATAGATAAAAGTTCAGCTTATCCATCTTGGTTAGGGAAGGATTCTTAACTGAGCTATCAAACCAGCTTGTATCGCATTGATCCTGTCACCAGGCTCTTCCCTTGCTGGTTGGGGGTGTTTATGAAAAGCCTGGAAGCAGGATAGTCCATGATGCTGTACAATGGGAAATGCTTGCTGGCACCGTTTTCTACTCACTTCTAGTTACATGAGACATATGTTAATTAAAAAAAGGTTAGCTGGTTGACTAAGGCAAGCAAGGTGCCTGCCTGCTGGTTGGATACAGGATCAATGCACATTGAGCTATTTTTTTTTCTGGATAACGGAAAAACTGTGAGACCGTGTTTCTGCTAACCACGACCCCCCAGTGTTTGGCAGCTCTCAGGTTTGCAGTTAACGTATCTGAAATGACTTTCAAACGTTTTTGTCTACTGCATGCTTTGTGTTTTGGTTTTTTCCCTTAGTCTTGTGGCTTTGTGCTGGACTCTGACCAGCACTTGTGTGTCCCTCTGGACCCGAAGGGCCCAGAACTGGACACAATATTCCAGACGTAATCTCACAAGGGCAGCGTAGAGGGGAAAGAGAACCTCTCTCAATCTGCTGAGCACGCCCTTCTGAAACACCCCAGGATACACTCTTCAGTTTCTTTGTATTGTTAAATACACACAAGTGTTTTCAGAATTGGTATCCTGAAAAAGGAAGTCTCTTTTATTTTGAATAGAAAATGTAGTTTAAGGAGGTTGTTCACGTCAGTGTTCTGCTAGGCGTAGATTCTGTGGTTAAGTCTGGCTGACATTTCATAGATTTGATTGAATAGGTTATGCTGCTAATCTCCAAAGTCACGAGCATTTCCAGCTGTATTAAAAATTGAGATTTCACATCCCAATTTGAGTTCTGAGAAACTAATTTTTAAAAGATACCAACATATTTTCACTAGTGCATAGGTGTGCTTGAAGTATGGCACACCTGGCAAACTACTCACTTGTAAAACTGTGAGTATAAAACCTCTGATTGCAAGTTAAGTAACAAGTGTTCTGCCATCACTTCTTTACCAGAAACTGGATGTTTCCCTTCCTCTACTTCACTTTGACACTTCTCCATCACCTCCCTGATGGGATTTGATTTCATGTGTTTTGCTTATTTGACTTGTGTCTGTTAAGAGTCTTGGAAGTAGCTCACTTGACTCCTGGCAGACATCGTTGGGCAAGGTCTTAACGTTCCAAGTAGTACAGACAGGTTGAGGGATCAGCTTAGCTGGTTCTGTGCTCACTCCCTTTGCCTTTTTTTTAACATAAAAGTTAGAAAATGGCCACAGCTTTGAGTATTTTTTGTATATTTGGTGTGAATGCTTTGCTGAAGGAATGTTCTAGTTCCTGGCGACAGTACAGTTTTTAGTGAAAGCTGTAATGTTTGGCTACTTTAATAATTGCACTCACAATGTCTGACTTTATATAACGGAGTGTTTTGACCTTCCTCCGAGTGATGGGCTTTTTATAGACAGCAAAACGCCCGCACTGCGAATTTTCCTTGGCCTTTTCCCTCTGTTGTTGTTGGGTGTAATAGATTTGAGTAAAGAAAGGACGTGATAATCCAGTGATACCAATAGGGGGGCTTGGGTTGATTTGGTTTTGTTGTTGTGACAAAGTATTGAGTCATCATGAAATGTTTTTACCTGTGTTTAATCTATCAGAAAACCACTGTGGTGTTTTGGCTGTGGGTTCTTCAGTTGGTTTGTTTGGCTGTGCCTATTAAGTTCTTTAAAACACTGTATTGAAAGAATAAGTAATCTAAATAAAAATATATATTATATTTTATTATATATC
>VXBP01006520.1:49040-69116 GCA_013400115.1 Rhinopomastus cyanomelas | reverse complement strand
CCCTTTGTTTGAGGAAGGACTTCCCAACATCCAACCTAACTCTCTCCTAGCAGCTTAAGGTCATTACTTTTCTAACTTGTAGAAGACTTCCATGAAACACCTCATCTCTTTATGAGAGAGGTGAAACCTGTACATGATTGGAATACTGTTCTCTTCACAGCTTTTCTTACATTTTACTGCTTTTGTATTCTTGTTGAGCCTTTTTACTTCTATGCACCTAGACTGACCCCAGTAGTAAACTTCTGGTGTACATGGCAGGACTTGATAATTTGCTGTCTGATAAATGTAGGTTTGGGTTGGCAGAGCTTGATTAGACATGAAGCATCTTAAGAGAAACTGTGTAGAGGGAGGCTGCAAGTCTGCTGTGGGTGTTTTAAATGGCTTTTTTTTAAGCCCACAGGTTTTAGAGTTACCATAAGCCTTGTAAATAACCCAACCAAATCAGAGAGAAGACCCTTCCCAGGAGGACTATGAACTTTCACTGAACTTGGGTTTTGTTCTGCAGGCACTTCATGTCGTGTCTTTTAGAGCGTTCTCCAGACAGACTCTCAGACATATCTGTACTAACAAATACTGAGCTGAGAAAAGCCAGCGCAGACTCAGAGAATCTGACCATTGCTCACTTGCAGGCTCTGATCTGTCATGTTTTCTTTGATCTGGGTCTTAAATGCAACAAAGGAACTGTAAACCAAACAGTTTTAGACTTTCATACTGCACAAAGCTGTGTTCAAACCTTACATGTACCCAGACTTCAGGCGGACTCGTGTTTGTAAGTGGTTGTCACTCCTTAAAAGGCCCCAGTTTGTAACTGCCATGTAAATATTTATAAAACAATTTCAAAAGGTTTTGGGACTACTAAGGAAAGAAGTTTTGTAACAAAAACATTTCTGCAGTCCCATTTCCACAGAAGCAGAGCCTGCTGGGGAAATGTGCATGGAATACTTAGCAGATGCAGTATGATTCCTGGAGCTGCAGTCAGCTTTTCCTTATGGTACTCAAAGCAGCAGTTACAACATGGTGTTCCTAGAGAACAGATGGCTTCCGAAAGCTCATTAAGAGTATTGAAGTAATAGCCAGCAATTTTAAATGTCTTTCTCAGGGATCTGCATCTCTGCTAGAATCACAGAATGGCCTGGGTTGGAATGACCTCCCAAGGGCATCTAGCCCAACCCCCTGCACTGAGCAGGGACATCCTCAACTAGATCAGGTTGCCCAGAGTCTTGTCCAGTCACACCCTGAAAATCTCCAGGGATGAGGCCTTAAATACCTCCCTGGCCAACCTGTTCCAGTGTTCAACCCCGCTCCTGCTAGAGAACGTCTTCCTAACAGCCCATGTCAATCTGCCCTTCTCTAACGTGAAGCAATTGGCCCTTATCCTATCACTCCAGGCCTTTGTAACCAGTCCCTCTGCAGCCTTCTTGTAGCCCACTTCAGGGTCTGGAAGTTCGCTACGAGGTCCCCCTGGAGCCTTCTCTTCTCCTGGCTGAACCGTCACAGCTACCTCAGGCCTGTCCCCATAGGAGAGGGGCTCCAGCCCCCTGATCATGTTGGTGACCTCCTCCAGACCCACTCCATCAGGTCTCTGTCCTTCCTGTCCTGAGGGCTCCAGAGCTGGATGCAGGAGTCCAGGTGAGATCTCAGCAGGACAGAGCAAGGAGGTAGAATCCTGTCTCTCAGTCTGCTGGCCACACTTCTTTGTCATGCAGCCCAGGGTGCAATTGGCCTCTGGGCTGCAACTGCACACAGTCTGCTCATGGCCAGCTCTTGTCCGCCAGTTCCTCCAAGTCCTTTTCCTCAGGTTTGCTTCCTGTCACCTCCTCTCTCAGCCTGCGTGGCTAGTGAGACAGATTACCGGCCAGCCGCTTTTAATGCCCTGCGCAGAGGGCACTGTCCTGCCAGCCCTCTGCCATCCAGCAGCAGAGGAAATGTCAGGGTAAGAACAATCATCTCACTGTGCTGGAGACGCTGAATGCAGATCAGAATTCAGGCTCTTAAAGTGAGTCTGAAGTAGCTGGGCTTGGGTTCTAGTTTGAACACTAAATCAGTCGATCACCGACAGGGCCCCTTGGAAGTCTTCTTGGCACGTGCAGTGAAACTCTACCCAGAGCTAGTAAAAACAACATATGTTCCCAGAAGCTGCTTAGGAAGCTCCTTAAGTGCTGGGGAGTATCTGGAAAAGACTTAGAGCCTCAAAGTAGAAATGAGGACACCAAGAAGCAGCAGCTGACAGAACTATGCTCCAGCTTTGGCAGTACTGACTAAAAGGATTATGGCTGAAACTCCTGTAAACAACTGTAGGAGTGGTTGGAATTCTAAGGAGGACTGCAGTGAGGGCAGGAATGCTCTTAGGAACTGCAGTGCTGGGGGTGTAAAAAGTGTTTGGTGTAAGTGATACGTGAGATTCAGCAATGATATCCAGACACTTCTTGTTTAAGCGCCTGCTTTTCTCTTGTATCATTTTATATTATCTCCCAACTGTGGGGATGCTTCAGCTTTGGAAGAAAAGGTCAGAATTCCTGCCCGAGGAGGCATTTTCTGCTCTTGGACAGTAAAAGATTCTAGTGATCAAAGGAGGAACGGGCTGACAAAAATTCAGTGTTTCTGTTTGTGACACAAAATATTAGTCTAATGAATTGTTTTTAAAACCTGCTTGTTCTTAAGGTCTGAACTGTACAACAAGCCGTAGAAGTTAGCAAGGAGATGAGCAACTGGGTAACGTACTGCTGCTCCAGACACTCTGCAAAGTCTTGACCTGACTGCAGCAAACTCTAAGAGGAAGGGGCCTGGTGCCGTGTTGTCTTAAGTATAATTGGAAGAGCGCGGCGATGACAGCCTGCTGCTGCGTTTGCCTCAAACAACTGTGTCGTTCTGAGCAGATCCATGTTCTTGATGGGCTACTAAACAGCAGTCTGCAGTGCTGCTGCTGGGTGGGAGGTACACTTGTGATATTAAGAGACTGCCCATACTCCTTGTACTCGATAATATTGCAGCCTCTGGCATACAGAGTGCATCTCGGTGCAGCTGCATACCTGGGTGCAGGCTGTGAAGCTGTCTGCAGACCTCCCTCTGCACAGAGGAGGGCTGAGTTTATAATAGACTTCTGTTCCACAAGGAGAGGAGTGGACAGTGGAGAGGTAAGTTGCAGCTTATGGCTCTGGCACAAGCACCAGTGCACTGACAGTGGCCCAGGACCCAGCTGCTGACGTTGGTACTCAGTTTTGTACCGGAATGTTGCTGCTGTCAGTATTCGGTACAGCTAGATTGAGGCTACCGTGGATTTGTGTGCACAAGGTGGATTCCAGATTAGCAGAATAAGGTGCAAATTCGTGTGCAGATGCAGGGACAAACATCTCCAACTCCAGCAGTATTTTTACCTTCTTACGGAATAAATTGAAAATCTCTTGTAAATACATCGCTCATCTCTTCACGCTCCGATCTTTTATCTGCTTAGTCTTGGTGAGGACCTTGCTTTGTATTTTAGGAAAAGGAGGAAATTTGCAAGGTTTTTTACTGTTTTGGTAATGAAAAAACCTGTAATCCAGGGACTCCTAAATTATTTTCATAGAATCACAGTGTTTTGGGTTGGATGAGACCTCCAAAGGGCATCCAGTCCAACCCCCATCTACAGCAAGCAAGATCATGACTCACCAGACCAGATTGCCCAAAGCCCCATCCAGCCTGACCTTGAATGGCTTTAGGGATGGGGCCTCCACCACCTCTCTGGGTAGCCTGTTCCAGGGATTTCCCCACCCTCAGACTTGAGAACTTTTTCCTGATGTCCATCCTCCATCTGCCCTTTTCCATCTTCAAACCATGACCCCTCATCCTATCATTTCCTGCCCTTGTGAACATTCTTCCCCAGCCTTCTGACAACCTTCCAGGGATTGGAACATCACTATAAAGTCTCTGCAAAGTCTTCTCTTTATCCTGAACTCTCTCAGCCTGTCTCTGTAAGAGAAATACCTCCTTTCATAGGTATCTCCATCACCTGCAGTAACAGGTACGTTTTGAGCGAGGCTGTGCACCTTGTTACCATTCTCTCTAGACTGACTGTGGAGCACAGAGCAAAGAGAGTGGTGTGGCGTCCTAGATTCTGCTCAGGATCCGGACACTGATTGATTCCACAATAGGAACTGTGGTGGAACACCAGGAGATATGCCAGAGTGGTGCTGCAGCTACAACAGCTTCCCATGCTGTGCAGAGTGTGGAGGGTCAGCGTTGTATTAAAATGGATGGGGTGCTGGTGAGGTGAAATAACGTGAAAATTAAAAATGCCCCAGACTTGAGTTACATGTGAACAGGATCCTTCTAGCATTTCAGGAGCTTGATAGGTTTTAGCCAGACTTCTTGTGTGCAGTGGTATGTATGAAGAGGAGGGGACTGACAAACAGACCTGAATTTATAGGGCACATAAACTTCTTCCTTTCTGTTGCAGTGCTGTGAGGAAGAACTCTGGATTAGGACAAGACTGAAACCTTGACATGGAAACTCAAAACTCAGTAGATGTTTATAGCTGTACACAACATTACATTGCAGAGTCATTTGGTTTTAACTGATGTATTGAATCGGACTGTTATTCAGTTTAAAATAGAATTTTTATTTAGAATTTAGCGATTAGAACAGATATTTCATTGAAAATGCAATTTGACCAGAAGCCAGACTTTAGCATCTCCAGAGGGCAAACTGGATCCTGGGCTGCATCGGGAGAAGTGTGGCCAGCAGGTCGAGGGAGGTGATTCTCCCTCTTTACTCTGATCTGGTGAGACCCCACCTGGAGGACTGTGTCCACTNGAGGTCCCTTCCAATCCCTGATGATTCTATAATTTTATGATTCCTACACCAACAATTCAAGTCATAGGAATACCAGAAAACCGCAGAATGGTTTGAGTTGGAAGCGATGTCTAAAGGTCATCTAGTCCAATACCCTGCAGGGACATCTTCAACTAGATCAGGTTGCTCAGAGCCCCGTCCAGTGTGACCTGAAGTATTTCCAGGGATGGGGTATCTACCACCTCTCTGGGTAACCTCTTCCAGTGAAAAAACTCCAATGTAAAGCTTAAAGGTTCATGAAAACTTGCCTGACCTCAAAAGACTCTTCCAGATTTCTAACTTTTTTGTCATTTTTCTGTGCTGGCCACAAACTCCCAAGTTTTCATTTCTTATTTGTCTGTGGAAAAATAGTTTGCAATTTCAGAACTGCTGTTCCTATGACTTCTCCAGGAAACAGTGACAACCTGTGAAGAGTGCAAACGTCGTATTGCCGGCGATCATTAATACAGGCCTTGACAACTCTTGTGGTCTAAAGATGGAGAAGTTGAAGTACATTGAATACTTGGCTATGTGATTTTGTATGTGTAAGTTCTCCATAATGTATGTATGCAATGCTTTTTGAGTAGTGTGAACGAGGTAGGAGCACAGATTTCTATAAGCATGCGGAAAGTGTGACTTCTTGGGGAGAACATGGCTAATACCTTCTGTTCTCAGCACATTTGTGTTGTGGAACAGCATGAGATTTTATTGGATTAGGTGAGCCAGCTGTCTGATTTTGTGTAGACACCTATTTCTTTTAATGTTCTTTCACAGTATGAGTAGCTATTCTTTTTGGACTGACTGTGGTAAGCTGGAAGGTTAGCTGTGTGAAGTCAGGTGCTATTTTGGTTTTGTTTTGCTTCCCAGTGATGCCACTTAAGGAAAGAGTCTGTTCTGCTGACTTCTGAGCAGCTGTGATAAATGAATATATAGGCAAATAAATATTCCTTGTTTTGGAGCTCAAAATGCTGTTGGTTATTTTCCTCTTCAGGCAGCTGGAGTATGATCATATCATAAGCTGCATTTGATAATTACCTGTTCCCAAGCTTCCACTTATTCCTGTTGGTGTGGAACTCTTTGGTGTGGAACTCCTGAAATTAAGAAACACGATGTTAAATTTCACTGCTTAATGTAGTAAAATACCTGACTCTTGCTGAAGTAAGGGGTACAGTTACAGCTAGAGTTAGACAGGTGAGTGTGATTCAAAACAATTCAGAATTTCCAGAACTTAATCCTTTTCAACTGTAACCATCCAGTGTCTAGAAAGCTGCACGTAGTCAGCTGAAAGCGTTCAGTTTGTGTCTTTTGATAAAACTGGTGAGTGGCCCTTGCCAGGAAATCCTACAGTGCTGGAGAGCTGTAAGAAATAGCTACGTGGAGGAACTCACTTCAACTTGTGCACGCTTCTGCAGCCTCTTTTTCTTGCTGCAATTTCCATTGTAGCGAGGATGCTCGATCTGCATCATACCCAAATGCCATCTTCCATTTCCACGTCTGCTCCTTCATTCATTTCCTGAATGAAACTCGAGATGTTAAAAAGATGCACAACAAAGATGCTTAAAATAGACCCAAAAAGTGATCTGTGTTCTGTTCTGTCAGCTGTTCCACAGAGCCTGTGAGCTGTGGTGACCTGACAGGTCTGTTTATGCAGCCTCTCTGCACTGTCATAGTGTGTGAGGCAGCTCCTGGGCCAACGGCCAGCCTTTTTCTCTTTATGAGGCAGCAGGCAAAGATCTAACATTCCTGGGTTCTTCATTTTTGCTGCTGTTCCTCATCACAGAGCATCAGTGAAAGGAGATTCATTTTCTAATGAAGACTGTAATGGTGTAACACTGCCATTGATTAAGTAGTTGGTTAGGAAACTGGCCTGAAAGAATTCTTCTCATTATGGCTTTTGTTTCAATATTCTGGTTTGGGTTTTACCCTGCTTTCCTGAATAGGTTAACAAGCTGCCTTTATCCAAGCCAGCAAACTCAACATTTAGATATTTTTAAAAGCTGAAAACTTTGAGTTTTCTCTCACAATCTGAAGAAAAAATCAAAAGGGTGCCAGATGCCAAACCTCCACTGAGAAATTGGACATTGTCTCAGAGATGTTCTGACCTAGAAATCAGATTTATTGCATAGTGTTGTGCAACAGAGCTTGGGAGGACTTCAGATCCTCTTAGATCTTTCAGATCTTCATGGTTTCATGAATGGGAGTAATTCCACTGATGGCAGCACAGCTGCTCTCAAGCCTAAAGCTGCAAGACTTAAAAAGGGACTTCGTAGAGTGGGACCAAAACCCAGTTTGACTGCCTGTAATAGCTGTAGGGAAAAGGCACCAGCAGCCTGTTTTCACAAACAGATTATCTGAAACTGTTAGAAGTCTTGAAGTCTCTGAGTAAATTGCAAACAAACAGAAAAGCCCCACTTTTAAAAAAGAGTCTTTATTTTGTCAAGAAATCTAGGGGATCCTGCTGTGGTGGGGGGATTGGACTGGATGGTCTTTCAAGGTCCCTTCCAATCCCTAATTTTCTGTGATAAGGAAAATGACAGAAATTCTGAGGTAAATTTGCTAGTCGGGTTGTTTGGTTGTGTAACAGAAGATCAGGCAATGAATGTTTTGGTTTTATAGCAGCTGACACTCTTGCCTTCTTTCTGTATGTTCTGTATTTCACATCTTAGTTGCAGGCAAAATAATTGTGTATTTTGAGCCTCACAAACTAGGAGGGTATTTGACCTAATTCCCATTATTTGAAGAGAACAAAAGAGATTTTGTTGTTGTTGTGGTCTGCTGGAGGAAGCTGGCTGTTGGGGAATTTGCTAGGATGCCTTTCAGGTTCCTCATAGCTACAGCCTATAGGAAAGGTATCTAGAGTCTCTTGAGCTCGTGGCTGTGTGTCCTCAAGCTTTAGGACTCCCCAGCCTACCTTGTAGCTGTTTTGGGCATGTGCCCAGCCTTAGCAGCATTTGAGCTCTTTGAAGCATTGCATCAGTTTGCCTACTGTTCTTTTAGGGTTGTGTAATTTTGTTTAGTTTGGGAATTCCCAGAGAGGTTCTACGGTGGAGCTGTCACAGAGAACATAAACTTGTGAGGAACAGAAGCTTTTGCAAGTGTGTAAAATGATTCTCTGCACCAGCAGAAATCCTGTCACTTGACCTGATTTCCCAGGTTCAGTAGGTGGCCAACACAGCAGAGTTTCTTGTTGCTGCTCTTGTGACTTCCAAACTCGCCTGGCTCTTGGACAGTTTCTCTTTTTGCCTTCTTCCAGATCCCTTAGTGCTGTTGTCTTTGGAGTTTCTGCCAAGCGAACAGGTTGTGGATCAAAATAAAATGCTGGCAATTGCAGAGATTTTTGAAGGTTACAGGGGCTCACTGGCTCCGTATTTCAACTTCCTGGGTATATTCTAGCTCCTCATCTGGCTATTCTCACTATTCACTGAAGGCACATCAGGGTATGTGACTCAGGATGACCAGGCAACGAGCTGCCCTGCGGTGGGACTGAACCGATTCTGTGCTGGGCTTGGTCTCGGTCATGAAGGACAGGGCTGTGACTTAGGAAGTAATTAAGAGTATTGGTGAATTGTGTGCATCCCCTTTCCCTCGGTGTAGCTCTTCTGTGAAAGTGCAGAGACTAGGCGGAAGTTTGAAGGTATGAAAATCTGTGTTAAAATCAGAGTCCTCAGGAAGAAAAAGTGGGAATGCCCCTTTCTCCTTCCGACAGGAATTGCTGAGGCAGCCCAGACGAAACCCTTCCTTTTGAAAGCTCAAGTCTACCCCCACTGGTGCTAACACTGGAATAGAAAGGAGACAAGTGATCTGTTCCTGCAGGAGTGCTGTGTTTTAACTTTAGGACATTCATGAACCCTTAAACTATAAGGCTGACATCTTCAAAAACACCACAAGGCTTTTGATGAGGCTAGTGGTATGACAGTGAGGCAGAAGTGGCAGTGCTAACTGTGTTTGAAAAGAGGAAATAAGAATGATGGTGGCAAATAGCCAAATGTTTCACTTGTGCTTACTCAGAATTAAAGGTCGATGCAAAGGGCAAAGCCACCAGGGTGGCAGAACTGCAGTCTGTCCCAGTCAAAGAGAAGCAGCATTTCCCAGCATAAATGTGGAAGACAGTGGTGGGGAGGTTGTCCCCCTCTGCTTTCTTTAAAGATTTCAGACTCAAATGCTTGTCACTACTGCTTAGCTGAAAACACATTCACAAGTCTAGCTGCTACTGCACGCGCCAGTTGTTGTAGTTTTCCTATTACCTGTGTTACTGTCATGGGTTTATCCCAAGACACAATGAACTGATTAATTTAGTTAATCTGTTAATAGGCTGAAACAAAACCAAATTACAGAGGGTTCAAAAATACTTAGAAATTGCGGGCAAAACTATAATGAACTCCATTTGGGGAAAAAACAGCAAGACACGTTGAATTAACCCCCCATAAGAACGTCCCACAAAGACATACAGAGATTAATCACATGTTCTTACGTAACTGGGCCAAGCTGGTATGTCTAACCCT
Organism: Rhinopomastus cyanomelas; assembly: GCA_013400115.1. NCBI lineage: Eukaryota > Metazoa > Chordata > Aves > Bucerotiformes > Rhinopomastidae > Rhinopomastus > Rhinopomastus cyanomelas. The sequence continues at coordinate 59,805 of VXBP01006520.1, read as the reverse complement.
TTAAAGGGAAGGGCTTTCCAGCAGTTCTTTCTCCTTGTGGAAGTGTGGAGTCCGTTTAGTCCATGCACACATCCCTCAGCATCATTGGGGTTTCTAAACTCCGGTTCTCTGTCCTGTGTGCTTCCATTTCCAGTGTTCTGATCCTACAGCTGTGCACCAGTGAAAGACTATTTCAGTGAACAGTGGAATTCAGACAAAACCTTCCTTCCACTGATTCTTGAGGTCTCTCTCTCTTTCTGTCTCTCTCTCTCTCTCTCCATTCACCACATTCCCAGGGCAAGGCAGCTGCTGTGCCTAGCGCAATAACGTTGTCCATTCTCTCCCAACAGAAAAACAAAGCCAAGTGGAGGAGCCCAAAACCCAAACCTGGAACCTCCCAAACCAGTCGTACCAGTTCACAGAGATGAGACTATTTCACAAGTTGCCATAGCAACTTACCAATACCTCAGGCCACGAAACACACTTCAATTCAAACTACAACAGTTAGGGCATCCTGGCCTGTATGAGGAATAGTGTGGCCAGCAGGAACAGGGTGGTAATCATTCCTCTCTATTGAGCTTCGGTGAGGCCACACCTTGAGTCCTGTGTCCAGGTTTGAGACCCTCACTACAAGAGGAACAAAGAAGGGCTGGAGAGGGGACAGAGGTAGCTACTCAGCTGGGAAAAGATTTGGAACAGGTATTGTGTGAGGAATAGCTGAGCAATCTGGGAATGTTTTGCCTGGAGAAGAGGTGATGGAGGGGAAACCTTCTTGCTCTCTACAACTACTTGAAAGGAGATTGTAGAGAGGTGGGAGTTGGTGTATTCTCCCTAGTGAACAGTGATAAGATGAGAGGAAATAGCCTGAAGCTGCACCAGAGGATGTTCAGGCTGGATGTCAGGAGGAATTTCTCTCCTGAAAGGGCTGTCAGGCAGTGGAACAGCCTGCCCAGGGAGGGGGTTGAGTCCCCATCCCTGGAGGTGTTGAAGAGAAGGGTAGGTGTTGAATTGGGGGACAGGGTTTAATGGTGCTGATAGTGCTCAGAAAAGGTTGGACTCAATGAAGTTCTCTTCAAACTGAAACTTTTCTGTGCTTCCATGAAAATTTGTTCTTTCAGATACACCTGCTGGGACAGCTCACATGACTGCAATCTGGTCATGGACAGCTATGTCGTTTTCAGGAGGGACAGGTCAGCAAGTTAGGGTGGATGAGTTTCTCTTTACATGAGAGAGCAACTGGAATCTATTAAGTTCTGTCCAGAGGCTGATGAAGAGAGAGTTGAGGGTTTGTGGGTGCGGATTAAGGGGCAGGCAGGCATGGGTGACACTGTTGTGGGTGTCTATTACAGGCCACCAGGTCAGGATGAGGAAACTGATGAGGTCTCCTACAGGCAGCTGACAGCAGCCTCACAGCTACAGGCTCTGGTTCTCATAGCAGAATTTAACTCCCCTGATATTTGCTGGAAGACCTTCTCAGCCAGCCACCCACAGTCCAGGAGGTTCCTCCCATGCATTGGTGACTATTTCCTGATGCAAATGGTGGATGAGCCCACTAGGAGAGAAGCACTGCTGGATCTTGTCCTCACCAACAAGGCAGGTCTGGTTGAAGCAGTGAAGGTTGAGGGCAGCCTTGGGTGCAGTGACCATGAGATGATGGAGCTCAGGGTCTTGTGTGGTAGGAGCAGAACAACTAGCAGAATCACAACCCTGGACTTCAGGAGGGCCAACTTTGGACTTTTGAAGCAACTGCTGGGGGACGTGCCATGGGACAGAGTACTGGCAAGTAAAGGGGCCCAAGATAGCTGGTTAACTTTGAAAGACAACTTTCTTGAAGCCCAAGACAAGAGCATTCCAACAGGAAAGAAGTCAAGGAAGGGAGCCAGAAGACCTACGAGGTTAAACAGGTTGCTGCTGGGCAAACTGAAGAGGAATAAGAAAGCCTATAGGTCATGGAAGGAGACGATGGCCACTTGGGTTGATTATAAGGCTTTTGTGAGAGAATGTAGAAAAGCCAAGGCCTCCTTGGAATTAAACCTTGCAAGAGAGGTCAAGGGCAACAGAAAGGGCTTCTTCAAATACGTTGCAGGTAAAACTAAAACTAGAGGCAACATAGGCCCCCTGCTGAATGAGGTGGGTGTCCTAAAGACACAAAATACAGAGAAAGCAGATATACTGAACACTTTATTTGCCTCTGTCGATGATTCTGGGGGCTGTCTTGATGTCAAATCTCAGACTGCTGAGGTTCCAGAAGAATTTTAGACAAGAGAGGAGCCTGCCTTGGTTGCCGAGGACTGGGTTAGGGATAAGTTAAGCAAACTGGGTGTACCTAAATCCACGTGCCCTGATGAGGTGCACACGCGAGTGCTGAAGGAGACAGCGGAAGTCATTGCTAAGCCATTCTCCATCATCTTTGCTAAGTCATGGGGATTAGGAAAGATGCCTAGAGAATGGAGGATAGCAAATGCCACTCCAATCCTCAAAAATAGTTAGAAGGAGGACCCAAGTACCTATAGACTGGTCAGTCTCACCTCCATCCCAGGAGAGGTGATGGAACCTTAAAGCTGTCTTTAGGCACATCAAGGACAAGAGGGTCATTAGAGACAGTCAACACTTGACCAACCTCATAACTTTTTGTGTGGGCATAACCAGGTGGATACATGATGGCAGAGCGGTGGATGTGGTCTNTAACAAGGGCAAGTGTAGAGTCTCGCATGTGGGCAAGAACAACCCCAGGTACCAGTATAGGTTGGGGAGCAGTAGGAAAAAGAGACGTGGGGGTCCTGGTGGCCAACAGGGTGACCATGAGCCAGCAATGTGCTCTTTTGGCCAAGACGGCCAGCAGCTTCCTGAGGTGGATCAGAAGAGTGATAGTAGATCATGAGAGGTTCTTCTCCCCCTCTACTCTGCCCTCTTCATACCATTTCTGGAATATTGTGTCCAGTTGTGGGCCCCTCAGTTCAAGAGAGACACAGAGCTGCTGGAGGGATTCCAGCGTAGAGCAACGAGGATGATGAAGGAGGTGGAGCACCTCCTTTATAAGGAGAGGCTGAGGCAGCTGGGTCTCTTTAGCTTGGAGAAGAGGAGACTGAGGGGGGACCTCATTAATGTCTACAAATATGTGAAAGGTGGGTGTCAGGAGGATGGAGCCAGGCTCTTCTCAATGTCATATAGTGATAGGATGAGGGGCAGTGGGTGTGAGCTGGAACATAGGAAATTCCATATGAGTATGAGAAGGACCTTCTTTCCAGTGGTGGTAATGGAGCACTGGAACAGGCTGCCCGGAGGAGTTGTGGAGTCTCTTTCTCTGGAGACATTTAGAACAGGATGTGTCCCTGTGTGACTTGGTCTGGGTGATCCTGCTGTGTCAGGGGGACTGGACTAGATGATCTTTCGAGGTCCCTTCCAATCCCTAGTGATGTATGATTCTATGATATGGAACTTCAAATTATTAATGTGCCAAATCAACAAGTCTTCTAAAACACATCTTCTTGCTGTGTTATCTTGAAGGTCTCTTTCAGAGGTAACTGTTCTGTGTCTTTCCTTCTTAAAATATTTGCAGCACATCCTGGTTCCTTGAAGTCCGTAGATATAAATAGTTTTTCCCTTGTTAAAACTGGAACAAATATCTTTTCCACTTGGGCTTTTTTAGCTCCATTTTCTGCTTAATTTGTCATCCCTAGAATCCTTCCCCATACACAGGGTTTAGCTGTTCAGACTTCATCTTTGAAGTTCCCTTGCTGCTTACTGAAATTGAGTCAGCCATACTAAATGGAGACAAATGATTTGTCTTTACAGCTCTTCCCTCTGTGATTAGAATAAAGCTCCTTTGTAGTGCTAGGTTGAATACAGGCTGTAAAGTGAGTGTCTGGCTGGACAGTGCTGGTGTGAGGTTACAGAACTCCATTTAGTGCTAGAGATCTGAGAGTGGTTTTTCAGGTATTTAAAGGAGCTCTGTGGTGTCAGCCTCTCATTTTTTTTAATATTTTCTTTTTACTTCTGGAGGTTGGAGGACAGATATCTTGTGGAGAAAGGTTTGTTGAAATAAGTTGTAACTTCATCATAAAGGACAATTACTAAATGCTTGCTGAGCTCGGTCTGTAAAAAGAGGATCATTTACGGTATCACAGGATCATGGAACATTAAGGATTGGATGGGGCCTCGAAAGATCATCCAGACCAATCCCCCTGCCAGAACAGGATCACCTAGGTCAAGTCGCACAGGAATGTGTCCAGGCAGAGTTTAAACATCTTCAGAGAGGGAGACTCCACAACCTACCTGGGCAGCCTGTTCCAGGGCTCTGTCACCCTCACTGGGAAGAAGTTCCTTCTCATATTTATGTGGAACCTTCTATGTTCAGCTTCCACTCAGTGCCCATGCCCTATCATTAGATGACACTGTTTCCTGCATCAAGGGATGCAGTTCAGGCTCTGAGGAATCAGGCCTGTCTGAGCAGCATTTTGCTGGACGAGCTACACTGAATAATTGAAGAGCTCACCAGTGTGGAATGGCCGAGGGCTTGGCGTCTGCAGATTGCAGTGTGCGACTCACCGGAGGCCTGACAAGTCCCTCAGAAACAAAGGAGGGTGCTTGCACCCCTCACTGCTTGACCAACATGCTTTCCTCGGGTCTCTAATGTAAGAACCCAAAGACCAACACAGTAGTACCCTCCCACTGTATTTTTCTCAGAATATGTGATGGCATTGTGACAGAGTTTCTGGTCTGTGTGCACTAACTTGCTTAACCTTTTTCGTCTTTCTGTATATATTTTTAAATTTAATAAACCCCTTTCATTTTCCTTAAGATATCCCATTGTCTGTCAAATTCTGTCTGAGATCTCATGTAGACCTAGCTGCTTTTCCTTCTGGATTCTTCTCTTCCTTTTCAATGCATCTTTTTCACATTTATATCCTCAACCTGGGGAAGGAGGAAGAGTTTTAGGAGAAAATACTGCTGTTTTTTTTCAACCAGGAATTTAAGTTTTCAAACATGAGGTCATTGAGCCTCTTACAAACTTGCTTTGGCTTCTTATGATTGAAGCCAATTGGAATTTAATCGACCTGGTGCTGCTGCTTGACTGATGTTTTTCTCAGCTCTTCAGTCTAGTCTGATGGTGAGCACAGCCTTTTCGAGCCCTGCCTGCAGCAGCAATGCTCAGAGCCATTTGCACATAGTCCCAAAGCTCCAACTTGAGAAGGCAAGTGAACAGATCCTGTTGAAAGAAACACAAAAATGCTGTGAGTGATCCTATACTGAAAAAGGAAATGTGATGTTTAGGTTTGAGTTCTCATTCTTCTGAGAGATCTTGCACAACATTTTTGCCTTTCTCCTGTATTCCTGCATGTAATTCTAAGAATTCACAGAATCCCAGAATAATTGAGGCCAGAAAAGCCCTGTGAGCTCATCCAATGCAGCCCAGGACCTACCAGCACCGCAGAGGCCACCCCAGGGCACTAAGGGCCACAGCCAGACTGTCCTTAAACACCTGTAGGGATGAGGACTCCTCCACTGCCCTGGGCAGTCCATTCCAGGGTCTGATCACCCTTTCTGAGAGGAAAGGCTTCCTAACATCCAACCTAACCCTCCCATGGAGCAGCTTCAGGCCCTGTCCTCTCATCCTGGTGCTGGTTGCCTGGGAGAAGAGCCGAACCCCTACCTGACTACAGCCTCCCTTCAGGGAGTTGTAGAGAGGAAGAAGGTCTTCCCCCTAGTCTCCTCCTCTCCAGGCTAAATGCTCCAATCTCCCTCAGCCTCTCATCAGACATTCCCTCCAGTCCTTTCCCCAGCCCCTCAATCTCTTTCTTGAAGTGAATGGCCTAGAACTGCCCCCAGTACTGGAGGGGAGGCTTCCCCAGTGCCCAGTACAGGAGGAGAATGATATCTCTAGTCCTACTGGCTACATTATTGCTGATACAAGCAGGAATGCCATTCGCCTTCTGGGCCACCTGGGTACCCTGCTGGCTCCTGTTCAACCAACTGTCAAACAGAGGGACTGCCAGGTCCCTCTCTGCCAGGCCACCCTCCAGCCACTCATCGTCTAGTCTGTAGTTGCAGGGGGCCAAAAGTGTAGGACCCTACACTTTGCCCTGTTAAACCTTATCCCACTGGCCTGTGCCCATTGACCCAGCCTGTTCAAATCTTTCTGCAGCATCTTCCTGCCTACATTATTTCTCTTGAGGGCCTGGAACCTCTGCTTCCCACTCCTGTGCCTCTACTCCGGGGCTGTCTTTGAAAGAAGTATATTTCCATGGGTTTTCCTAAGACATACTGTCAGGTATTGAGACTCCGGTTGAAGACAGCCCCTTTTGTTGAGTTATTGGGGAAACGTGTACAGCCCCAGCAATTAGGCTTGGTAGGTAGTTGCATTGTTTTCTGTATTCATTCAAAACATCCTCTTTCTTCCCAGGGATTTTGTATAGGCTGTCCTGAAGTGCCTGGTCCCATCACTATCACCATCAATAAACAAGACAGACTAAATTTTCTCATGTTTTTGGTTCTACCTTCGAAGCTATTGTACCTCCTTTTCTCTTTTCTCTATTGTTAAAACCATTCTAATTTTTCGAGTCTATTTCTTATGATCTGGTGGCAATTACAGAGATGTGGTGGGCCAGCTGCCATGACTAGAATATGGTCATGGACAGCTATGTTCTTGTCAGGAAGGAAACATCAGCAAGGCAGGGTGGAGGAGTTGCTCTTTACATGAGAGAGCAACTGGAATCTATTAAGTTCTGTCCAAAGGCTGATGAAGAGAGAGTTGAGAGTTTGTGGGTGTGGATTAAGGGGCATAGATGACACTGTTGTGGGTGTCTATTACAGGCCACCAGGTCAGGATGAGGAAGTTGATGAGGTCTTCTACAGGCAGCTGGCAGCAGACTAACAGCTACAGGCCCTGGTTTTCAAGAGGGATTTTAACTACCCTGATATTTGCTGCAAGTCATACTCAGCCAGCCACCCACTGTCCAGGAGGTTCTTCCAATGCATTGGTGACAACTTCCTGATGCAAATGATGGAGGAGCTCACTAGGAGAGGAGCACTGCTGGATCTTGTACTCACCAATGAGGTGGGTCTTGTTGAAGCAGTGAAGGTTGAGGGCAGCCTTGGTTGCAGTGACCATGAGATGGTAGAGTTTAGGATCTCATGTGGCAGGAACAAAATACGTAGCAGAATCGTTACTAGGCCACTCTGCATCATCTTTGCTAAGTCATGGAGATCAGGAGGATAGCAAATGTCACTCCAATCTTCAAAAAGGGAAAGAAGGAGGAAATAGGTAACTATAAACCAGTCAGCTTCACCTTCATCCCAGGAAAGGTGATGGAACAATTTATCCTTTACACTGTCTTTAGGCACAGCAAGGACAGGAGGGTCATTAGGTACAGTCAGCATGGCTTCACCAAAGGGAAGCCACACTTGGCCAACCTGATAGCCTTTTATGAGGGCATAACCAGGTGGATAGATGATGGCAGAGCAGTGGATGTGGTTGATCTTGACTTGAGTAAGGCATTTGACAGAGTCTCCCACAGCATCCTCACAGCCAAACTGAAGCAGTGTGGTCTAGATGATTGGGTAGTGAGGAGGATCATGACCTGGCTGCAGGATAGAAGCCAGAGAGTAGTGGTCAAGGGGACAGAGGCTAGCTGGAGACCTGTATCTTTCTCTGGAGACGCTTAAACCCGCCTGGGTATGTGTGACTTTGTCTAGGTGATCCTGCTGTGGCAGGGGGATTGGACTAGGTGATCTTTCGAGGTCCCTTCCAATCCCTGATAGAATCATAGCAGATTAATAACAGAGCTAGTCTGTAAAATATAGTGGAATTTTCTGTCTTGCAGCCTTTGTCCAAGGCAGTGGTCAGGTGCACAGTGGGCAGGCTTGAGGCTGGCATTAGTGTGAGCTCTGAGGTCGAGGAACCGTTCCTCTACCTCCAGCACTGTATTTGATCATTGGTACTTGTGCTCTTGACTGGGGAAACTATAGATATATGCAATGGATGTTAATAGCTTTCTTAAAGTTCTTTAATTTCCTCCCTAACTGCCTTTTACATTTTAAAGTGCATTTCTAAGGGTGCTCCTGTCATCTGTGCACAGATCTGACCCTTAGTAGCATTGCTCTGCAGGCAGGCAAAAGATGCTGCTGGATGCACTTAGCACTCGGTGTAGTTTCCTAGAGTCTGACGTAAGATCTTTCTTCTGTCTTGCTTTCAGCTCAGATGTTAGACAGGTGACTGAAGGGATGAGGGGGAGGCTTTGAATGAGAACAGAAAGATTAATTTCTGCTAATCCACAGCATTAAACTCGAACCTGCTTGAAGCAGCGTTGCAAGGACATTGATGAGCAGTGATGAGTAGGCAGAGCCTGTGGAAGTGACACTTGGTTTGGCGAGCTGTGGTTGTGGTCTTGACCTCGGAAAATAGATCTGATCGCAGCCAGCAGTGCTAAATGTTCCAGAAAGGTTTTGCATGGCTTCTCCAGTGGTGGTGGAATTGGGTTGGTTGCTGGATTCCTTACATCTGTGGCAATGCTGGTTAGGAGAGGAAGTTGTTAAGTAGAGAGGAATAAACCTCACCTTAGCAAAGTTGTCTTAAATCTGTATAGCCTTCTGTGACTTTTGCCTCCTCACTTAACTAGAAGCAGGGATATTACATACAGCTGGAAATGTTTTTCATCTGTGAGAGCAGATTGTTACTGCAGTGGTGGGATCGCAGTAGAAGGGTTTTGCTGATGGCTAGAGTCCTTTGGCTGTGTCACACAGTGGAACAAATGCTGAAGACTGCATGAGGCACTTGAGAGGATCCTACAGTAAGGACACTGGCTCTCATTCCAGGGTTAGCTGCCATGACAACTGCGTGGCTGCTGAATGCCCCATGTGGATGTTCTAGCAGAGAGCTGAGGATCATTGATATTCCGAGTGTTTCTCAGAATGCTGCAGTCAGTAGACACCCTTTCCTGTGCTGCTGCCACTGCTTGCTGGTATCATGGTATGCAAAATGGGCACATTTTTCAATGGGTATCTGGGAGATGAATGACAAAAAGACAGTTTTCCTTAAAAGCAGGTTTTTGATGTAGGTCTTTCCATGGTTTACATCTTTATTAGCTTGTACGTGGCTTTTATTTCAAGCTCTCATTTGAGCGTGTGATGCTGAACACAATAAAGAAACTGCTACACAGCAGTGTCTTCGTCCTTAGCACCAAGACTCCAACGTGCTACCTGCAAACTCTTTCTTCTGTTTACAGGGGAGCTAGAATTTGTTCCGTGGGATGTCTCGTCGCTTGTTTGGGTTTCGTGGTTTTTAAAGCAGACATTTGCTCCTGCACGAGCCAGCTTTTAGTGACTTGTGAAGAGTGAGGGATTTTTTCATGATCTTTGAGTTAAAGAATCTCTGAAACTCTGCTGGGAGAGTTAAGAACAGACGGAGCTGCAAATGGCACAAAAGGGATTATATTTCTTTGAATGCCCTCTTGTAATAGTAGAGGGAATTAATCTTTTTTTTAATGAGACATTAAAATATGGAAATTAAATGCCTCAGAGCATAAAGAAATAAATGTGTAGGTGCAATCATTTTAACTCCAGAGATTTTTCCATTAGCAATTCACGTAGAAATACAAGAAGCTTTGATCTTTGAGCAGTGTTTATAACTGGTCTTGTCGATGCTGTCAGCACGATGTGCAGTTACAGGCAAGAGAACAGGTGTTGAATGCAAAAGAAAGTGTTTTTGGAGGTGTGGGACATTCACATTTTCCCTTCTAGACCTTCTAGACCCTGAGGAGAGTTGAAGTGCTTAAGAACTGCAATATTTCCATCATTATAAAGGAGTATAATGATGGGGTGGAAGAGGCTTTATTCCATAGCCTGAGGGGCGCAAAGAAATACTTCAAAGCCTTAGGACAGTTGGTGAAAGAGTCTGGGGCACAAATTGTATTGTCCTCATTACTTCTGTTTTCGAGTGAAGACATGGGCTGGAATAGAAGGATTTGGTCCATAAATGCCTGGCTATGAGGCTGATGCCACAGGCAGGGCTGAGGTTCTTTGATAATGGCTGGTTTGCTGTGACATAAGACCTGACAGTTACACATGGGAAAACTTGATCTCAAAAGGGAAAAAGGGTTCTGGGGCAGGAATTGGCAGGGCTCTTTCAGAGAACTTTAAACTGGATTCAAAGGGAGATGGGATTTTTGCTGGATGGGCACCAGTGGGGCAGCACTCTGGTCTTGATGAAGACCACGAGGCCTCCCACCATCATCGGGCGCAATCAGAGCGCTCAGCTCGCTCCCTGAAAGGCCTGTGCACTGATGCACACAGCATGGGGAACAAGCAGGAGGAGTTAGAAATCTGTGTTCAGTCAGGAGATTATAATCTTGTGGCAATTAGAGAAACAGAGTGAGACAGCTCTCATCACTGGTGTGTGATCACGGACGGCTGTATTCTTTTCAGGAGAGACAAGTCAGAAAGATGAGGTGGTGGAGTAGTGTTGCAGTTTGAAAATTACCACAATTTTCAGATGTATAGATTTGTGCTTTCATGAAGAAAAAAGTGTTGATTTAAGAAGACCCCCCCTCTCCCCGCATTAGCCTGTCCTGGGGAAGCAAATCCTCCTGGAGGCACTACTGAGACAGGAGAACAGTGAAGAGGTGATTGGGTACAATCAGCATGGATTCACCAAGGGCAAGTCCTGCCTGACAAACCTGGTGGCCTTCTATGAGCAGGTCACAACATTAATGGATGAGGGGTGGGCGACTGATGTCATTTACCTGGACCTGAGCAAAGCCTTTGACACTGTCCCACACCACATTCTGGT
>VXBP01006520.1:0-48562 GCA_013400115.1 Rhinopomastus cyanomelas | reverse complement strand
AGGGGAGTTGGAACTGGATGATCCTGTGGTCCCTTCTAACCGTGACTGACTGTATGACTTGGTCTGGGTGATCCTGCTGTGGTGGGGGGATTGGACTAGATGATCTTTGGAGGTCCCTTCCAGTCCCTAATGATTCTATGATTCTATGAATATGAGAAGAAACTTCTTCACACTGAGGGTGACAGAACAGGCTGCCCAGCAGGGTTGTAGAGTGTCCTTCTCTGGAGATGTTTAAAACTCGCCTCGATATGTTCCTGGTGACTTGGTCTAGGTGATCGTGCTGTGACAGGGGGATAGTACTGGATCATCTTTCGAGGTCCCTTCCAATCCCTGAAGTTCTGTGATTCTGTGAATATTATATGTGGAATGCAAGCGTAACTTGGGTATTAATTGCTACTGATTTAGTGAAGTTTTAGGCTTTGGTAGAACGGCATTTGTTTATTCTGCTTTGTGTGTTTTGCTGTCAAGGTAACGTGCTTGCAGGACTTCTTTGGAGATGATGATGTCTTCATTGCCTGTGGACCTGAGAAATACCGGTATGCTCAAGATGACTTTGTGTTGGATGACAGCGGTAAGAGCATAACACTCTAAACCCACTGAAAGAGGCAGCTTCACTGGGAACTCTCCCAGTCCCACCTGTTCCCCAAACCCGCCCCCATTCAGTCCTCAAGATTTGTGTGATTTAGGAAAATATACATGGCATGGTATTTTCCTCTAGATAAGACAGTTGTTCCTAACTGCCATCTGGATTCTGTCCCTCTGTTAGAGTGCATTAACAAACACAATCTGGTTTTGTGAAAAACAGACCCAGTCTCTAAATTTACATGAGGAAGAGCACTGAATTTGAAAAGCTTCAGTGACAGATCTCATGGGTTGCAAATGTGTTTAAAATGTTCCCTTTTGACATGTATGAGCTATATGTATTTCCATACTGGTGTCTTCCTAAGATCTTTGAACCATCAAGGACCTATGTAAGCGTGCTCATTTCAGGTCTTGAATTGTCCTCATAGACATTTCACACAGTCCAGTCTTGTCCTCTGGGGGCCAGCCAAGTGCTGAACCTGTTCATGTTGTGAGGTTCTCATTGGATGGAGAAGAAGGTGAGACAAACCAGGACTTTGTGTCTGTCTGTCTGCTAGTGACAGACTGTGAATTTCACTTTTTTACTGAAGTTGCTTTTTAGTAGATAAGACTGATAACAGAACTTCAAGGAAAAAGCTTTCTCTTCTTCCAGGCAATTTCAGAACTGGCTTGGAATCAAATATATGTTGGGTTTTTTCTCCGTGTTCATAGACTCATAGAATGCTTGGGGTTGAAGGGGGCCAAAGCAGGAGGGGACTGATGTCTCAGTGAGCAGGGACATCTTCAGGCAGATCAGGTTGCTCAAAGTCCCATCCAACCTGACCTAGAATGTTTGCAGGGGCAGGACACCTACCACCTCTCTGGTAACTTGTTCCAGTGTTTCACCACCCTCATTATAAAATAATTTTCTTTATGTCTAGTCTGAATCTACCCTTTTTTAGTTTAAAGCCATGTCCTATCACAACAGGCTTTTGTGTTTTCAGTCTCCATAGATTCTACTGTAGGATCTCCTGATTTTTGTTTATGAAAAGAGAATGTGCTATAAAGCAAACTTGCCCTAGCAAGACTCATAAAATTACTTGAGGGGACCTTCAGGTTGCAAGTGAGAGGGTTGCTTTTTTGCCCTTTTTCTCAGGTGACTGAAAGCCAGCACATCTACTGTTTTTCTAATTTTTAAAAGTACCATATTTGCATATTTTTCAGTTAGATCAAGAGGTGTCATTCTAGATGTAACCGTTGGTGCACACACTGAGGTGGATGAAGGAGTCAGCTGGCTCCAATTCTGCTGTGTGCTCCTTTGCCAGAATTGCCTGATTATGTTGATTCAACATAACAAGAAGGGCATTTTTTTAACATAGGTTTAGACTGGCCTGAGGTACAATGTCATTGTTATACAGAAAAGGAAGAACATGGATGCGTTAACTCACACTCTAAACCCCAGTTTGGGCCAAATTGTTATTCTCCCTGCAGCTTTTAAGGCTGTAAGATTGCTTTTCCCATTACACCATGCACAGACTCATTTGCCTTCTTTTCTTTCTGAGAACCCAGTGATGGAACGAATTTTCCTCCCTTGATGTCTTCAGTTTTGATGGTCTGTGCTTTTTCTAATAATTCATGAGATTTCAATGGAGAAAAGCTGGTTAAGTAGAGAGTAGAACATAACTGGCAGAGCATGTAGCTGTATTTACTATTTTGGATGGTCACCTGGCATTTAAAGAGTCAGCCTAGTAAAGTTTCAGTACTCATAAATTTCTAAAGTTCAGGATTTACAGTCACCCAAGCAAACAAAGAAGATTCCACTGGTCCAGACGAGGCTGTCCTCCCACTGTAAATAATTTTCAAAGCAGCAAGCATGTCCATCTCAGTGGCGGCATGTAATGTCATAGTAGTGGTGTAGTAGTGTTGTGTATCCTTGTCTGGATCCCCATGTGTCCTACCCTGCGTCGCCATTAACGTCATAGGTCATAGACCCTGACTATATTTGAACCAAGAGCTTGTAGCTAAAGTGTCAGACACAAAGGGTGGGTTTAACAAACCCACTGATGAATCTGCAGACAGTGAAACAGCTGACTCAATTTGGAGAGGAAATGCACAAAGATATTCCAATTCACACATTTTAACTCGCTCCCCCCACCACTTTTCAGAGAAAAACCCCACACAAGAAACAGACGCATGGCGTTTTGTCACACTGCTCATACACTGAACTGAGATAAAACATCCAGAATATCTTCATTATAGATAGTTCCTGCTTCTCTGTGATCATGGAGACCATCCAACTTCAGTCTCGATTCTCATAAATCTTCAAGGTTCAGAATTCTCACAGTCTCTCCAGGTCCAGGCAAACCTTCCCATTCTCCAAGAATTTTCTGCACCTTGAGGAGCAATAACATTCTCAGCAGCAATAACATTCTCTCTCAGCAGCAGTGATGCAGCTCCCAACAGTCCAATATGGAAAGAAGCAAAGGAGGAGGAAGTCACCGAGGGAGAGGAGTGGGGAGGGCAGACAATTTTCAGCTTTTTTAACCCAAACTTTAAACTTTTCTGCAGAAAACATACAAATTAAACTTAGAGATTCTGCTCAGCTTTTAACAAGAGAGATCTGAGATGGAGGAGGATGTGGAAGTAAAAGAACAAGAAGTTCTGAGGGTGGGGAGTGTGGGGGCAGAAACTTTCTCCAACTCTCAACTTTTCTATACAAAACACACAAATTAAACTGACAGATTCTACTCACCTTTTAAACCATGGCAGGGGGAAGGCTGTACGTTGAGCTGTTGCCACAACTCTCTCTACTTGCTTTGCAGAGTGCCGTGTTATGAAGTCCTCTTACTCCCGCTCAGCTGGCATAAGGCTTAGTGGGTCCAAAAGTCCAGCACCTTCACGTCGGAGCAAATCACCCGCCTCAGGTACTATTTCTAGGGAAGAACTGAACATGTAAAACACATGAGTTAGAACGTCTTTAATAGTGGGAGAAACACTGTTGGATCTGTTTGAAATGCAAGTGCCATGCTTTGTTTCCTGAGGGGAACATCCATTGTTTTCAGTTTATCTAATGGATTTAATGTTTGTGTGTTTGTTAATCCTGAGAATCAATGTAGTTTCTATTTTTTAATTAACAGGCACAAAAAGTTTCAGTTTATGAACATAGAAGTAATTTGTGCTAATTGTACACTTGGGATCTGTTTCCAGCATGGCACTTGGTTTTCTTGAAGACTGTTAACTGTGAGATGGTTCTGTGATTAAATTTGCGTTTGTTGAGCTAAAGTATACCCTTAAATGTTTGGGATTTAGAAGCTTTATTCTATATAAGCCAAATATTGTCAGAAATACAAGATTTTGACATTTCAAGTAATTTTAGGGCATGTTCCGAAATGTCATTGCTCATTAATAGAGAAATTATTTTCCTTCCTGGCCTTCCACAGATGAAGGGATTCATTGTGTTTGGTTGAACACCATATATTCCAAACACTGAGTCTTTCCTGCAGATAACTGGAAGGGAGAAACTTCTTTTGTTCCTTTTTACCTCTGCATTTAATCTCTCGGTGCAATGAAACTTAAGTTTTTCTTCTCGTAGAACTGAAATAGGAGGATTGAAATCCAACCATTAAACACAGAAGTCTATGATGCTCTGTTCTGTGTCGCTATGCATGGAAGCTCCTGCAAAAGGTCCATGTTCTCATCTCCACATCACTATTCGCTTTACTTAATTGATGCTGGTTAAAGCAATTTGATGACTTTGGGCTCTTTCAAAGTGGAGTATTCATCATCTGTTTATAAAGGTTGAATATTTCACTGGAAAGTTTCAGAGAAGCATCACAGTAACAAAGAAAAAAGTACGAGGCGTGCAGGCCAAGTTTCACAGCAGCCCTGTAGGCTTCGCTGCGTTCATGTGAGATGTCTGACTACAGCGAATTTTATGCAAAGTGTTTAGAAATTGCTGCTGTCATTTCTTCACTTATTTCTACTTGGATACCCCTGTGGTCGAGTTGATGTAAAGTTTTGATCTGTAGCGTCTAGTATTTATCATTCTATTTCTTGTCCTGTTTTCTTGTTTAGTCTAACTTAACTTTATTTACCCTTCTTCCTGTTGTGCCTGTCCAGATCTGTTTAATAACTTCTTTCCTTCATGTCTTTTTCCTTTGTGTCAAATGCATGAGCACAGTAAAGAGGGGTGGCCACTACTCCAGTGCTTACTCTTCAGCAAAATCCCCAGGTGAGCCAGTCCTGTTATGGCTGTGTGTTAGCGCTCCGTCTCCTCCCTCTCCATTCTCCCGTATTCTCCTCACTATAGTTGTGAGTATCATCAGGCTTGAAACATGCATCTGGCATTTGATGAACCAGAGATGTTTGTTGAGGTAGACAGTTTGCATGAAATAATGTAAGTGATGATTTGTAGTGGCTGGTCATCTGCTGCCAGCGTCAGAGTTAAATTTGTAAAGGTATAATTTAACTACAGGTGAAAAAGCAGCCTGAGGACCAACATGTGTATTCTAAAGCGCATTTGCCAGTACGAGAAGACAAGGGTAGTACATGCTGAAAAAGCAGTGCAAAACCCTGTCACAGTCTTACATTTTACTTGCCTTCCTTTGTTTTCTCATGTTATTTGAGGCTAAGCTTGAAGACATCAGGAAATCCTTTGTTGAACCTTCAGTTCAAAGAGAGGGTATCTCTAAAAAAATAGCGTGCAAATAAATGGAGACTTTGGAAAGGAAGTTCACAATCTAAAAGATATTTGTAGCCTTTTCAGCAACAAGGGAGACATTTATTCTTCCATCTATTCAAGCTGCTACACGTGTTCTAAGTTCAAAAGAACTTAGAAAATAGCTAAGAAAGTTTAGTCTTGCATACGACATGAAATAATCCCCAAATCAGGAACAGTGCACATGCTTGTGCCAAAAATGAGTACTGATTGTTGTGTGGGTGACAGCTTTGTTGTACTACACTCTGAAGCATTGTTAAGCATCACACAGCTGCTTGTTGACTTCCTTGCCCCCTGCAAGAGCGGGGAAAAGAACTGGAAGGGTAGAAGGAAGAACCCGAGGTTTGAGAGAAGAGCTCTCTAGTAATTGAAAGAAATTGAATAACAACAACAGCAACAATAATAATGAAAAGTAAAATAACAAAGAGAAAGAAGGAAAAGTGATGCAAGTGAGAACAGTTGCTCACCACCATCTGATCGATGTCCTCGCACAGCGACCCCTGGCCAACCTTCCCCCTAGTTTTGTTGCTGAGTGTGATGTTGTGTATATAGGGATAGATAGCCCTTTGGTGACTTGGGGTTGGCCATTCCGTGTCCTCTTCTAACTTCTTGAGCACCCCCAGCCTACTTGCTAGTGGAGTGGTGTGAGGAGCAGAAAGACCTTGACTGTGTGTAAGCCCTGCTTAGCAGTCACCAAAACATGTGGAGTGTTATCAACACTGTTCCCAGCACAAATGCAGACCGGAGCCCCTGATCTATCAGTTACTGTTCAGAAAATGAGGTGTTCCAGCTCAAATCAGCACAAGCACTTGGCTGACTCCCTGGAAATGCAATTTTTTTACCAGTTCCAGCTTCTACTGCTGCAGTTGCAGGCCAACTCATATGCAGCCAGTCTCAGAAGACATTGGCCAAACTGTCTACAGACAGCTCTTTTCAATAGGGTCCTCAGCAGAACCTGCCAGGCAGTGTAGAATCATAGAAGGACAAATGCTGGGATGGACTTCTAACCATCATCGAGTCACATTCCTGGCTCAGAGCACCACCCTTGTCCACCGAATGCTGTCAGTGTGGGCTGGAATGTTCTTTCTCAGTCATGACAGGAAAGATGATGTTGAGCAGCCAGTTTCACAAGTGCAGTTTAGTGGTTCTGTCAGCATGCAAAGTCAAGAGAGTAGCTTATAGACAAGTGTCTCTTGTAGCAGAGGCATCAGCGGACATGCTGAGGGACTAGTGACTTTCTGTGAGCTGTACAAAAGGTTTCTGAGTAAAACATTTTATTTTTCCTCCTTTGTCATTTCAAAGCAAATTCTTCTACTGACACAGCTCATTTTTGGCCATGACCTTCACAGCTCAGGATGGTTTTCTGGCGGCTAAGGCAGCTTGTGTCTGCAAGATGCAGGAATCAGTGAGGTAACAGTCACTAGCCCTTTTCAGTGTCATACTTTCCTTCATTAAGGGATGCATTTGTCTAAAACAAAGTGGTGAAAAGAAGTCTGCAGGAGGACATACACTCCTCAATACTTTTAGCTTCTTTAAAAAAACCCAAGCAAATGGATTGCCTGTTCTTCTCACAGGCAACTGTTGAAAGTCAAACAGGAACATCCTAAACGTACTCATTACTTCCAGTAAAAAAAGTCAGCTCTCTTCCTGGAACAGATCAGGGAATGTAAATCCAAGTTACCAGACATCAAGACAGACTGATTCTGTAACTAGCTGCTAACCAGTTATGTCTTAGTATAACCAGCAGATAAAGACTTCTGTGGGTAACAGGGGCATGTAGAAGTTGCAGTCCAGTGCAGTCAGCCCAGCCTCGTGGTCAGTGGGCTGTCCGGCTGGTACAAGTAGTACTTGGAAAGCATCTTCTGCACTGGGAGGACGTGAGAGTACTAAGTCAGTAGGTACTTGTAGTGCTGGTTAAGAAAAGCTGCGTAACCCACAAGAGACCTCTGACTGTTGTAGGGATGCTTGTGGGTATAGCTGCAGTTTATTTGGAAGTTAAGTTTCTGTTTGGCAGGGTTGGTCTTTTCTTTCTGGAAAACATATTCCTCACCGTGAAGAACAGTGATGATTTGGCCATTTGGGGGCCAAGTGCCCACCAGAGCGTCTCTGTCACCCGCCATCCTTAGATGGACAGAAGAGCAAAATACAGGGAGTGGCAGGTAAAGACAACAGCAGTTCAATAAAGCAGAAGCAAAAGCTGCGTGTGGAAGCAAAGGCAAGTAGTGAAGATTATTCTCTTCTTCACCTCAGCAGAAGGTGTTCAGCTGCTGTTCCAGGCAGCAGAGCACCAATACACACAGGGGTTGCTTGGGAGGACAAAACATTGTCAATTAATGCCCCTTCAGTTCCTTCTTTCCCCTCCTTTTTATACCTGGGCTGATGCCACATGGTCTGGAATAGCCCTTTGGTCAGTTTGGGTTAGCTGGCCCAGCCCACCTCCCAGCTAAACCAAATACAGAAGCTTTTTTAGCTCTCAGATTTCTGGTAAGGTTCACACAGCAAAAAGAATACAACCCCAGGGACCAGTATAGGCTGGGGACTGAACTGTTGGAGAGCAGTGTAGGAGAAAGGGACCTGGGGGTGCTGGTGGACAGCAGGGTGACTATGAGCCAGCAGTGTGCTCTTGTGGCCAAGAGGGCCAACAGCATCCTGGGGTGGACCAGAAGGGGGTTGGTTAGCAGATCAAGAGAGGTTCTTCTCCCCCTCTGCTCTGCACTGGTGAGACCACATCTGGAGTATTGTGTCCAGTTGTAGGCTCCTCATTTAAGAGGGATGTGGAGCTGCTGGAGAGAGTTCAGCGTAGGGCAATGAGGATGATGAAAGACGTCGAACACCTCCTTTTTGAGGAGATGCTGAGGGAGCTGGGTCTCTTTAGCTTGGAGAAGAGGAGACTAAGGGGTGACCTGATTAACGTCTATAAATATTTGAGGGGTGGGTGTCAGGAGGATGGAGCCAGGCTCTTCTCAGTGTCATCTAGTGATAGGACGAGGGGCAGTGGTTGTAAGCTGGAACATAGGAGGTTCCACATCAATATGAGAAGGAACTTCTTCCCTATGAGGGTGACGGAGCACTGGAACAGGCTGCCCAGGGGGGTTGTGGAGTCTCCCTCACTGGAGACCTTTAAGACCCACCTGGATGTGTTTGTGTGCGACTTGGTCTAGGTGACCCTGCTGTGGCAGGTGGATTGGACTAGATGATCTTTTGAGGTCCCTAATGATTCTGTGATTCTGTAATATTGCACCATACAACCCTGCATAATGTGGGTGTGTGTGTGTGTGGGTGTGTGATGTGCTCTTCTGTCTGTAGGGAAATGCAGTAGTTTGGGTTTTCTCCCACAGTTACATTCCAGTCACCACAGATGTAATGTCAGGCCTTCAGAGGACTGGGCTTAAAATGAATGAACTCTTGAAGTCAAGAGGGAAAATGTTGTATGTTTTTCATACACTTGACTCTCTTGGAAGTTTGGAAATAACCTGCTAGCTTTTACATTTGTTTGTTTTCTTTTCTACTACTGCTTTTCTACTCTCTGTATTTTTGTGTGATACTGCAGTAAGTGAGAAAACTCTAAAAGGCTGTGGCTGTCACTTGCCAAAGCTCTTGCACCAGCAAAGGGCAGAACAGACCTTTTCAATCTGTGACAAGGCAGTGCAATATTTGTGTGTCGTCTGGACTGCATATCCAGCCACGTGAGCTTTGGAGGCACAGCATGCAAGCACAGAATGTCTTTGCAAATGCTGAGGAGTCTGGTTTGGTCTTTGTTTGCAGGCTGAAGGGAGGACTGTCAGAGAGCTGTATTATATGTGAAGAGCAGACTAGGGCTTTTGACTTTTATTCATCTTTTCTTTTGTTGTGTTGGTCAGTTAATGGAACGTCAAGCAGTCAGTTATCCACCCCAAAGTCTACAAAGTCCTCCAGCTCCTCACCAACGAGCCCAGGCAGCTTTCGTGGACTGAAGGTAAGTGCAAGAACCATCAACTCCACTTCATTCTGTTATTTATTGAGTGATGTAGTACAGTGATGCTGAAGAAGGAAAAGGAAAGTTATAATTCTGGGGGGTTGACGTGTTAGCAGGATTTTTGAGGTGGAAAATATCTGAAGTAAGGTTTTTGTATTTTCACTTGGCAGGAGGGAACTCTCAGCTTAGGAAAGATGGAGGGAGGGGGGTGGCTCAGATACACTGCTTCCTCCTCCAAAGTTTTCATGGCTTTTCAAACTGCACAAACCTCCCAAGTAATTTATATTCCCTCAGCCTATATAACCATGGTGTTCACTTCTGGATATCTTATAGTCTTGTAGCATCACCCAGTGCTTTATCTGAAGCACTGTTCTTCATTCATGTCGCACAATTACACCTACCTGAACGCACATGAGGAGTTCCTTAGGGAGCAGCCTGATGTCTGGCAGATCTCCCTTTGTGATGCTCCAAGAGAATTCTCTTCATCTCCATCTTAAAATCGGGCTACACCTACAGTTCTTGGAGGCTGCTCTGAGCCTTTCACTTAGTAAAGTAGAAGGAGCAGTCTGGAACGCAGTGGAGGATCGTGCTGCTGCGGTTCTGCAGCACCCAGTGTGAAATCAACTGCAGCCTTTCTGGAAGGGCACCAGATGGTTGGCACTGATTATTCTGATTAGCTAATAGCTCCCATTAGTGAACAAAACAGTCACGACAAGGCAGTGTAATTCTGTGGGAAACCGTTTTCTCCACAGAGACTGACTAAAGGACGGGATTTGAATAGCGTTTCGATTTGGGGTTTGACATGCTAGTTGGTCTCAAATCTTTGTCTGGTTTGCAAGAGGCATGGCATTGGTTTCTTCCAGGCATCATTCCGAGCAAAGATTTTGATTTATTTGCTTAATTCTAATACATTTTTAGGTTTTTTGGTTCACTGAGGCTACTTAGTGCTAATTTCTGCCTTTAGGTTGTTGAGCTGTACCATGCCATAGCTGCTCTTTATCCAAAGCAGCATGGAAGGGACTTTCCCCTATAAAACATCTTCAAGAGCAGTGCAATTCACAGATAATTTGACTTGGCTGTCTTGAAATTTCTCTGGACAGATCTGCTATAGAAATTACAGTAGAGGACACCAAAGTCATTGGCCTTGAGGCTCTCAGTTGGTCTGCACTATATTTAACAAATGCTCTTTTGTCTGTCTTCATTAACATTACAAGTTTAGGAACTAGATCATTTGCTTTGTTTTTTCCTTTCCTCCCAAAGTCCCATGTGCTTTTAGCTGATTAAAGCTCCATTGAGATAGAGAGAATTCTGATAGTAACAAGCAATTTTCAGCTTGTGGAGATGTCCTCTTTCCCCTTCACCAAAGCAGCCCGTGTACATCTTCATTTTGGAATTGAATTGATGCTGGGTGCTAATGGGTTTTCATGTAAAATATTTCATCCCCGTGTGACCAAAGAAAGCAGCAAAACCAAATGAATCATCTCAGACCAGACCGATTAGATGATTATGTTGTTGCAGCAGTGACTGTTGGAGTGAAGTATCATCACAAAACCAGTAACAGGGAGCCACAGATTTATGCAAAACCAGCTTTTTTTAAGAAACTGATTATTATTTTTATATAATGGATCTTGGCCAGTCTGAAAGAGATAGCAAGGACTCATTTTCTGTGAACACAATAAGGTGTTTGACTATAGATTGGGACCTGGCTGAGGTTTTTTACATCAATGTAGTGCTCGAGCGGTGATGCTAATCATCAAGGCACCTTGCAAGCGATACTGATTGCAGCAGGGTTTTTTCTTTGTGTCAGAACTTGAGCCCTGCATCATGCCATTTTTCCAAGTGAAGTCTCTTCAGCCCCTAAGGGTTCCTTTTGCTTCACAACACTTTATAAGCGGAAGTGGAGCAGTCAGGAACAGAAATCTCATTATGTGCTCATGGAATCTGCCCGAAGTTCAACAAGGGCAAGTGCAAGGTTCAGCACTTCAGGCAAGGCAATCCCGTGCACATATACAGTCTGGGAGGAGAAAGGATTGAGGACAGCCCTGAGGAGAAGGACTTGGGAGTGGTGGTGGACCAGAAGTTTGACAGGAGCCATCAGTGTGCACTTGCAGCTGAAGAAGCCAGCTGTGTCCTCGGCTGCATCAAAAGCACTGACAATCAGTTGAGCAAGGTGATTCTCCACCTCTGCTCTGCACTGGTGAGACCCCACCTGGAGTCCTGTGTCCGGTTCTGGAGGCCCCAACATCAGAATGACATACAGCTTCTGGAATGTGTCCAGAGGAGAGCAACTCAAACGATCAGAGGGCTGGAGCACCTCCCCTGTGAGGACAGGCTGAGCAAGTTGGGATTGTTCAGCCTGGAGAAGAGCAGGCTCCCTGCTGACCTTCTAGCAGCTTTCCAATCTCTGAAGGGGGGGCTACAGGAAAGATGGGGTAGGGCTTTTTACATGGGTGCGTAGCGAGAGCACAAGGGCAAAGGGTTCCAGACTTGAAGAGGGGAGTTTGAAGTTGCACATGAGGAACAAATTCTTTCCTGTGAGGGTGGCGAGATGCTGGAACAGGTTGCCCAAGGCAATTGTGGCTGCCCATTCCCTGGACGTGTTGAAGGCCAGGTTGGGTGGAGCCCTAAGTAACCTGCTCTAGTGAAGGTGTTCCTGCCTATACAGGGAGGTTGGAACTGGATGATCTTTAAGGACTCTTCAAACCCTGGCCATTCTATGATTCTATGAACCCACATCTAGCTCAGTACACACAGTAAGCCAGCCAGATGTCCAAAATCCCCCCCTTGCACAAATGCTTTAAAATAATTGTGTTTGAGTCTGCATTTAGATCAAGTGAGCAGTTTATTCAATGGCTTAGTAGCCTGGTCAATACTACACAGATTTCACACAACCCCAACTACATGCCTTTGTTCCCATAAGTGACACATACTGCTACCATGCAACCCCTTGCACGCTGCTCTGTGTTCTTATTACAAGGGGTTTTTATTGTCATAATTGTAGCCTGTATCTAAGCATTTCACTTTGGACAGTGTTTGTTTCAAGGTAAAGGTTTCAATATAAATCTTAACAAACACAGGCATGAAGTAACTGACTCTTCTGTGTGACATTCTTTTTGGAGTAAATGTCCTGAGTTTCTTATTTTTCTCTTTTCCTCAGAGATTAAAACCAGTGCGTAGATTTAGAAGTAATGGCAATGCAGCATTAGGTGGCACAGGACAGTTGACTGCAAGCAGTTCTTTTGCTCTCCTGGAGGCTGGTGACAGCCAAAAGATTTACTTTTTTCTGTTGTTCTAGGTGTGTGTTTATAGAGACCCAGATACACAACACTGTTAGGGGTGCTCTGACTCTTTTCCAGTATATCTGTTATTAGCACACTTCATCCCATAAGAGTCAGCCAAGAGACTGAGTTTTTGGAAAGTAGGATCCTAACTTCCATATGCTTACTAGGATATGTCTTATTTTCTCCCCTTGCAAAAGCAGCCACTGGCTGCACAAACGTGCTGGTAACTGCAGCCAGTGCAGGTAGGTAGAAAAGACTGAGCTGGAAAGTAAATTCACTAACCAGAACCAGTTCTGTTCTACCCCACATAAAAGAATCCTGGGTCAGTCTCTCCCTGCTGCTTATCCATCACTTTATTTTTACCTACCCATTTGAGTTCATGTTCCTGGACTCTGCAATGGTTTAAGAGCTTTTCTGATTCTGTCTGGTTGGCTCTTTCTTGTGTGTGTGTGTGTGTGTGTGTGTGCACACGCGCGTGCACACTTTCAATTCACTCCAAAGTACAAAACCTGAAACACATGATGTCTGGCAGGATGCAGCTGCACATTATACTTCAGATATGAAAAATAAATTACATTAAAAAAATAATAACTTTATACTTCTGCAGTGAAAAGTATAAAAATAAAGGTTTTAATAGGTCGACTACTAGGAGGAGGGAAAGGAAGAATGTGAGATACCTTCCCGTCAGTTGTTATGTTGAGGTGTAATAATCACATTAGGTATTGAGGTAGGTGTTAAGCTTATGGATGCGATGGGTTTCTCAGAAAACCACGTGTCATGTTGATCAACCTGGTGATTTAAATCACAGTCAGACTGTATGAAATAGTAGAAACCTGGAAAAGTCATCATTCCACAGAAAATAGTTCAGCGTGTGAAGTAAAGAGAAGAGTTGGGCAGGTTCTTGTATCTCGGAACCTCTTGTAATGTTTTACAGCATTATAAAATAAGTCTCAAATGATTTGCTTTGGTAACTATGTGTTCAGGATATTCTCAGTATCTCTAACTGTGTTGTGTTGTGCTGTTCAAACTATGAGGAGGCAACTTGAGGGAAGCAAAAGGCAGTACTTGTTATATTCTGTATTTGTTCAAATCCAAGAGCAATGACTGCTGGCATGAGGTGCTTTTGGGTAGCAGCACCCACATTCCAACGGGCTGTTTGAAAGGCTGGATAGCCATTGCTCTCAGTTACGCTGTGAGTTTTCAAAAACAAAGAATCAAATTCTGCCTCATATGTGATTTTTCTTGGACTCACAGAATCCCAGAATTTCTGAGGCTGGAAAAGTTCTCTGGGCTCATCCAGCCTATGACCTAGCATCACCACAGCAGCCAAACCAGAGCATTAGGGGCCACAGCCAGACTGTCCTTAAACACCTCCAGGGATGATGACTCCACCACTGCCCTGGGCAGTCCATTCTAGGATCTGATCACCCTTTGTGTGATGGAGGGCTTCCTAACGTCCAACCTAACCCTCCCCTAGCAGCTTCAAGCCCTGCCCTCTCGTCCTGGCACTAGTTGCCTGGGAGAAGAGCCCAACCCCTACCTGACTACAACCTCCCTTCAGGGATTTGTAGAGATGGAGAAGGTCCCCCCTTCTCCAGGCTAAACACCCCCAGCTGCCTCAGCCTGTCCTCATCAGACTTTCCCTCCAGTCCCTTCCCCGGCTTCGTGGCTCCTGCGAACCTGCTCCAGCCCCTCAATGTCCTTGAAGTGAGGGGCTATATGTGGATGTGGGAAGGTGTTTTTATTTCAGCCCTGTGACTGAATTTGTGGTGTGTAAGCGGAACAGCACTGCAAAAGAGCAGCAGTGCAGTGAATAAGGGAAGAAATGCTGCAAACACCAGTGTGTTATGGACTGTAGATGCCATCCATACTCCCTGGTATAGGATCAAAGCAATGCGCATCCTTTTCTCCTTTCTACTCCAGAATGGCTAGTGAACCAGTCAAATCTACGTGCCCCTCCAAAATCCTGACTTCACCATCAAAATACCTGCAGCTGCTGGTGCAGCAACAGTACAAGAGAGTGTCCACATTGCATGTCCCTGGGTACTTAAATGATTAAAAAATTGCTTTAATAATGAAATAATGTTATTCTTTGTCATTTGCTGTCAATTTCTACTTCCTCCCTGCCTGTTCTGGCTAGGCAGGCACCTTGTAGACATCTCAAGAGGTTTTTCCCTGCTGTGCTCTGGCATGGTTAGGGACTGCTTTTACAGTTGAGGAGCAGAGGCAAAGACCTACAGCACCCAAATTACAGACGATCTTTGTTGTAGCTTGAGTTTGGCCTCGTGTCTAGAACCATGAGACCAACTAGCGTCAGAGTTAGGGCTAAGCCTGCATTTCAGATTCTGTTCTAACACCTCAGCCATGACAGCAGCATTAGATTTTTCCCCTTTTGTACGCCTTTTAGGGTGATTGTTTTCCTGTTGCTGTTTCCTTCCTTCTTGAAAATGCAGTGATGTGAAGGAATGTGCCCACTTATGCTCTGACGTGGTTACGAGGAGGAAGGAAGCTGGGAATGCGGGCTAGATATTCCTATATATTTGTTACTCACTGCAAACCCAAAATAGATTGCTGATATTTTTGGCTGATGACTAATGCTTTACAGCGATCCATTATCTCTGCTACCTGCTTGCAGAAAACACAGGGACTGACTCGTGATTTTGCACAAATGTCCTTTAACCAAATCTCCTGGTTCCCGATCCTCATCAAAAAGAGAACAAAGACCGCTCTGGTTTAATATCTTTATCGCNTGAGGAGAGGCTGAGGGAGCTGGGGTTGTTTAGTCTGGAGAAGAGAAGACTGAGAGGGGACCTTACTGCCCTCTACAACTACCTTAAAGGAGGTTGTAGCAAGGCTGGTGTTGGTCTCTTCTCTCCAATTAGTGATGATAGGATGAGGGGAAATGGCCTCAAGTTGGATCAGGGGAGGTTTAGACTGGATGTTAGGAAGAAATTCTTTACTGAGAGGGTGGTTATGTACTGGAATAATATTGCCCAGGGAGGTGGTGGTGTCACCATCCCTGGAGGTGTTTAAGGAAGCAGTGGATGTGGTGCTTAGGGACGTGGTCTAGTGGTTAGACACTAGGAGAAAGGTTGGACTCGATGACCCTAGAGGTCCTTTCCAGCCATGATGATTCTGTGATTCTATTAGCGTAGCCTGGCTTAAAGGTCTTAGCGAGAGCAGACTGGTTGCTGTTTGCTGCTGCTTCTGTGCCAAACCCTAACAAACATCATTGTTGTGGGGCCTCTGCTAAGTGAAGTTGTATGGCTCCTGTTTACTGTGCTATTAGCCGATCTGGCAGCCCAGCCACCACAAGAAACAAGGAATGAAGCGTTCATTCGTGTGTCGTGAGCCTTTAGATGACATCCCTGACCATCGGTTCCATTCTTTCGCGGACAGTAGTGCCAATGATTTGAAGTATTCAGCGGTGCGACCAGGACCAGACAACATCAGCTGCAATGGAAAGTGCCTCGCTGGCATTCCTGGTGTCATACAAAGCCAACCGAACAGACACTGAGCTTAAAACAGAGAAGCGTTTTAATCCCGTACGCAGTGAGTGGTAAGAACTAGTGTAATAACCCATGAAGAAAACAAGACACAGAGCTTTACAGAACATCGTGTTACCTAGAGGAAGGGGAATGACCTCAAATGTATTTTCTTTTCGTAGAGAGTCCCGCTACTGAACTGTCATGGGAGAGCTCATCAAATAGGGGTGCATAGGACACACCCAGTGTGCTCCATTAAAATAAAATACACTCTTTTCAAGATAAAAATGGGTTGTTGTGGGTGTCCCTGGGCAGTGTGGCACTATGACTTGCAGGAGAACTGAGAAGATTCAGACCAAGTATCAGTTAAGTTGTTAGTGCAGCAAAAGTAGTTTTCTTCAGCCTTCATCCTTGAAAAGCAGGTTGATCACAGATTTCACAGAATTACTGAGACTGGAAAAGCCCTCTGAGCTAATCCAGTCCAGTCCATGACCTAACATCACCACAGCAGCCAGACCAGGGAACAGAGTGCCACAGCCAGGCTGTCCTTAAACACCTCCAGGGATGATGACTCTGCTCTGGGCAGTCCATTCTAGGATCCGATCACCCTTTGTGTGATGAAGGGCTTCCTAACTTCCTACCTAACCCTCCCCTAGCAGCTTCAAGCCCTGCCCTCTCATCCTGACACTAGTTGCCTGGGAAAAGAGCCCAACCCCTACCTGACTACAACCTCCTTTGAGGGAGTTGTAGAGAGGAAGAAGGTCCTTCCCTTAGTCTTCTCTTCTCCAGGCTAAACACCCCCAGCTGCCTCAGCCTGTCCTCATCAGAGTTCCCCTTCATTCCCTTCACCAGTCTCAAGTGCCTGGTTTTTACACAGTATCACAGTTACTGACACTGCATCTATGCCTGCGTGTCTGTTAAGCATCTACCTTGAAACGCTTTTTGATGTTGCAGATCTTCACATCCGTAATACCTAAATCACTGGATGCCCAAACAGATGGAGCTGGCTTAGATGTACCCAGCCACATCTGCCAACATTCTCTTCTTGAAATGAAAACCTGTAGGGCCATGCAGGCACATCTGCATTACCTCCATAGCATGCTCCACTGCTCATATAAAGAGAGGTGCTAGAAGCCCCATCCCTCGGAATATTAAACAACTCAGTACATTGACAGAGTTCAGTGAGCTGTGTGAAGGTGGGGACTAACTGCACGGGAGCATGAGCGTGTGATGGCTGCACTGAGCGGTTGTCTGGAGGTGGCTGCCTTTGGGTAATGTGCAAACAGAGATGTGTTGGAATTATATTGTGTAGAGTGCGGGGGAAGTGTTGCCTCCATGCACACACCGGCTCTGCGGTGCTTAGAGAGGATTTGCAGCTGGAGGGGATCTTCTGTGCTGTTTACTGACATCTGTTCAACTACTTATCTTACTTATTCAGCCTGGATGTCAGGAGGAATTTCTTTCCTGAAAGGGTCATCAGGCACTGGAACATCCTGCCCGGGGAGGGGGTTGAGTCCCCATCCCTGGAGGTGTTGAAGAGAAGGGTAGGTGTTGTGTTGGGGGACAGAGTTTAGTGGTGTCGATAGGGCTAGGTTGGCCTTGATGAAGGTCTCTTCCAGCTGAAACTGTGCTATAACTCTATGATTCTAGGAATAGTAATGTCAGAGAAGCTGAGTCTTAAACTGGTGCAAGTGTCAATGGTCCATGTCACACCCCAATCAGTCAGAGAAGGGAGTGACTTGAGACACATGGATTTGCTTGGGTTGAATTACTCAGACTGACACTGTAGGGCACACAGAAGGTCAAATTTACTGCAGTTATTATGTGCTGGACTCAGCACAGAAATTATTGAAGTTACTGTATGCGTAACTCAGAGGAGAGAAAAAGGGGAAGATAGATGAGAGGTTAGATCACTGAGGACAGCAGGAGTGTCTGGCTGGCTCTGGACCCCTGCTCTCTGCCTCACTCCTTGACTCTGCAGACCTCTGGAGAATATCCTTAGTTTCTCTGGCCCTCTTCTCAGTCAGTTTCTCAGCGCAGTCGATTTCACAGATGGGCGGTGAGGTGGTGGTGATGAGAGGTGATTGGCCCCTCTTTGGGTGATGGTCCTCCTGCACCATGCAAATCCTTCCTTCTTGTCACTGCTGCCAGGGGTGTTGTTGTTCTTCACCCGCAATGATATGGAGGACGTTGTAGACTTGCTAAGCAAGACCTTGAGAGAAATGAAAACGCGTCACATTCTCACCACTCAAGCAGAGTTCTCGACCATCTGCGGGGCCTGCCCCCCGTTACCCCGCTGACAAGTGATCTTCTATTTGATCATAGTTGTTTGAGCCACCTTACTGGTTGTTAATCGAAGTCTGACAATTCCTTATAATGGTGGTCAGCTGTGAGAAAGTGACTAAAGAGATGGGAGTAGAAAAGGCAGGTGGTTCTCTCTTAGGTCGTTTGGGCATTGACCTTGCTGCGTTGGTTTTGTCTTGGTCTAGCCGCTTCTTGAGGTTGCTGTCAGAAATAACAAAGTCTTCCTACTTCCACAGATCTCTCCACATGGTGGATCTTCTTCCAATGTGAACGGTGTACCTGAATCACTGCACTGCCAGAGTCCTGAAGGTAGGATGGCACTAATCGCTAACAGTCCTTGCAAAAGTCTGTGATGCTTGGGCTAGCACTGTGGACATGGTTTCTGATGAGTGCGGGTGGTGTTCTGTGCTGAGATGTTTTGTCAGATTCGTTACCACATTTCCTGCATCAAGGTAGTAAAAACTAGGGAGGTTTAGAATGTTTTGGACAAACAGTAGCTCTTCAATAGTCAGCGATTAGGAATCTGAGTGAGTTTGAACATGACCTGTAGAGCAGGTCCAGAAATGTGTTTGTGGCTGGATTGCCAGTGGAACTCTCCTCCAAACTGCACGTTGTGCTTCAGGTTGGACCAGCAGCCCATTGACTGACCTTAGCTATGCTCACCCTTTGATTCCTTTTCTCTGTAAAGCAACCTGGGATTTGTAAATTCCAGCTTAGAGCCAAATTTTCAATCTAAATTTAAAATGCTGAAATAAGCAGCTTTGAAGGTTATTTGCATGTTGAGTGTTTCAGCAGCAGCCCAGGGGATGAACTCAGCAAATAAAACTGGAAGTTCTTTGACAGGCACCGCAGATTAACGCTACTTGTGTTTCTGCTTTGAGCGTGTGAAGACACTTCAGAAAAGGTATTTTCAGCTCAGCAAGCATTTAGACTTCAGGACTTCTGCCTGCATTTACAGCTTTCAGAGTATGTCCACACAAAAACGCAGTGAAGTTTGATTTATACACAGATATGCAGACAGATCATCAGGGGCTGGAAGGGACCTCCAGGGGTCATAGAGTCCAACTCCATTTGTATGTTAACAGGTCAAACAACTCTGGGTAGTTTTACCTTGTTCCTTCTTATGTTTGAGATGCAAACAGGGGGATGAGCTGAGAGGAAAATAGCTTATTTCTGAGTTTTGGATTGCATTTGTGCCTGGTCTCTCTCTGTGGAGCCACCTGGGGATCTGTAATATCCTGCTGATCCCCCTCTGCTTGCATTACTGACCTTGCTGTTTTGCAGGTGTGAATGGAAACAAGTGCTCAGGGTCACCCGCCATCCTTGAGAAGTATAAAGTGGGGAAGTTGATCGGTGATGGGAATTTTGCTGTTGTGAAGGAGTGCGTGGAACGGTGAGCAAGGAAACTCTTCAGTACTACTGTTTGTGTTGCTGGATACAGCCCTGGGCACAAGCAGCATTCTGTAAAAAAATGTGAGGAGAGGATAGTGAAGAGCAGCGTTACAGATACTCCTACATTTTAAAACACATAGCAATCCCTTCCTGTGTCTTACTGAAGCAAAGGGATGGGACAGCAGCAATAGACTGAGGCTTTGCATTCCCTCCATGTTCTAATAGAGATCTAATTAAAGGAAAACCTTTAAAAAACTATCTTCAGGAAATCCCCTCGGACAGCAGATTGTTGTGGACAGTAGGAGATTGTGTGTGGCATCTGAATGCTCTTTGAGAGACCTCCTCTGCCTCAGCAGTTCTGGGCTGTAGTGTCCCTATCGCCTGCTGCTTCAGTGACTTTTCACCCTTTTCAGTGTCCTGTTGGCACAGAATTCTTCAAAGCAAGCCACTGGTGGCTACTAGTCTGTGCTGCTGCCTGCTGTGTGCATGCTGCTTCTGTGAGGTAGTCTGAGTAATCACCAGAGCCTTTTCAAAGCATTGCAGCCTCCGAAGTGCCCTTGTGCCTGGAGTCCCACGCAGCAGACGGGCCACCTTTGTTGATCAGGGCTGTGTTGCTGCAGGCTTTGTGTCACGCGTTGCTGCTGCGGCAAACAGACCGTCACCTTCCCAGTGTGTTGTTCAGAACTGCCTTCTGCTGTCTTCAACGATTGGAGAGTTGTGTCAGTTTCTGAAATATTATGAGGAATCTCCAACGTGCGGGTAAACTCAGCAAATGGCTAAGAAAACATGAACAAAAATTACAGAAACAGTTCTGTTACTTGATCCTCAGCTGCTGGCTTTATTTCAATGAAAAGAAAGGGTTTGATGACTGGAAACATCTCCTTACAGCTTTAGCAGATCCATAGCACAGACAATCATCCAGAAGGGCCAAAACAGTTTGGTGCTGAGGCTATAAACCTGGGGCCTTCTCTACTGAAATGAAGAGCAGTAGATACTGACTCCTTAACTTTGCAGCCATTACTGGCTTTTTCTCAAAAGAATGGTTTCTTCATACTGTGCCTGGGTCGTTTTTGCAGGTGGCATGTAAAGCACCATCCAATGTGCCCATCTTCTTTACAGAAGCAAATGGCAATTGATATTTTTAATGTGTTTGGAGAAAGCATTAAATGAGCATGCAAGGTTTCTAGAGTAAGGAATAAATCCCAAGAAAGCAGCTCTCAGAGGTACTAGCTGACTACATAAGAGGCTTGAGTGGAAGGGAGTAGAACAGAGTCATTCAGTTGGAAGGGACCTACAGCAGTCATCTACTGCCTGACCACTTTAGGGCTGAGTAAAAGTTAAAATCTGTTATTAAGGGCATTGTCCAAATGCCTCTTAAACATGGACAGGCTTGAAGCATCAAGCACCTCTCTAGGACACTTGTTCCAGTGTTTGACTGCCTTCCCTGTAAAGAAATGCTTCCTGATGTCCAGTCTTGACCTCCCCTGTCACAGTTTTGAACCGTTCCTGTATGCCCCTGCGATGCCACGGAGAAGGGCTCAGTACCTCTCCATCCTCTTTCCTTCCTCAGGAAGCTGCAGAGGGCAGTAAGGTCATCCCTCAGCCTCCTTTTTTTCCAGACTAGCCAAACACAATGTCCTCAGTTGCTCCTGTGCTTAATGGACCACAGAATGGCTGCCAGGCCTCACTGCTGGCTCATACTGAGCCTGCTGCTGACTAGATCCCCCAGATCCTTTTCTGCAGGTCTGCTTTCCAGCCACTCCTTCCCCAGTGGACAATTTTGGCCAGCATGACTCCTTCCTAGGTGCCAAATCTGGCCCTTAGACTTGCTACATTTAATCCCACTACTCGCAAGCCACAGCTCCAGTCTCTCTAGACCCCTCTACAAGGTCCCTTACAAGTCAGCAAACTTGCTGAAGGTGCATTCAGCTCCCACATCCACATATATTCAACTCATTGAACAGGACTCTGGAGCTGAAGAGCACCACTGGTGACCGGCCACCAGCCAGAACACCCAGAAACTGAGGTCAGCCTAACAGGTCTGTAGCTCCCTGGATCTTCCTTTCCATTGGAATAACTTTGGCTAACTTACAGTCAGCAGGGACCCCCGAAACCTTTGCTCGATGATTGAACAGGGTCTTGCCATAGTATCTGCTTGCTGATTTAGCACTCTAGGGTGAATCCCATCAGGACCCATGGATTTGTGAACATTCAGCTAATACAGCTGCCCCCTCACAATTTCCTTGTCCACAAATGGAAAGTCACTGTTCGCACCCTCTTAGCCCTTACGGGACAGGGAACAGGGCAGCCCAGATCCATCAATGTTATTGAAGCTGAGACAAAAAAGCACAGTGAATGTCTCTTGCTTTGTCTCAGTCCCTGTTGGTCAGATGCCCATCTTCATCAACTGTCAGTCCAGTTTTGTCTTCAGACTTTTGCTGTTCTTGTGCTTCTAAAAGGCAGGTCCTGAAGACTGACCAGCAACTGTGGGCTGCTAACAAGAAGCGTATTCCTGGGATACTGTGTTAAATAGCTCCCTGACTAGCTCGGAGTTTCCCTCCATGAAACCCAGAGTAGTAACTCTACCATTCTTTTTTCTCATTGCATCAAGCATTTTAAACTCAAACTGTGGCCAAGACAGAGACCTGCAAGCCCTCCATCCACGAACAGCAAGTCTAGGAAAGCATCCTTCCCAATTGGCTGACCCATTTTGGTGGTGAAGTAGGGTAGTGATGTGTGTTGAGGGTCCTTATCAAGGTCCCCGCGCGTCCCATCATGGGTCAGAGACCTCAACTGTATTTCAACCAAGAGCTTCTGGCTAAAGTGTCAAACACAAAGGGGGGGTTTAACAAACCCACCGACAAATCTGCAGGCAGTGAAACAACTGACTCAGGTTGGAAAAGAAAGGCACCAAGACGTTTTAATTCACTCCCTCCACCACCCATCAGAGAGAAAGCTCCATGCAAGACATAGACACAGACACAGCTGAAGTTAAAAATGTTCAGAATGTCCACTACAGACAGGTCCTCTGAAATCACAGCAGTTGTCTGACTTCACTCTTGGTGCTCATTAATCTTCAAGGTTCAGAAGTCTCTCGGTCTCTCCAGGTCCAGGTGAATCTTCCCACCACAATTTTCTTCAACTTGAGGAGCGATAGCAGTCTCAGCAGTGATAACATTCTCTCTCAGCAGAAGAGACACAGCTCTCAACAGTTCAAGAAGCAAAGAAGGTGGAAGCCACCAAGGTGGAAGAAGAGGAGAGGAGTTGGGACAGACTCTTTTTTCAACTCTTTAAACCCAAACTTTAAACTTTTCTGCAGAAAACACACAAATTAGGCTGACAGATTCTGCTCAGCTTCTAAAGCAGAACACCCATGACAAGAAGTTACCTCCTATAAACCAAGAATTTCCAGGACCTTCCAATACTTGTGGTATTCCCAGTTGATGTTTGGGAAGGTATTGGGACAGCTGGATCCTGTCAGGCCCCCACATACCCTGGTCTGTCAAAGGCTCCTGCATGGATTAAAACCCTCAAGTGTTTGGCACAGGCACCAAACAAATGGTTCCCGGTGTTTTCCAACACACCTGGAAGCTGGCCACAAATCCTTTGTTAGCTCTAGAGTAAATGACTGCATGGAAGAGAAGGGGTTAAAAGCAGAAGGATAGCATCCTTTATTCCTTTCAGGAATATTGACTTAACATTGGGTCTATAATGGATGAGAATGGCACCTCCCAGATAGCATTCAGATAGCACTTCTCTGAAGACAAGATCAGGCTGTAACTATGACAACCTGGCCGCTGCAGCTGCACCCTCGGAGCGTTTTTTCACTAATGGAAAACCAGAATGTGAGGCATTAATTCAGCTCCTTTTTTTGGAGAGGCCCTGATTGTAATGATCTGTATTCAACCAGTGGTAACTAATGCCCCCAAGCAGAGTGAAAATTAACCTGGCAGTCTGAAAACACACCTGACTTTTGCTTTCAGAACCGCCTCCCATGCCTTTTACCATACGTGCCAACGGTGGTGCGATGTGCGCTGGAGTCTCTAGGGGCTGATACAACATCAAACTGTAGCAGCAGGGTCTCACAGCATTTCCTTGTGATTTTTTTTTTTAAATCCATCAGTAGTATTAAATACTATTTACACTTGTCTGTATATGTTGTCTTCATCATAAAAAAAACCAAAGGCAGGCTAAGGTTTCAATTAGTGCCTCATAAAATCAGTGGGATTTTGGATCAGGGGTCTTCACTTCTGCTGAATCCTATGGAATTTTCCTACGAGAATATCAGTCTTTTTTTCTGCTTGCCTACACATCAGCCTGTGTGACTGCACCTTGAAAGCCCACCAGCTGAACAAAGCTACGTGGAAGGCTCAGGGCAGACTTTTGCACGCCTTGTTAAAGCGTTGACCGTGACTTGTGCTAGGTCACTCTGCAGCTGGAGCCAGGGATTACTCCACAGAGGGAGCTAGATGTGGAGGCACAAATGCTGCTGAGAAACCAGAAGAAACCCAAAGTCGAGTTCGTTCCTTGGATTTCCTGTCAACAGCCTTTATGGGTCAAGGTAAAACGGATGCCGATGGGTGTGCCACTTGGCACGGTGAGGTTGCCGACAGGAAATCATCAAAACATGATGTGTGTTCTTCCTGATGGCATTACAACTTGTTGACCCCTCTGTATTAATTTAATTCTCCTATTTTTCATGCTAGATCCACAGGAAAGGAGTTTGCACTGAAGATCATAGACAAGGGGAAATGCTGTGGAAAGGTAGGGTGCAACGGTTTGCGTGTGTAAGAGAGACAGCACTGGCAGCTGCTAACCAGTGAATGTCTTTGGCTGTGTGGGCTGGTTTCAGAATATGTGTTTAACAGCAGGATAGTCTGTCCAAGAGGCAGATAGTACAGGTACTCAACATTAGTCTACAAGATAATAGAGTAAAAACAATAAACAAATTGTCTTCTGTGTTATTGGACTAATGAAGAAAATGTTCAAAAGGTGTTTTGGAAGTATTTTTTTTAATCTGTAAAATGTGAGAAAGGAAATTTGCATCTCTGTGTGTATTTAGGTAGTTCTGCTCCTCGCTGTGTCATTTCTTTCTATGGCTGTACGTAGGATCACAGAACCATTCAGGTCCTAAGTTGTCTCTCCAGCAGAAGAGCGTGTGACACAATCAAAGTACATATCTCAGAGTATCAGACCTCTTCCTCACCTTCTTCCCGTGCTCAGACAAGTTGAAAAAGAATCCCTAACCCACAGCTACGAATGTAGGACTGGACAGCAACAAATCCTGTTTCTTATTCCCCCAGTTTTGCAATGCCTTAAAAACAAAGTACTCTCCAGGGACTTATGACTCAAGTAGATCATAGTTTAGAGACAGCTACAAGAACCCTGAGGGCACAGTGTTCACTCGCAATCAGGTCCTGGGTTGAACTCTCTGTAAGAGTCAAGGATGACTTTTGGTGGAAACAGCCTTTTTTAATGTAAATGATTGCACTGATGTGATGCTGGAGGTAACTGCAACCAAATCAGGGCTTCAGTTCAAAGGTACCCTTTTAGCAATTACTTAGATTAGCTGCTCTGAAGTCACAGCTCCAGATGCTAAATGTGACCTTGTAGGAAGATGGAGCAAGTCTGCGTGATGTTCTCTGTATAGTAAGGAGCTTTACTGCTGTTTACTGTTGTATGCTAATGCCCTGCCTGCTGTGACTTGCTCTAAGTAGGCATCCTCCAACAGAAACATTTCATCTGTGCAGATTTTAAAAGGTATATTAGGTGCTGGGGCATGAGTGTTCCCACCTCCCCATCAATTTTTTCCATATTCTCTGGGGTTATTTAAGGGAAAATTGAGAAAGGCGCCTTGAAAATACCTAGCCACAAGAAAAATTGTTAGAATTGCCTTTTTGAGACGAAAATGTTGCCCTCTCTTTGGCCGTGGGAAGTTTTGCAGTGTGTTTCACTGCAAAGGACAACTTAGGGGTGATGCATGCAGCTCAGCTTGCAGCTTCAGATGGTTTTTGCCACTTGTCCGAGTGAACTGCTTAAGTTTCATCAGTCAGAGTGGTGTGGAAATAGACCCTCAGATTCATACAGCAGAGTTTAGGCATGTTTTCTGTTCACTGTTTTGGAACAAATCAGAAAAAAGCAGCCCCGTGGGTGCATTCTTGTCTGTTTGGGAAGGACTTGTGTCTCTGTAGCTGCCAACAGAAGTAAGTGTGGGTGCAAGCAGGTGTGCAGGGTATGTGTGTGTAACTGCTGTTTGGAAGGTGATCACACCTGTTAGGAAGAAGTTTATACCTATTAGTAATATGTTTACACCAGTTAGGAAGACATTTAAACCTGCTAGGATGACATTTACTCCTGTTAGGAAGATATTTACACTGGTTAGGAAGATATTTACACCTGCAAGGACAGTGGTTTGTATGTTGCTCACTGCTGCTGAGCAGTTTATCGTGGATGTCCTAGAATTTGAATCCAGTTTACGACTAGATTTTCCACAAGTGGCTTGAGTGTTAATTGTACAATAATTTCTCTGAGAATGAATGCTAATAGTGTAGACTGAAATCTTTACTCCCTTATCCACAAGAACGTTCTAGCAAGTTTGAGAAGTACTGCTCAGATGAGAAATTGTAATAGAAACAGCAGGGTAGTTGGAAATAATGAACTCGATATGAATCGGCATTGTAATACAGGTACTAAAACTGTAGTTAACCCGTTGAACCCTTCAGAAAAGATGTCACTATTTCTTATTTTAAATAAATATTACTTACACCTAAGCTTTATTTAAAGCAGTTAACAATTATTTAGTCAAGTGAAACAATACGAGCACAAGTAAAGCTGTTGTGCCTTACTCATAATTAGTCCTAGAATCATAGAGCAGTCTGGGTTGGAAGGGACCTCAACGATCATCTAGTTCAATCCTCCCTGCCGTGGCCAGCGACACCTCTCATCAGACCAGGTTTTTCAAAGCCCCATCCATCCTGGTCTTGAATACTTCCAGTGGAGCAGCCACAAGTTCCCTGGGCAACCAGTCCCAGTGCCTCAGCACCCTCACAGGGAGGAACTCCTTCCTAATTTCTAATCTAAATCTTTCTTCAGCTTGAAGCCATTAGCCCTTGTCCCATCACTACAAGCCCCTGTGAAAAGTCCCTCCCGTGCTTTCTTGTAGGCTCCCTTCTGGTACAGAAAGGCCGTGGAGTCTTCTCTTCTCCAGGCTGAACCGCCCCAGTTCCCTCAGTCTGTCCTTGCAGAAGATGTGTTCCAGCCCCCCGATCAATTTTGTGGTCCCCCTGCCGCAGCTCCATTTCCTTTTCGTGGCAGAGGTTCCAGAGCTGGACACAGTGCTCCAGGTGGGGGCTCACGAAAGCAGAGCTGAGGGTCTAATAAGTTTCGTATGAAACCCGTTGTTTAGGTAGAAAAAGCTTTGATGAGGTTCTAGTTTTAGCTCGAACATTCAAAGCTAGTTCTGGGCGTTGGGCTGCGGTTGGTGAGACTCAGCATGCCTTGGCTGATCACTGCTGGCTGTCGGTGAGGCTCAGCATCGTGTTTAACGAAACTGCTTCCTCTTTGTTTGTTTGTTTCTCCAGAGCACTTTGCTTGGAGCAGGCTGTTTGTTCAGAGTGGCAACTGGTGCTCTTTCAGTGTGAGATCCAGAGGTGTGCCCGTTTAACCCCTGTGTAACTGCACCGCACTCTCGTGAGGCAAGATGCACACAAGGCACACCGGGTTTGGGTTACAGAGCCACCTGACCTTTTGACAAAAATACACAAAGAACACTAGCTGAGTAAATGACCCTAGAAATGGAAGGTGAACTAGAGGAGGATCTTCAGTCACTGCCTGTGCACAGTGGGCCACACGTACTCCTCGGGCTCCATTCACCAGTGCATGACGTGCATGCTGCTGCATCAGTACCTGACACACGGGCCAGTCCCACGCCCCGCGAGGCAGTTTGTTGTCTGCCAAAGCGTAAGGAAACTAGTCTTGTCTGTGATTTACTGACTTTGCAGCAAACCTAAATCCAATGTCCATATTCCCGTGTCCATAAAGGACAATGCAAACGTTTCTTTACATGAAAGGGGCATGGAACTGCATTTGCTCTGCAGGGCCAGCCACGTGCCAAGATGTGGCATAAAAAAAAACACATTCTGAAAGTGATTTGAAAGCTCTTGAAAACCGTTACTTCCTCAGGAGGACAGGGAAAATCCAGCTCAGTCTGTGTGCTGTTAAGCTGTTGCAGCCACAGTGACTTAGCTGATTGTGTATGTGAACATCCATTTAAAATTCATTAAAGCACACAGCCACAGCAGTCACAATATTTTTCCTCTATACAATGTACAATTTCTTTTTAAAAAATGAAGTTCATGAAAATAAATCCTGGTAATCTGCCCTTGAGTGACCTATGCTAAATGAGAAGCAAAGTCTGGAGAGGATCAAGAACATGTCAGGTTACAGTGTTCCAGCTCGGGGTCAAGGAGTTCTGAACTGAAATTCACTTTGTAATCCCCACATAAGAGTATAATCTGCACTTCCTGAATTGCCCTCGTGTTCTAGGCTCCTTTGCAAAGATGTCCTGCTGTTTGTGTTTGTTTTCAATTACACTGGACTCATGAAGAAGTACAGTAGGGCTGAAATGCAAGGTAAAATCCAGCAGCTGGCAATAGCTCTCTTTTGATGTGAATGACAGAGCAGAGGGTGCTCGGAGTGTGGTGGCAGTTCCACGTCTATTCAGACAGATTTCCATCCTCTTTTCTGAACAGGAGCACCTGATTGAAAATGAAGTGTCAATTCTGCGTCAAGTGAAGCACCCCAATATCATTATGCTCATAGAGGAAATGGACACCCCAGCAGAGCTCTATCTGGTGATGGAGCTAGTCAAGGTAAAAATTAGGAGGCTTTTTCAAAATGCTGGTTAAAATTCTCTGTGTGGGTGTGAGATCTGAGCGGTATCGGGGATCCTGGCAGGTAACATCGGTTCAGATTTCAATGGCACGCTGCGTTGTCAGTCACGCAAATACCCCTGCCCGGCAGTGCGTGTGACTCTGCAGCTGGGATCGGACTAGTCGCGCAGATCTGAAGTGATTTTGCAATGTGCCCAGTGTGGAGAGGAGTGACAGTGATTTCTACGTCATGTTTACAATATGCAGGGGTAACAGTGATGGGCATTTACTAACAGAACACCTGCATTTATTTCACCAGTGTCATGGTCCAGCCTTGAGCTCTGTGGTAACAGGTTGGACTTGATGATCTATGAGGTCTCTTCCGACCTTGGTAATACTGTGATACTGTGATTATTTAATGATTTACTTTTAAGAAGAAAACTGTCTAATAAAGTTGTCTTAGTAAACAACAGCTGCAACAAGTAGTTTAAATTCATAGATTCATAGACTGACCTGGGTTGGAAGGGACCTCCACAGGTCATCTAGTCCAGCCTCCTGCACTGAGCAGGGGGATCCTCAACTAGATCAAGAGCTCCCGAGCGGGTA
Source organism: Rhinopomastus cyanomelas (assembly GCA_013400115.1). Lineage (NCBI taxonomy): Eukaryota > Metazoa > Chordata > Aves > Bucerotiformes > Rhinopomastidae > Rhinopomastus > Rhinopomastus cyanomelas. The sequence continues at coordinate 19,391 of VXBP01006520.1, read as the reverse complement.
GCTCTCCTTCACCTGAAAAGAGTCAAAGAAAAGCCACAAACAAGCTCCCGGAGCTGAGCTGGTCGCCCTGCCTCCTGTTCTTGCAGGGTTCTGCTCGGTTGTCCCCAGTGATGACAGTGGTCAGATTCTGTGTTTGATTGCTGGGTTTCCTAAATCCCAGCTTAACTCACTGGGCAGGAGACTAGAGTCTTCTTCCTGGTGAAGGTAATCGTACCATGCATGAAGTGCAGCACTCCATATGTGTTCTCCAAATGTGTACCCTCTTCCAGCGAGGTCAGCAGAGAGGTTTCTTCTTGGGAGCACAAAAAGCAACCAGAGCTATCTGTCCAAGTCGGATGGCCCCTACCCTGAGCTGGGATGTTTCAGGAAGTATGGTGGCTCCTTTAGTGAAGGTGTTTCTCAGTTCTACATACGATGGGAAATTAGTTCCTCTCTAAATACCTCCATAACAAAACAGTCTGGCTAACAGGCTGGAGAGCTGGGCAGAGAGAAATGTAATGAAGTATATATAACGAGGTTAAGTGTAGAGTCTTGCATCTGGGAAAGAACAACCCCAGGGACCAGTAGAGGCTGGGGACTGAGCTGTTGGAGAGCTGTGTGGGAGAAAGGGACCTGGGGGTCCTGGTGGACAGCAGGATGACTATGAGCCAGCAATGTGCTCTTGTGGCCAAGAGGGCCAACAGCATCCTGGGGTGGATCATAAGCGGGGCGGTTAGCAGATCAAGAGAGGTTCTTCTCCCCATCTACTGTGCCCTGGTGAGACCACATCTGGAGTGTTGTGTCCAGCTCTGGGCCCCTCAGTTCAAGAGGGATGGGGAGCTGCTGGAGGGAGTCCAGCGTAGGGCAGCGAGGATGATGAAGGAAGTGGAGCACCTCCCTTACGAGGAGAGGCTGAGGGAGCTCTGGATCTCTTTAGCTTGGAGAAAGGAGACTCATTAATGTCTATAAATATGTGAAGGGTGGGTGTCGGGAGGATGGAGCCGGGCTCTTCTCAGTGTCATTTAGTGATAGGACGAGGGGCAATGGGTGTTAGCTGGAACACAGGAGGTTCCACATCATTATCAGAAAGAACGTCTTCCCAGTAAGGGTGACAGAGCACTGGAACAGGCTGCCCAGGAGGTTGTGGAGTCTCCTTCACTGGAGAAGTTTAAAGCCCGCCTGGATGTGTTCCTGTGTGACTTGGTCTAGGTGATCCTGCTGTGGTGGGGGGATTGGACTAGATGATCTTTCGAGATCCCTTCCAATCCCTAATGATTCTGTGATTCTAAGTTGCCCAGAGCGTTCTCCAGCCTCACCTTGCATATCTCAGTCCTTGGGCAGCCTGTTCCAGTGCCAACCCCCCTCAAATTTCAGTAGCCTGTCCATGTCTTTCTCTTTTCAGAAGTTTTGGAGTTTTTTTTTAATAGAAGAAGCTTTTCTTGGTTTCAAGACAATATTTTAATATATCTTAATAGAAAAGATTAAATGTGTGGAATGACATGTAAACAATTAAGATATTGACCTGTGTTCCCCGAGTTGCTGCATCTCTTACGTGTTTACTGAAGTCTCGGAATGGCGCACACGGCTCGGATCCCTCCCACAGCTGTATCCAGGGTAACCATCACAAAGACAGATGCAAAGCTCTGGTGGCTCTAAGTGGGAATAGTGCAGCAGTACCTCCCTGGCACGACGTTCCGAGGGCAACAGGACGCTGATGGCAAGAGACTGCACGTCTGGCACGTGCACAATTCACCTGTAAATTCTGCACTTTGTTGCTTCCTAGAAACCCGGAATCACTGACTTTGGGAAGAATCTTGCTCATCCTCTCCAGCTGCCTTTGCCTGGTATTTCTGCAATATGGACAGAAAGTCCAACCTGCAGTTCGTTGCAGCAGATGAATGTTTGTTAGGTGAAGCTGATTACTTTTTGGCTCATTTGTATTGCTTTGGGCTTCACTCCAAACCAGGGCTGTTTTCTGCTGCGCAAAGCTGTTGATAAGCCTAACAAAAGGGGAAGCTGTGCCTCTACCTGTAGGTGGTAGAAATGACTTGTGAAATGCAGGAAGACCAATAGAATGGACTCAGGACAGGGAAAAGCTGTAGTTTTCTCAAACTCAGACACCAGAAGCCAAGATTACAGCTGGGAATTTGCTGGAGGTAACTCAAGTCCCAGTCTGGTGTGTTGGTGAGCAAGGGTGTCTTTCTGCAAAATAATGTGTGTACTGTTGAATAGGCATTGGAGTGACTGTTTTACTGGTCTTTTTGTCTGTGAAATATCATAATCTTCATTATTTTTCACTTTCATCTTTCCATCGCTGCAGGGAGGAGACCTCTTTGATGCTATCACTTCTTCCACAAAATACACGGAGCGAGACGGGAGTGCAATGGTCTACAATTTAGCCAGTGCACTCAAGTACCTCCACGGCCTCAGCATTGTGCACAGAGACATCAAGCCAGAAAACTTCCTGGTACGTCCCGCTTATTTTCTGATGACTCTTTTTCTCTTACTTTGTTCTTTTTAATGCAAATGCTTGTAAATGTCAGGAAGCCGAGCAGAAAACAGCAGGAATGTTAATTTAGAGTAAGCCTGTATGAAGTAAAACTACCACCATGAGACATCAGTCACCATAACCCAAGCAAGCCGTGCTCAAACCTGTCATTAGATCCATCTTCATTTCCGTTTGGATTAGTTGCGTTTGGAGAAGGAGGGGTACTGTCTCTTAAAACTGTTTGTTTTTACTCTGTGTTGATGAATTCTTTAATCTAGTTTGCTGGCAGGAAAGAAGGTGGGGTGTGTGCTAAGAGCAATCATTTGGTTATCTCAAGCCATTTGTCTTGCTTTTCTCTTTCAGTGTCATAGCAGGAGCATCTCTCTGGGGGCTCACCAGTATTCTAGCCATGACTTAACTCTGTGGGTAGATTTATTTCCTTCTAAGGGACTGACTGCTCTTGCTTTCAGCAAAGGCATACAGTAGCTGTTGACAAGAATTCTCATGAAGTCACCTGTGGGAACTGTTCAGACACAGCGTTGTGCAAAGGGAAGGGCAGGTTTAGTAAGGAGCGTGTCCTTCTGCGTCCTAGCCAGTCCTCAGAGCCGCCCGAGGGGCTAGGTGCAGCTGGATTTATCCCTCCGTAAGGGTGCCTATTAAGAAGTGGTGCTATAGGGCCAACGCCCTATTCACGAACAGCCCGAAATGTTGGATGTCTGGTTGCATTCAAAAGGAGCAGTGGGATGCACGAGCAGTGTTACTTATCCACCCTTGCAGCATCTACAGGTGCTTTGAGATTGCTGGAGATAAAATAAGCAGTGGCAGAAGGCGCTGTGTTGCTAAAGGAATAGGAGCAGACAGACAGACAGACACTTGGCACAGCCAAGGCACAGATCTTACCGAAAGGCATCTTTCTGGGGTGGGCAAGGAGGACAAACCCAGCAGTCTGACCTTACAATTTAATGTCCAATTCTCATAGGATCATAGAATCATTAGAGTTTGGAAGGGACCTCAAAAGATGATCCAGTCCAATCCCTCTGCCACAGCAGGATTGCCCAGACAAAGTCATAGAATCAGTCAAGGTTAGAAGGGACCACAGGATCATCCAGTTCCAACTCCCCTGCCATAGGCAGGGACACCCCACCCTAGATCAGGCTGGCCAGAGCCCCATCCAGCCCGGCCTTAAACACCTCCAGGGATGGGGACTCTACCACCTCCCTGGGCAACCCATTCCAGGCTCTCACCACTCTCACAGTGAAGAACTTCCTCCTCACATCCACTCTAAATCTACCCATCTCCAGCTTTGCTCCATTCCACCTACTCCTGTCGCTACCTGACATCCTAAATAGTCCCTCCCCAGCCTTTTTGTAGCCCCCTTCAGATACTGGAAGGTCACAATAAGGTCACCTGGGAGCCTCCTCTTCTCCAGACTGAAGAGCCCAGTCTGGCCTCATAGGAGAGGTGCTCTAGCCCTCTTGTCCACACAGTAAGTCCAAAAAGGACTGGTACTTAGTGTTCAGTTTTCTATTAATGTGTAAAATGCAGGGAAGGTCTGTAGTCATAAATTAAGTGGATTTAGCAGTTGCACAACCATTCCTTGATGAGCGAATGGCTTCTGCCATTGTCTTCTGTCTTCTCCTGCGTTAAGACCACAGCTGGCCAGGTATGCCCATCTAGAATGTCTCCACCCAGCCTGAGGGACCGCTCAAGACACCAGGTGTTTGTCAGCAGTGATGGCTTTTGAGGATTTGTGGGTTTTTGTGTTTCCAACACATAGTTTACAGGACTACACGTTGGCAAGCTGGTTGTTGCACCTGTACACAGAGGTTGCACAAGACGCGCAATGTATTAGATAGTGTGTATCTTTCGCTGACGTAGTCCCACCTGCTTGAGCTGCTGTCATCAGGAACACCAGTGGCTACCATCAACACTTGCCAAGCCCCTCCACTGAGGTTGTGTGTAGAGTAGGAGCCATGGCTGAGCCCAGACAGGATTTTGAACGAGAAAAGGGCTATAAGCTCAGAGTTTTTCTAATTAATAGTCTGTTCTTTCCCAGCTAATTCCACTGACAGTGTTTAGTGATTTAAATAAGCCCTGGCTTTTCCTGGAAAATGTAGTCACAGCAACATGACCCTGGAGAGAAAGAAAAGGCAGGTGGAAGTCTCACCTACTGCCAGTGCATTTTCAAAGACAGCCAAAGCACTTTTGAGCTCTCGTTAGTGACTGAATCAGTTATAAATAGACACAAGTGTCCTTTCTGCCCAGAAAGCCTAAAGAGGTAACTCAACAGATGCAAATCTTACTGTGATTGACAGTGGCAGAGTGGGAAGATAACGTCCTGGTATTGAATGCAAATGCAAATAACACCCGTCGGTTGCTACCGAGAATTGCAAGTAGCTGGTCCTTCTGCACAGGGTGGTTGAGCTGTCTGAACTGCAGCCTCTTTGCCAGCTGTACATTTCAAAGGGCAGACTCTTTAAGAGTAATTGCTGACATGGCATTGTATCAAGGAGAACAAGCATTTCCAGTAATTACAGGAATTACACGGGGGAATGAGGGAAGCAGTTGTTCGAGGAAATCAAATAAATGCAGCCATTCTGCCCCACACTCTAGAAACTAGATCCTCACGAAGTCTTGTTCAAATAAACATGTTCCCTTCAGAAAAAAAAGGAGGATTGGTTGGGGGTGTTTCCTTTGCTGTTGGTCTGGTTTGGTTTGCTCTGGCTGTAATGCTTTTCTTTCCATTAGCGTTGGGCTTCTTTCATAAGCAAAAGGGCTCACAGCAAGGCAAGCAGGATTCTTGATGGGGCTTCTGGTAAGAGGCGTTTGGGTCTCCACAGTCAGCTTTCTTACTCCCGTATTGAACATGCCCAGGCTGAGCTTAGGGAAGACATTTGCTCGTGAAATGTCCAGCAAGGGAACTGACTGGGTCTCTGCCAAGCTAGTGAGAGGCATTACAATTGTTTTAAAAAAAATAACCCTAACCCTAAAATCTAGTTTTATCCCGTTTTATTTTAAACTCCAGGTCCTGAGTAAAAAGAAGTCTAGGATTGTATTTTTCTTAATGTATTTCAAACTCTTCAGCGTTTTACAACTGGCTTTTCTTTCACACCTCCACCCCCCTGCCCACCCAGTTCCTTGAGGTTCTGTCGTGGTCTGACCTGTGTAGCTGGCAGGTAGCTCCACTGAACACTAGCTCCAGCGGCGTGGTGTCAGTCAGTGGTCACCGTTCCTCTCGTCCGCTACAGAGAGCTGCGGCAGTTTACTTTTTCCTGTCTTCTCAAGGTGATGATGGATCTTTTCCAAACAAGTGAAAGGATCTTTAAAATGCAGGTGTTCTCCTCCTCATTCTGTTCTACTTTTGCCAATCGCAGGTGTGCGAATATCCAGATGGAACCAAATCTTTGAAGCTGGGAGACTTTGGCTTAGCGACTGTGGTAGAAGGACCTTTGTTTACGGTCTGCGGTACACCCACATACGTGGCTCCAGAAATCATTGCAGAGACAGGGTGAGGATGACTGAGACACAGATCAAGTTATTTCTGATGGGTAGCTCCTAACTGTTGCAAAAACTAGAATGCTCTTGTGGGATGGGCCTCCACCTTCTCCTAACCAAACCACCTATGAGACAACAGGTGTCATCCTGTTCTTCGAAGAGGCCGTTGCCACGCTCACTCTGCTCCCAGAACTCACCTTTGCCGCCTCCTCATCTCCCTAGGACCGGTGCTGATGCAGCAGAGTGTGTTGGGTTGTGTTCTCAGCCTCACCTCACTGTTCAGAGCCCATTGCACCAGTTGTGGCAGCTGCTTGGGGGAAAAAACGAACAGACAAAACACAGTGTTCGTGTCAGAATCAGAGTCATTCATATTGGAAGATGCGCCAGAGGTCACTTTGTCTACCACCTCAGAGCAGGTCAAATTAATTAGCAGGTCACGTTGGTTCATATGACCTTGTCTGGGTGATGCTTGCTCTGTTATACACAACAGAGCCACCCCGTGTGCCTGTCTGTAGCTACAGCATGGTTCTGCCGAAGGCTGGACGCTCACAAGCCGTCCGTATTTCACGTGCCCCCACTCCCTGCTAGCTGCCTGGCCGTGGGCACGACCGCTGTGCGGTTGTGCTTCCCTCCTGTGGGGGGGTTTGTTGTAGTCTTTCAAGCATTGCTCAGCACGTTCATCCTGCTGAAAGCATTTCACAGCTGCAGCGAGCTCAGGTGGCAGAGGGCACTTCATCTGCATGGTTTAGATTTTTGACAAACTGAATTTACCGGAGAGACGAGAACAGGAGGAACCGACCTCTTTTTGACCCCTGGTGCTTGAAATCCTGCGCTTTCAAAGAAAAGTGTGGCTCTTTTTTCCCCTCCCTCAAGAGACTGGAGAACTGGTCTCTTCCTTGTTGCTTAGCAACACAGGATCACCTTCAGAACAGTTACTGTGGTATGGGGGGACATCGGTGCCTTTCAGGATTGGTGGTTCAGGACTGGGAAAGCTCGACACAGAATTGAAACTGGGTGTCTTCGGAAGACCTTGAGGAGCCTCGAGGCTTATGGCAAAAACAAAACCACTGGAAAAATCTTACTGTGATTGCCTGAAGGCTGTCGTGGGTGCTGAGTGAAATGACAGTCAGGTACAAAATGCATTTTCATGTCATTAGCAAGTTAACTTCGATTCCCAGTGTTTATTCATGGAAATGTAATCAATGGAGTGGAATTGATTTGAATGTTTAATTCTTTGTATAACCCAGCAGAAGTAACACAGCCTTGTTTTCTCAGATATGGCTTAAAGGTGGATATTTGGGCTGCAGGAGTGATCACATACATTTTGCTGTGTGGATTTCCACCTTTTCGCAGGTGAGCATCCCTGTACATCAAGGGGAAAGCCCACAGGGAAGCGGGTTATTTCCAAATGAAAGGAGAGAAGGCATCCTAGCATTGAAAAAAGAGAGAGAGAAAGATTCACGGGTTTTCTTTACACTCTTCCATTTCTTAAGAAGCTCCTCCCATTGTCCTTCTTGTCGGGTTTGGGGATAAGTTGTACCGATTTATTTCTCAAAGGGAGCACCTCGTTTGCGGTTGCGTGCCAGGGGTCTTCTCCTTTTGTCTGCCGGTCTGTCCCAGTGCCATGAATGTGTAGGCTTGGCCCTCTAGTGTTTTTGTCGGGGTAAGGCAGCGCCTCAGTGTAGCCTGAATGCTTTGTAGTGTTGGGGGTGAAGGTTAATGGTGAGCAGAAGTGAAGGGAACAGTTTGCTTATGTTGCATTTTTAACCTAATTAGTGCCTTTGATGAGCATCATATGAGCAGTGGAGCTTTCAGATATGATTCTTGCTCCTCGGTGTCATCACAGGTATGAATCTGACTAAGAATCAAGTGGATGTGCTATGTGCCCAGTATTTCTTTTGCTAGGGAATGAGCTGGATTTAGCATTTCTTAATAGGGAATTGTCCTCTTCTGGTGCAGGGGGTTGTTGTGACTGAAGTGTAAGACCTGGCACTTGTTAAACCTCACACAACTGACCTCGGCCCATTCATCCAGTCTGTCCAGATCCCTCTGCAGAGGTTTCCCCCAGCAGATTGACAGAGTGGTGCCATCTGCAGACTTGCTGAGGGTGCAGTCAGTCCCCTCACCCAGATCATTGATAAAGATGTTGAATGAGACTGGCCCCAGTACTGCGCCCTGGGGAACAGCTTGTGACCAGCCACCAACTCGATTTCAATCCATCCAACACAACTCTGGGCTTGGCCATGTAGCCAGTTGTTTACCCAGTGAAGAGTCCCCCTGTCTGAGCCCTGAGCTGCCAGCTTCTCTAGGAGAAGACTCTGGGACACTGTGTCAGATGCTTTGCTGAAGTCCTGGTGAACAACATACACAGCCTTCACCACACCCACAAGGTGGGTCACCTGGTCACAGGAGATGATCAGGTTGGCCAAGCCCCTCATAAACCTCTGCTGGCTGAAAACCTGTTCTGAATGATATATGACACAACCCCAACTCATTGCTTTGAATGGTCTAGAGGCTGGCCTTGGACAGTGTCCACGCCATGCTGTTAGAATCGGGTCTTAACTGAAGTTAATAAAGCAGGTTGCAACCCAAGAGATAAATTGTTCACTAGAGAATTAGGCTGGGTGTGTGCTCACAGTGGCTAGGGCCAACAAACAGAGGTTAAGATACAAAAAGCCATTGCCACAGGGAAAAAAAAAAGTCATTCTCTGAGTATTCATGATACCACCATTTTGATAGCAAAGTCCTCCTCCTTTCAAGATTGGTTGCCTAACACACTCTGTAATACTCTTTGGAGTTTGAGAGTTCTGCTGTTGTGATCATTTAACCACCTATTCCAGTGGAAGTCCTTCAGCTCAACAGCTACTTTTCAGCCCCATATATAATGTCTTTTTGACTTTTATCACTCCTGACAGCCTAATTCTAGCAAAAATCTCAGAGGCACTGCCACCGCGTAGGTTTGCAGCTTAGGCTTTTATAGCTTTGCATGCGAGAGCATCTCTGTTGCAGGTCCAGATCAAGTTAAAAATTTGCATTTCAAATTGCCTTCTTTCTCCTGATCTTTTTGGTTTTTTTTCATTACTACTGTTCCACAGTGAAAACAACCTTCAGGAAGACCTCTTTGATCAGATACTTGTTGGGAAGTTGGAGTTTCCATCTCCCTACTGGGATAACATCACTGACTCGGCAAAGGTACTGAGCTGCGTTCCAAGCGGAGCTCGCGTTCCTGACCAGCCACCAAAAAAGGACTGTGCTCCGTTGGCAGACAGGTTGGGTGGGCGGCTCAGAACACGCTCTTAACCACTTGTCCAGCTGCTGTGCCTTTTTGGTTAGCTATCTGAACAGCGCTTGGCGAAAGCGGAGGTTCTGCGCCACATGGCCTGGATGCAAGCGGCATCATTTGCTCCTGTTTCACTGGAGCTGGTTGTTAGAACTTTTCCAGAGGCGCAGCCACTTGAGTTGCCACTGCCAGTCGTTCTGCTGTTACCATCACCACTGGGGCTGATGTTTATTTTGTCTGGAGAAGAAACACCCCAACTTTCAAGCCCAACTTCTCAAGTTAAGTCAGTAACTTGTTCTGAATGAGACCTGAGGACTCTCATTGATAATGGGAGGTCACTTGGCACCCAGACAATGAGAAGTGGAGGTTTTTCTGCATTTCCCTAGGGCTCGTGATCCATTTGCCAACGTCTCCCAAGCTCACAGACTGTCAGACACACATTCTGAGCAAAGAGGGCTCTCAGTCTTGGTTCTGACCTGGATCTTCCCCTGGAGACATACGTGGCCTCAGTAACTTAGCTGGTTAGGGTAAACCTCTCAGTGGGGTATGATCTTAGCTGCCTGAAGAAACTGTTTCTCAAGACTGAAGCAACAATCAATCTCCTCGAAATACTCTTGCTAAGAACACAAAGACCATCCACCTGGAGGCTTGAAAAGGTCTTTCAAGGCGGGTGGGGGCTTGTCTCCCAGTACATGAAGTTGTTCATTTGGGAGAGAGGCATACTTAACTGAACAGATCTGTAGAACCAGGAGTTTCACCAGTAGACTAGGTAGTTGCATAAGAAAAAAGACTCAACAAATGAACAACTGACAAAGACTGTGGTTGGTTTGTTTGGGATTTTGATTTTATTTTTTACTGACTGCTTTGGATCAGTAATCTCATGGGGTTTCTCATATCTGTAGGCACTGGTAACAAAAGGAAGTATCCAATAAGGCTAAAGACATCTGCTGTAGGACCTCTAAAATGTGATGAAAGCCACAACCCCACGTCTGTTGGGATTAACCGTAGCAGAATTAAGCACTTAGTCTTCTTCTGCTTGATTTTCCTATACGAGGTACTCCGTAGCTGATTAAATCAGTTACATGTCTTTTGTGCTTCTGGAGCAACACAGAAGATAGCATAGTTTTCTAATAATGTCTGTCAGCAGCTTCTTGAGTTTCAGATGCAGTTTATTGCCTCTGATTTGTGCTTCTTATGTGCTGGTAGTGCCCTTAGACGATCTCCTCCAGCAAAGTTCAACAAGTTTTCCACATGTGTAGAATGTATACTAATAGAGAGAGGACAAACTGGAACCTTGCAGGAGAGGTGTTTCTGACATTTCCATTTCATCCAGTTTCAAGAATCTCGATGAAGCATAATTCCAGTGAGGGAGCTGATATGAAACATGCTGCCCAGCACACTCCTAAACCTAAAGGACTTCTTTGTTCCACTGAAGTCACACTGATGTCCCTGGTGTTCCTGTAAGCTGGGGCTTTTTTACCCAGGCAGCAAGAAAACTGCATGAAAAACACTTGACATGGTAATGTTTTCCACTGAAATGTCCTTCACTACCCTCCTCACACTCTTACCTCTTTTTTTCCCTTTTCTTCAATAAAGGAGTTGATTAGCCTGATGTTGCACGTGAATGCCGAAGCCCGGTACACAGCAGCACAGATCCTAAGCCATCCCTGGGTGTCAGTAAGTCAATTCCATTTTTCTCATCTGATTTGATTTTAAATCTCTGAATCTAACCCCTAAAGGGCAGTCTGCAGGAGGAGCAATGCACTTCTGCTGTGCCCACTTGCATTTGTGGAGCCACTAGTCCCATTTCCGCATACAAGAGAACAGCACGAGTCTGAAGCTGACCAGCTCTCAGAGCTTCTGTGCTCTGAAAGAAGACAATGAGGGGTGTCACTTGCTGACCGATTAGAAGGTGCTGGGGGTTGCTATAACTCTGGAATCAGTTACCTGAGAGGTTGTGCCTGCCCCCTCCCTGGAGGTGTTCAAGACCAGGTTGGACTTGAGCAGCCAAGTCTGATGGAAAGGTGTTGCTGCCCATGGCAGGGGCTTGGAGTAGATGATCTCTGAGGTCCCTTCCAACCTGAGCCAGTCAGCCAGAATGATTGAAGCTAGAAAAGCCCTCTGAGCTCATCCAGCCCAGCCCAGGACCTAACATCACCACATCAGCCAGAACAGGGCACCAAGGGCCACAGCTAGGCTGTTCCTTAAACACCTTCAGGGATGGGGACACCACCACTGCCTTGGGCAGACCATTCCAGGGTCTGATCACCCTTTCCATGAGGAAGGGCTTCCTAACATCCAACCTAACCCTCCCCTGGAGCAGCTTCGGGTTCTGCCCTCTTGTCCTGGCACTTGTCTGGGAGAAGAGCCCAACCCCCACCTGACTGCAACCTCCCTTCAGGGAGTTGTAGAGAGAGAGGAGGTCCCTCCTGAGTCTCCTCTTCTCCAGGCTAAACACCTCCAGGTCCCTCAGCCTCTCCTCATCAGGCTTTCACTCCAGTCCCTTCCCCAGCCTCGCTGCACCTCTGGACCCACTCCAGCCCCCCAGTCTCTTTCTTGAAGTGAGGGGCTTCACGTGACACTTCAAGCTTCATGTGACAAATACAGTTAGCAAACAAAACACCTCATTTAACGTAGACACGAGGTTACTTTGTCATTTGGGGCAGCAGCAGCAGCAGCAGCAGTGGGCAGTGCTGATGTGCAGGGCTCAGTGATTTCAAACCAGTTTGTTGTTAATAAGTAGGAGGTTTACCTGTGCGGTCAGTGCTTTTCTCCACACACGTTTTAAAAGAAGGACTGAGTGTGATCTGTGGAGCTCTCTCAAGCAAGACAAGACCGAACCACAGTGCAGTGTGTCTGTGTGTAACAGCTCCTCTCAGATGTATTTGTGGTAGGGAGTAGTTTTTCTGCACTTAGAATATGATTGGCCACTTAAAATGCTGGTGTAAAAGAAAGCTGCAGGGCAAATGTGCCTTGTATTTTTAACATTAATTCAAGAGTGTCACTTTTAACATAGAATCACAGAATGGTCTAGGTTGGAAGGGACCTCTAAAGGTCGTCTAGCCCAACCTCCCTGTGCGGACCTGCGACAGCCTCAACTAGATCAGGTTGCCCAGAGCCTTGTGCAGCCTCACCATGAGTACCTCCAGGGATGGGGCCTCAACCACCTCCATGGGCAACCTGTTCCAGTGTTCAATCCCCTTCCTGCTAAAGAACTTCTTCCTAACAGCCCATTTCAACCTGCCCTTCTCTAATGTGACGCCATTGCCCCTCATCCTATCACTCCTTCTAACCGTCCTTCTACAGCCTTCTGGTAGCCCCCTTCAGGGACTGGAAGGACACCATCGGGTCCCCCACAGCCTTCTCTTCTCCAGGCTGAACAATCCCAGCTCCCTTAGCCTGTCCTTGTAGCAGAGGGACTCCAGCCCCGTGATCATTTTCGTGGCCTCCTCTGGACCTGCTCCATCAGGTCCCTGTCTTTCCTACACTGAGGGTGTCAGAGCTGAATGCAGGACTCCAGGTGAGGTGTCAGCAGGGCAGAGCAGAGGGGCAGAATCCCCTCTCTCTATCTGCTGGCCAAGGATGCAATTTGCCTTCTGGGCTGCAAGCACACCCTGTCTGCTCATGGCCAGCTTCTAATCCCCCAGCCTCACTAAGTCCTCTTCCTCAGGGCTGCTGTCCATCACCTCGTCCCCCAGCCTGGATTGACAGTGAGGGTAAACATGCCTCAGTCAGACCTGCAGGGACAAGTGCCTTTCCTCTGCATTTCACTTGCACCCATTTGGACCTTTGTGTAGCAGAGGACATTCAGTTTTGGGCTGCTTGTCTGGAAGCTGGTTTCACTTTAAAAAGCAGGAAGCACCTGAGGATAATCAAAAACTTGTCCTTTACTCAGTGACGTTCAAACATGCTTCGGGTTTTTTCCTAACTTGATTGTTGTGTTTCTTCTTCCCAGGATGATGCTTCCCAGGAGAATAATATGCAAGCTGAAGTAACAGGTAAACTGAAGCAGCACTTTAATAACACCCTGCCCAAGCAAAATAACACATCTGCTGGGGTTTCTGTCATCATGGTAAGAGAAATGAGCAGTTCCAGACACTAGTATTGTATTGTGTGTATTTTCCTACCAGTGTGGTGCAAGAATAGCAAAAGTAAAGCTAGAGTAGCCTCTAATTCTAGTCCGTATTTCTGTGTAGTATGGATTGTCTCACTGTTGCTTGAGAGCAACTGTTTCCCTCACGGTGTGCTCACCGGGCTGCAAAGAACTAGCTCCAGAACAGAAACATGTGAACACTAGGCAGTTGTGTGTTGAGATAAAGCTTGTTAATGGTTTGAATCTTTCGCTATAAAACCTGCAGTTTTGATCGTAGTGACCATCTAATTACGTAAGTGGGCTTGTCACAGAACCACAGCATGGGTATGGATGGAAGGGACCTTAGAGACTGTCCCTTGTGCCCCAGCAGCGTTGCTTGATCTCAAGCAGACTGTTCAGCATTAGGCTGGCTGGGAAACCAGACCCCATTTCAAAAAGCTTCCTAGAGAACGTTTACCACAGTAGTTTTATCCCAGTCTAATCCCTGCTGGGTTTTTCCCGTTCCCTAACGGGGTGCTTTCCTCAAAGCACAGAAAGGAACCACAGTGACCTACAGCTGAACTTGCGTGAGTGCAGTTCCAGAAGGCGGCTGTGTGAATCATGGCAGAAGAAGTGCAGTTCACTCTTCCTAGTACTCAGAACTCACTTGCCACTGGCCACTCTTACTGTGGTCCATCCGACCACACTGAAAACAAGAAGTGTCTTCACTTACCAAAAGGCACACAAAGCCGTCACAGTAGTAGCTTGATTTGTACCCCCACCCCTCCCTGTCAGCATCGGTCACCCCCAAAGCCCAGCATACTTGCATTACCAAGGAGTTGTTTCAATAGTCTGAGAAGAGGTAAAATCCAGTCGCGCTCCCGCACGCATCGATGCGTCTGCAAACCTGCTTGTCAGAACGAAAGGGGCCAAGGATTTAAATGGGGGGAAAGTGGGAGCGAAGTGAAAAATGAGAGGAGTCAGAAGAAGGATTTCAGGTTTATGCTGTTGTCTGCATTTTGTTTGACAGTTTGACTTGACAGTTTGAAAGAGACTTCAGAGCTCCATTGTTTTTACTCTTGAGACGATGGATAAGCCTGAAGCTGAAAACTGGTATCAAATGCACTATGTGTCATAAGACCAATTTTAATTCTCTCAGCCCCTCTCCAGCTTGCATGCCTGTCTCAGACCTCTGACACAGCATAGCTTCTGCCTTCTAATTGGTGTGGGCCATGTTCTGATTCTGTCAGCTACTGACATTCTCTCAGCAAGGAAAGTTTCAGCCTGCCAGTCCCCACTTCCCTGCCTTACTTCGTCACTGGAATGACGTAAATGCACAAAGATCTCCTTCCGAATGCAGCTCCCAGTTGCTGCTGAAGGGAAAGTCCACTGCTTGTTCAAAACACGGGTTTTGAGCACAAGTCCCAGTTTTGTTATTCTTGCCCTGGTTTATCTAAGAGCATCGAGATGTAGTTATTGTTGTGTTGAGAAGTTCTTCGCTTGTGCCAGCACTCACGGCTTAAAGATGCCCCAGTTCAGGCACGGACAGTAATTCCGACGTGTTGCAGTGCATTGCTCTCTCAGTCCACCTGCATATTTAGTGGATCCCTCTGAGCATGACTCCATCCAAGTCTTGTCGCCTGGTCAGTGCAGACAATCCCATCCTGTGGCAGATAAGGAGAACTGCACACACCGCCCTCCCTCAGTGCCCCTGCGCAGGAGGCTCCGTCTGCCCCTCTAGCGCATGTTGCTGCTGATTTATTACTGATTTGCTTTTGTATCAATTTCAGAATGTTCTGCAAATCTAAATTTGTTGCAATTGTCTTAGTTCTGCTTAAAGTAAGTCTAGTTTCTGTCCCTTGCTTCCCTCCTCTCTCCTCCTTTCCCAACGCCTGCATTGCTTTCCTCTGAGTAGGTCCAAGGCAAGGGTACGTATTAACTGCGGCGCTTTGTTCTGCTGCCTAAAAGCCATCAAACCATGGTCTCCATTTGTAACCAGAAAAAAAAGGAGAAATAACTGAGCCAGTCTGAAGGGGAAAGAGCTTTACAGCCACCTAAAAGCAGTACAGGAAAACCTTCCACACGTGAAGAAGCTGTCGGTGCCAAGTGATGCAATTTGAAGTGCTCCAAGCAAACGCTGATGCAAGGGCACAGCCTGGCCTGTTCCCCGGGAGGCGCTTCTGCGCCCGTGTGTCTTACGGTATCCCAAAGCTGTTAGAGAAAGAGGGGAATTCTGTGAAGACAAAACAAACCCCAAACCTAACACTGAAGTGAGCATTGCTTCACTTTAAAATAGGATCTTTTACCTGTCACTTCAGCCTTTGAGGTATCGCAGTTAGTCAGGAGGCTGCAGAGCAGCTACAATTCCAATGAAACCGCTGCACGTCGTAGCCTACCTCATGCTGAACGCACTGCGGCTCAGGTCCCGTTTGCAGAGCTGGTTGTTAGCAGCAGAGGATTGGTCTATTCTTGATTTTTTTAATCCCTTGGACATGTAACGTCGGAGCTAAATTTAAAAAACCCAAACAAACCCCAAAACCCATCAAACTGCCCTAAATTCAAATTACTTCTTAACTTTTGGGAACTTGCATAGTTGTTTGTTCTGAGAAGGACCGTCAAGGTATCTCAAGGGTGTTGGCTCCCTCCCCAGTCCCAGCACACAGCCACGCACAGAATCCAGGTGTTTCAGTGTGAGGGTCTCAGTGAGGCTGATTCCAGCTGCAGGTTCTGCAGGTGCTCTGTTGGAGAAAGCACAGACACCAGTCTAGCTCTCTCTTTGCCAAGCCGGGTAAAAGCAAATGTTTAATTCCAACACCCTCCAAATTAACTAAGTTTTCACTTTCAAGCTATATGGCCAGCTTGGGAAAAAAAGGTGAGATACCTTATTTCTGCTGCCCTTGATGGCTTTGATGCCATAAACCACCTTTGTGGCTCTGGTAGAAGCCCAAGCTGTGTGTGAGCAGAGGACATGCATCCTGCACCATTCCACACAACAAAATAAGCTACCAAGGAATTAATGTGTCCACTTCACTCTCTGTCACCACTAGTGCCTGAAGATCTTCCATGATGTAAGCAGTTAAGACAAGAAGCACTAGAAAGGAGGGTATGGAGATGTGGGGGTTGGTCTCTTCTCACAAGTAATGAATGATGGGACAAGAGGAAATGGCCTCAAGTTGGTCCAGGAGAAGGTTAGGTTGGACATTAGGAAAAACATCATGGAAAGGGTCATCAGGCCTTGGCACAGGCTGCCCAGGGAGGAGCAGGTTGAATCACCATCCCTAGATATGTTTCACAGTCACAGAGATCTGGAGCTCAGGGACAGGGTTTAGCAGTAGCCTTGGGACAGTTGGGTTGATGGTTGGACTCGATGATCTCAAAGGCCTTTTCCGACCTGGAGAATTCTGTGATACTACAGGAATTGGTATCAGCCTTCTAACTGTGAAACAAGACCTACTATCTTGTCCCTTCAGGTCTTAGAGGTCAATTTTGATGCAAAGTTTTGACACAGGAACAAGTCCCTTTCCCTCTCAGTCACTGCAAGCACTGCATTAGCAATTAAATAGTGCACTATGGTCTGATATCACTTCGAGCATCCTCCAGAAGATCCATCCACCCTTCGAGCATCAGCAGACACACCACATCCTCAAGACAAGGCTGCTGCTACAGAGTTCCATGTCCATTCTCACCTGCTGTAAGCTGAATTTTAAGTCTGTTATCAACGGTGACACATTTGAGCCACCACGTTGCCTTTATGAGAGATCTTCTGCCTCCTACTTCCAACAATAAGCAGAAGATTGTACTCTTTTCTTTAAGAGAGAGAATCAACAGGCTGTCTCTTCTCATCTGCAAAACAAGATGAGGCTTTTCTACAGCAGATGTGTTACTGTGTTCTCACTGAGCATCACACAATTACTCCTGCCTGCAAAACCACGTAGCTTCTGCTGGCAGCTGGCAGCATAAAGAGTTCCTGCCCTATCAGAAGCACTCAGGGAATTTTTTTCCTCATCAGACTCGCAAGACGTAATTTTAAGCGTGCAGCATCGTGGCAAAGGTGCTGGAAGAACACTTTTCCTGACATTTTGCCAAGTCCAAGCAGCTGCAGCTGACCCTATCTAAGGTTTCTAAAGTTATTTCTCCTTTTTTTCCCTGTCTTTCTGCATGCACTTCATGTCTTGTAGAGTGTTTTAAACCGTAGGATGTTTTGGTCTGACTGCTGTTCTCACACGTTGTCTTGGGTTGTGTTTTTCTGTTGTTTTTAGAACACAGCTCTAGATAAAGAGAGTCAGATATTCTGCAGCAAGCGCTGTCAGGGCTCTGCTAGAGCTGGATCGGAGAAAATTCCTGCCATTTCTGCTGCAGCTGCTGATTCTCGTGTGACTGGGTCCGAGACCCTCTTCCCTGCTGCTGCTGAGCCACTCAGATGCCCCGTGCTCCCTGCCTCAGGATCTCCTGAGTGTTCTGGGGGTCAGCCTGGCGCCCAGGACTGCTGAACCTGCTCTCTGGCCACAGTTTAATGTCCCAGGATGGTTTGTTTTCAGTTTGGTTTCCCCTCTTGTGGCCAGCACAAGGCTCCTCTGCCGTGGGGGACAGATCTCTCGGAGGTGGTGGAGTCAAGGTGCATTTTTGACTGCTCTTCATCCTCGTCTTGAGAAGGGCAGCAGTCAGGAGAATCTGGCAGCATTAGATGATTTTTAAGTTCCCTGTGTTAGTTGATTTAACCCCATTTCACACAGCCATCAGCTCGGAGAAGGGTAACTTATGGTGTAGCTAACCATCATTTTCTGTGAGCAGAGGGACGATGAACGTGCTGCTGCCTGGCCTCACGTCTTCTTGTGATTCTTGGAAAAGCAAAAGCCAAGGGAAGAAAATTCACCTGCAATTCCAACGCCTCTATTTTTAGATAAGTTTCTACAAAACGTGAAGAGGCAAACTTTCACAAGCAATTTTTGTAGTTGACTACCTGTAAAATATCATGAAGCAAATAGTGGAGATGGAGGAAAGGATGGTGTTTTTGCATAAAGTTCATTACCTGATTTACGGGCTGCAGGGTAGGGTAGTGTTTGGATAAAATGAACTGAAATGAAGTGGCTTGGGATGTGAACATGGGACGTTCATTTGTGACGAAGACTGGAGTCAAGGCAGTCTCTTTGTTCTAGCCATTTTGTATCCTAGCCACAAGCCTGCCATCCACACCTTTCTCCAGGGTCAGACTACCTACTAGATAAAATAAAGTGACTTCAGACCTGTGAATGGAAAAGCCTGCTGCATATTATCTGAGCTAGGATGGATGAAGCAGCTCCTAGTTCCAGGGGGAACTGTCAGAGGTTTGCCAGTGCTACCCTCCTGCAAGGACTGAGTAGGAGCCATCCTTAAAGTCTGCAGTCACAAGCTAGATGAGGTTTTACCATAATTCTTAGTTCAATATAGGATGTACTCAGCTTCTTCTTTTCCATTGCTTGTTCTTACATAGTTCATTTTCTTTCTTAGCTCTACTTTCAATTAGAATTGTAAAATAAAGACCTGCAATAAACTTTCTTCATTAAAAAACCCCACAAAGTTATTTGTTTTTTTGACAACTCAAGTTCTTTTGTCACTAAAAATGTCATCTTATTCTCTCTGGTGAGACTGAACAGTCAGGCACCTACCAAAAAGATATTATACAATTAATCTGAGGGAATCCCATAACCTTGTAAAGTTCATGGGGGATTTTAACTCCCCTGATATTTGCTGGAAGACCCACTCAGCCAGCCACCCACAGTCCAGGAGGTTCCTCCAGTGCATTGGTGACAATTTCCTGATGCAAATGGTGGAGGAGCCCACTAGGAGAGGAGCGCTGCTGGATCTTGTACTCACCAACAAGGAGGGTCTGGTTGAAGCAGTGTAGGTTGAGGGCAGCCTTGGGTGCAGTGACCATGAGATGGTGGAGTGTGGAGTCTCATGTGGTAGGAACAGAACAACTAGCAGAATCACAAGCCTGGACTTCAGGAGGGCCAACTTTGGCCTTTTCAAGCAATTGCTGGGGGAAATCCTATCGGACAGGGCACTGGCAGGTAAAGGAGCTCGGGGTAGCTGGTTAA
>VXBP01006519.1:247835-538573 GCA_013400115.1 Rhinopomastus cyanomelas | reverse complement strand
ATGATCTCAAAGGTCTCTTCCAACCAAAGAGACCCTGTGCTTCTGTGTGAAATCTGGGGCCACATCAGAAACCTGACATGTACTTAGTGTCTGTGAAGTCCACATTGCTTTGGACTTGTATTTGGGTACAAAAAAACACATCAGGCAAAGCAAGAAGCCCATCCAGTGCTTGTGCACATCTGAACAGACACTGATGGGTCCTCAAAGAGATTAGATGCCTGGACACGCTTCTTGGGCACAGACTACAAGGAGACACTGTGTGGGACAGACACTACCAATGTCAAACAGACCCCAGTTACATGGAGTTACAGTAGCAGTGAAATGAAATCAACCGCAAGCTCACAACAGCGCTACTGTCAATACATAAAACATCTTTAAGCTACACGATAACGTCATACGGCCGTTCACGTGGGGTGGCAACAGAAAGCCTGGCACAGACTCACACCCAGTGCTGCCTGTACAGGCAGGAAAGGAGGCTTGCAGAAGGAAGGGACTTGGCCACTATATTCAACCATAGCAAAGTGACTAGTTGGTCTGACACACGCTTGGAGAGCAGTAATCCTCACAGTTTGGTCTGTGAGGTGGCAAACAGTCAGTTGGAGGCAAAGAGATCCCACCACAGCCCTGTTTCCCAAACAGACTTTCTAGGGACTAGGCAAATGTTGCGAACGTTTGAGCTGTTTTGCACATTACAGACTACGACACGCGTTTTTCTAGTTCTGAGCCAGCAACTCTGACGTGTTCCCAGCTGCAGCTGGGAGTGCATTAAGTCACATTCAGCAAAGGGTTATACATGTTTGCACACATACTGTGTCTCTAGCAGTCTGAGGATCAGGAAGCAAGATCCCACAGAAACAGCAAGGGAATGTTTTCTTAAGAAAACATGAACTCCAGTGACACCTGAAGAAGACATCACAATTCTAGTGGATTCTAGCGTGGCCAAGAAAGCATGCTGTTTGCCTGGGAAAGAAAAAGCTGTGCTTCACCTGTAGACAGCTGCTACCTCTTTTAACAATAGGGTTCCTGAGAACAACTGACCTTAAAAACACTGTTGCATGACAAAGACACCATATCTGGTGGAAACGCTTCAAAGCTGAAGTAGCCTACACAGTCTTAAACCTACCTTTGTGTGACAAAGCCTGTAAAGGAATTTTCATCTCAGTGCAGGCCCTTTGTTCTTCATCCCTTTTTTATCACTTATTTGTATGAATAACTATTCGAGGATTAAAAGTAACAGGGGTGGACAGGCAACACTTGCCCATTTCCACACTAGCATTTTAACTCTGCTTATTCATCCAGACCAAAATCACTTGCTAGGAAATTTCAGTAACACATAAAATCCAAGGTCTTCCATCAGGCTACAAGAACTGCTGAAGATCCACAAACAGCGGGTTGCTCAAGCGCGAAGCGAGCATTGCAAAGCCAACTGACAGCCATAACACTTCTGTATCTCATGGTTAGGAATTACTTCCTTTCTAAACACTAAATGACACCTGCACATCCTGCATCTGCCTCATCTCCCTCACTTATGGGGATTTGCATTATTCAGGGTCAGATCTAGGCCTAATAAGCTGCAGCAGCAATCTGACCAAACCAGGGAAGCACTTCCAGTACTGTTGGGTGGTGCCTAACTCCATTCACGCTAAAATTCAAGGCAGCTCTATTACCATTTCTGTAGCAGCATCACACTTGGCCTCTTCTGAACACCTCAGTGATCCTTCATGTCACTTCACTACACACTGTAATAGATTTCCACCAGGGCTCAAGCCAATAATTTCACGGTGTGGTACCAAAATGCTTTTTGCACTACCATGAGGTATCATCCAGTGTTGGGGATCTGTTTTCTTAAAATGCCAAGTCTGTCCTCACAAAGCCTAAGAAAGTTTTCCTATGCAAAATCAGACCAACACTTGGCCAAACATCTCATTTAAAAACGCTAGCTGATGTCAAGCACTGCACCGGTGTGAGGGCCAGGGTCAACAGGCAACATTAGGTATCAAGGCTCCAATGCACACCTCTACTTCCTACCTTCCAGAACAGCCCTGCAGATCTCTTCCTCCACAGCAGAGAGACATGAGGAGCAGTAACACAGCACTTAATCCTGATCGTCCTACCAAAAATCCTCATTTACTGATCCAGAACTGTATTTACATTGGAAGGCAAATGTTGTCACTGTAGGCTCGAAATTGCTGCCAGAAGAAATGCCGCATTAGTGCTCTGGCCCTGGGTCTTGGGGAAGGAAACACTTCTCTGCTAATGGTCAGTCCGTCGGTCAGCCCACTGTTCTCTGAGCCCTGCTGTCAAAGGCTGGCATTAAGAGCACTGATAAGGGTTACATCCTGACCCCTACCTGACGTGACAATTCAGGGAACCAAACAGATTCCCTCATATGGCCAGCATGAAAACCCATAGATAGCCTTTCTCCACAGCACTATAAATGGCTATGAAAGGGCTGTCCCTGTCTGTTTTATTCCCTGAGTCAGCATTCGGCCAGGTGCTGCTATCTGGAACGGGCTGCTGAGGGAGGTTGTGGAGTTTCCTTCTCTGGAGATGTGTAAAACCCACCTGGACATGTTCCTGTGTGACTTGGTCTAGGTGGTCCTGCTCTGGGCAGGGAAATTGGACTACATGATCCTTCAAGGTCCCTTCCAATCCCTAATGCTCTGTGATCTGCTGCTTCTGTCTCCGCACCTGGTGAAAAGATAATGCCCTTCCATCCTTTTCCCTGATAATGTCTAACTTCCCTTCCGTGCCTTTTTAATTCATCTTTCTCTCATTCCTAATCCAGTCTTAATATGTTATCCACATCTTCTTTTTAATTCTTCCTTTTCTCCCTCAAGTTGTTAAGGGTAGGGGGAGGTGGTTTTTGGTTCACCTCAGGGAATCTTTTGTTAGGTTTCATAGGATTCCAGGCAACTACTGGCTCTTCAGGATTGTGCTGGGGGCAGGATGAGTCCATTCGCTGGGGGTTGACAAGGTGAACCCACCTGCTGATGGTTGACAGCTTTTCTTTCCTCTCCTTTTTGTGTTTCTTGTTCTTTGTTAATAAAACTTAAAATTTTCTTTACTATAGTGTTGTCCTCAGATCTTTTGGTTTTTTGAAGACCCTGGGAAATCAAAACTGGGACAAGCGCCTTGGGCTGGATTCAGACTAGCAACTGAGAATTCAAACGTGCTGTCAGGCAGTAACACCAGTTCCCTGAGCCACCCACCACAGGGTGCATGCCAGCTCTCATGGGGAGCCACACACTCCTGGGAAGACAAAACATGTGAAATCTTGGGCCAGAAGTAGGTTTGTGTAAAATCAGATCTACACATTATCTGAGTTACTCTAAATTGAACCAAGAAAGAAAGGGATGAGAGAGGATGATATCAAAGGTAAAAGGGAAATGAAGTTTTAGAGCTGCAAAGGAAATCAGTTCAGATGAGGCCCTTCTGCTGACTGTATCACAGTGGGGGAGCTCTGGTAGAAGCCATCTGTCACATCTCCTTGGCCCTTCCATCACCAGCTTATGAAATGCGGGCTGCCTCTGCCTGGATGCACACGCCTGTGTGTTTTCAGGAATATTATCCGGTGCCAGCCCTTTTGGCTGACTGGACAAAAGACTTTATTCCAGTTGGAACAGCAAAACTGTTCACATTGCCAATGGTAGTCAGTGTGCCATAAAGCCAACAGAGCAACAGAAACCACGGCTGGCAGCGAGTATGCCAGCAGATGCCACAGTTCCCCTACGAAGAATCACAGAACATCAGGGACTGGAAGGGACCTCAACACATCATCCCATCCAATCCCCAACACAGCAGGATCACCTAGACCAAGTCGCACAGGAACACATCCAGGCGGGTTTTAAACGTCTCCAGGGAAGGAGACTCCACAACCTCCCTGGACAGCCCCTTCCAGTACTCTGTCACCCTCACTGTGAAGAAGTTCCCTCTCATATCGATGTGGAACCTCCTCTGCTGCAGCTCACACCCACTGCCCCTTCTCTTATCATTACATGACACTGAGTAGAGCCCGGCTCCATCCTCCTGACACCCACCTTTCACATATTTATAAATATTAATGAGGTTACACCTCAGTCTTTGTTTGTCCAAGCCAAAGAGACCCAGCTCCTTCAGCCTTTCCTCATAACAGAGGTGTTCTACTCCCTTCGTCATCTTCGTGGCTCTGTGTTGGACTCTCTCCAGCAGTTCTATGTCCTTCTTGAACTGAGAGGCTCAGAACTGGACACAATATTCCAGATGTGGTCTCACCAGGGCAGAGTAGAGGGTGAGGAGAACCTCTCTTGATTGCTAACCACCTGCCCTTCTGACCCATCCCCGGATGTCGCTGGCCTTTGATACAGATTTCCTGAACTCTGCAGCAACCAAAGATTTAAGATGCTGAACAGCTTAAAATATATTTAAGATCAAAAATGAAGGCTTGAAGATGCTCTGGTTTCTCTGAAATTTTTGAAGCTTATGTGCAGCCTCTCTCAGCTCAGTTGAATCCTAAGTCATCACAAAACCCTGGGCTGATTTTGCTTCTCTCCCAGTGACCTGGAGCAGGATCTCTCATGTCTGTGCACTGCTAGAAGGAGGGCATGCTCTCTAGCTCTATGGTGGACGCTGTTCAGACCATTCCCAGATGCAAAAGGCTAGGGAACAGAATGGTACAGCCAGCCCTGGCTCCAAGGCACTTGGCAATGCTCAAGAGAGAAGTTTGGCTGCTGCTGCTGCTAGTGGGGAAGGAACACTGCCTACAGAAACCACCTGAGCACAACCATTCTGCAGGACCTGGAGGGTTCTCTTGCCAGAGTGGCAGCACGAGGGACAGCAAGTGAAGTTTTAAACAAGCGTTACACCCTGTGTCTGTGAATATTTACACTTTTCTTTGTCCACAGACATCTTAGCCCTACTGGAGCTACCAAGTGGAAGTTCCCCAGAGCTGACTTTTTAATTTGCAGCCATCTGTGTGGAGTTCCCACCACTGCGCACAGATACAATTAACGACTAACACTAATTAAATAACCGAAAGTCCAGTAGATGACACTCAAGAACATGCAAGACTTGTGAAACGTGCAAGACCAGTAGAACTTGCCTCTGCAGTGCACAATGGCAACCTGTGTCTCATTACAGAGACATGTCACCAGAAGGGCTGAGAAAGAAGTTATGATCTTAGCGGTGCGCTCCAAGCACCACGGTAACCCAACGTGCTCAGACCACAGTTGTTTTACTCTCTTTTATCAAAGAGATCTGGGCAGCAGGATTTGGATGCAGGCCCAGGATGGTAGAGATGTTGCTGGGCAGAACCACTGCTCCATCTGCATTCTCAGCCAGCTCGAGTGCAGGGAAAGTCTATGGGGAAGCATGGCACAGGGCCCACTACAGCTGAGTATGATCAATCTGGCCTTCACGGGAGCACTAAAACGTCTCATAAACATTGCTAAAATAACAGCAACAAGATCCCCCTCCCATATGAACATTGTCAGAGCACGTTTATCCTCCTCCTGGATCCCAGGCTCTGGCAAGGCTTAGCAGCATGTGAACTGACATCTGCTCGGCTACCAGGCAGTTCTGCAAACACATCAGACGACAGATGTGCGCTCATGCCCTCTGCTCGTTTTTATTGTTATCACTAGTGATGCTCAGCAGTCTGAAAAAAAGGGATTTAAGTCAGTACACAGCTTAATCTTTTGCAGGGTTTTTCTACTTCCTACAATACATTTGGCTACTTTCAGCGCTTCCTCACAAAACCCCTATGAAGGCCAGAAAGCACCCTTCTCCAAATAAAATCCGAGACACTAACACAGTACATAATTCTCCAGAGCAGAGTCTGTAACAAAAGAAGCTATCACGAGGCACATGAAAAAACCCCAGAACCTGTCAGCAGTCGAAACACTTGTCCCTGTAGTGAAATATGCTGGTTATTTTCTCTACAGGGATTTCAAGGTCTTTGCTTTGCTTTCCTAACTCAGATGACCTTGCTGGGACTGCAACAGCATGGCACTGGCTGGAAGAAAATGGTTTATGGTTAAGAAGCATTGTCTAAGGGCATGTTACGAATGGCAGACGATGAGTTTCACACAATTTCCTACCAAGAGGTCTATGGAAGGAGGTGCAGCATGTCCAGCCCAAAAGAGGCCATCAGCAAACCACAGCCACATCCACAGCCCCAGCTGGCACCAAACCCGCCTGGATATGTTCCTGTGTGACTTGGCCTAGGTGATCCTGCTCTGGCAGGGGGATTGGACTGGACGATCTTTGGAGGTTCCTTCCAATCCTTGATTATTCTATGGTCACGAAGAGTCTGGAGCACAAGTCCTGTGAAGAACAGCTGAAGGAATGGGGGTTGTTTAGCCTGGAGAAAAGGAGACTGAGGGGAGATCATTCCACTCTCTACAACTACCTGAAAGGGGGTTGGCTCAAAGAGGAGGACAGACTCCTCTACCTGGTGGAAAGCAACAGGATTGCAGGAAATGGCTGCACCAGGGCAGTGCAGACTGGATTTTGGGAAGAACTGATTCACCAAAAGGGTTATCAACCGTTGGAACAGGCTGCCCAGAGTAGTGGTGGAGTCATTGTCCCTTCAGGTATCCTAACGATGTGTGGGCTTGGGGACATGGCAGCGCTGGGTTGAATGTTGGACGTGATCTTCAAGGTCTCTTTCAACCAAACATTATGTGATTCTCCACATATTTCTGTACTAAACCACAAGTCAGGTTGGGAAAGAGCAAGCAAAGAGGGCTCCTAGTGTGCAGAAAAGCAAAGGGTGTTTCAAAGATGCAGTGCTGGTGGGATCTGCCACAACAGCTACAAAGATGTCCCACAGGAGAAGCCCAGGGCTGCTCAATGCCTTGCACGTATCATCTGCTGCCTCTCAGGTCAAGACAGTTTCCAGCTCAAGAAAAACTTTGACATGAATAATTTTATCTTTTCTATTCAGCTTGGACTGAAATCAAATTCCATGGAGGCACTGGGATGGCCCCGAAAGCCTTTGTTTTAACCAGTACATCTGTACATCCCTTGAAAGATAACCCAGTTCCTGGTGCCCCTGCGGGGAGGTGGCAGCGTGACCCAGAATCCTGTTTGGGAGCTCTTGTGGAACCCTGTCTCCATGTGGGGTGCAGGTGGCGATGGGGACGGGTGAGCAGAGACAACTTTGAGTGAAAGACCAACCAAGCCTTTTCCGGGCAGCATTTTTCCACTGTCTACTATGAACAACCAGACAAACGTCACTAAATTACCAATGGAAATGAGCCCTGCTGAGCAGGCAGCTTGGCTTGACAACCATTTTATAGGTGGCACAGCAGTGCTTCAGCTCTGCTTAGCAAGCAGTGGTGAATCTGGGATTACCAGTTGCCTTCAGGGGTGGGAAGGAGAAAAAGCAAAGCCTGCACAGAGAGAGGGAAGCACCTGCCTTGCCCCAGCCAAGAGCCCACCCAGAGGCAGATGACTCAGGTAAGGAGAAAGTAAAGACCCAGGCAGGCAGTGGTTCTGGGAAGCTGCCTGTTTCCTGCCAGACACGACAGAGGCCACATGCAGCACCAGTAAGCCACTCTGCACACTTGCTCCTGCAGCTCACCTACGAAGGAGCAGTGGTGAAGAGCACAGGACAGCACAATGACAGTGCTTGTATAATGTCACTGAGAAGTTTCCCAAGTCCCAGGCAAGCTTAGTAACAAAATACAGGTGGATGCAACAGTGGATGCAGCTCCCCCATCTGCACCACCTGACACTACATTCTTACCCTGCTCCAACGGCTGGCTGACAACCACCGCCGAAAAAACAGTAGTCTCACAAGTGACTGGCACCAGAAAGGAGATGCAGAGAACTGGTGACAGCAAGGGACACACCTGACCAACACTTCTTCTTCCCTGTGACACTTTACTGGTTGGCTCTTTACAAAGCCAAGGTGTGTTTGTTAATCAAGCAACAGCAACCCTGCTTCTGTCTACTCTGAGTCTCTCTGAAGGACCTCTGGCATAAGTCTCCAGCATGACAGTAAGCTGCTGTTGTCTGACGTTCCGCAGATGCTCTACTTTCACTTCACCCAACACAGAAAGCAGAGCCCACAGCACTCAGCTGGGAGAGTCCAACTGGCCTGGACAGCTGGAGATAACACACTCATTCCCTGCTGTGGAGCACCCAGTAAACTAACGTAAAAACTGTGGTGTGCACTTCAGGGTGACTGTTAAAAATAATGGTGTTGGGAACTGGAAGCTCTCACTTCCAGACAGAAAGGCATTAAGCTTCAAAGTCCTGAGACCTGTTTACTACTTAGCATCTATTTAATTTCAACTTGGAAAAAATACCTTGGAGAATGGAGGGTTGGACCAGTAACTGAACCCTTCAGCTCCCACCTTAAAGAGTTTTGCAACTAATACAAAATAAAATCAGAGATTACTTCAATATGACTGTTTGGAAAGGCAAGAAAGATGAAAGCCTACCTGCCCGCACACTACGGTACCTGAAAGGGTTTAACAGAGTCTTAATATCAAAAGCAGAACCAGCGAAAAGCAGATCTAGAATTCCCCAAGAAGAAGCAATAAGCGCGATTGCTAAAACATTTGTCTGGTGCTTTTTCAGTCACCTCAATACTGTTGATGTCAATCCAACAACCCAAAACCTACCTGTCCCTGAATTCCTTCTGACACAGGCACTTCTTTCCACTATTTATCAAAAAGGGCCCCAGGCCATTATGTTTTCAATTCAAAAGCTTCCTAAAGCAGGTCTTTTAGCCAAGAAACAGCATTTAAGTCTTTATCCTCTTGGTCACCCACGTTTAGATGACCCGTTTTGCAGTTCTGCCCAGCGAAGGATGACGCTGACACCCACCATTTATTAGTCTCACAAGCCCTGGGAAGCGCTGTGCGATGCTGCAGTGCTTCTGTGCAGCTCTGCTCCCAGCAGCTTCTTTTATTGGTGGAGAAACGAGGCTCTCGCAGGAGGATGGAAGTACAGACGCTGTATTTCAGCCCCTTCCCCGAGCCTCCTCACCTTGGGAAGCACAGCTGGGCTTATTTGCTCCTTGCGGGTCTTCGCGGACTTTTATGTCTTCCCTAACGAGATGATGTCTCACCTTCCCCGAGAGACAAAGGACACACAAGGCGATCCTCTCTCAGGGTGTAGGAGTTCGCGAGGGAACAAAAGGAAACAGCGAAGGGAAGACAAGCTCGTTTCCTACCAGACTTTTAACCCCAAATATCAGCCGCCCGGCTCCTGTGGCTCGTTGGGTTTGTTGTTTTTGTTCATGTAAAACCGCTAAATGGAGCCGGAGGGAGGGCGCCTCCTGTTTCTGCTGCAGCCGCGGGCCCGGCGAGGCGCCGGCGTTAGCGGCATCCCTCCCGCGAACACAAGCGGCGGCGGGTGAGGGCAGCCGGGGCTATCCGAGTCGGCCCGGCCGCCGCGAACGCGAGCGACTGGCCCTGCCGAAGGCAGCGCAGGCGGGACAACCGTCCAGCACAGAGGCCGCAGCTCATTCCCACCTCCGGACCCTCAGGACCGCGGGGTTCCAGACAACCGGAGGCCAGCCCCTGGCCCCCTCCTCCGCCCCCACCTGTAGCGCAGCCCCCCCATCACTCACCCCAGAGGAGGGTGAGCAGCTGCGCTCGCGGCACCAGGCTGAGCGCGTAGACGGCACCCAGGTGCAGCAGCCCCATCAGCACCACGTTGCGCCAGACGATGGCCTGCCCGCTGCCCGCCTCGCCGCCCGCCGCTCGCTGGGACGCTGCCATCTCGCCTGCGGAGCGCTGGGCTGGGCGACGGCCCCGCGCAGCGCGGCCAGAGAGCGGCTAGGGGCGGACGGGCCGCGCCGCCGCATCTGTTGCTGCCGCTGCCTCCATGGAGGTCCCTCGCCGACGGCTGCGCCCCGCACCGCGGCGGAGGACGAGCGGGGCGGGGAGCGGCCGCCAGCTCTGCATAGCGACAGCCAATGGCGGCCGCGGGCCGCCCCGCCCCCGGCACAGGCAGCAGCGCAGCCGAGGGGCCGCTGCTCGGGGTCCCCGAACGCCAGCGCGGCCTCCCCGCTGGCGCCCAGAGGTACGAACCTCCGCCCACCCGGCCTGTGGGAGCCAGTAGCCCTCCCCGGCCCTCGAAGGCGTTTAATTTGGGGAGAAACCTGAGTAAAAGATGTTGCTGGTGCTCCAAGTGTACAATTAAGTTTTATTTACAGCAAAGCTGATGCCACGGCGAGTAGCAGGGTGGTGGGCACTGAAAACAAAACCACAAAGCCAACAGAGCAGGTTTTCAGTGCCGGCCCTAATGGGGAGCGTGCTCTGCCCTGCCGCTCACATCCCTTCCCGAGGCTGCTGTTCGTCCTCGTGCTGCCACGGCCTCCCGCTGGAATCCACTTTGGGATAGGAAGGCCCCCACGTTACCCGGGGTACCAGGGTTGGTTTGTCAATGGTGAGTTCACCCGTGTTCGAAGAATGACCCAGATACGCGAGGAGCGTTGGGCAGCAAGTGGTTCTCTGCTACTCATGAGGCCCTTCACCTGCTGTGGAGCAGCACACACCTTGCACAAGCAGTATAGGGGGAGTTTAAGTTATTAAGGCACTAAGCCCAGATAAAAGCATTTGCCTATGATACGTTTTGTTTAGTTCTAGTTGCTGGTGGGAGGACAGCAGTGAAAGAGGGAGCAGCACATGTCACCAGCCCTCTGCTGTGGCTGGGGCCAGCTCTTCCATGATTCACAGCTCACAGTATCTTTCCATTACAGCGCTAGAGCTGAAAAGAGGCTTTGTGTTAGTCATAGAGACTTCGAATAGAAAGTAACAGGTATAGTTTAGCTTACAGCTATATCTACAAAACATTCTAAGGCCCTTTCCTAAGCTGCCCAGACAAGAATTGATAGATAATGCAGGGTTCCAAGCCTTGAGGGCCCAGGTGATGTCCGCTGGCCCGCTGCTGCCAACCCCCTGCTATAGCTTCAGCCTCGCTGAGAATGGAAAATGACATAATGGGATGAAACTTCGACCTTGAGTCTTCAGCATGATTTCAACAGCAAAGAAGATGACAAAGGACAGTTTGAACTGTTGGGTGTCTGTGTGCTGCAAAGACACTTCTGTCTCACTGAGGGCAGGTAGGCTACAGTTTACTGTTGGCCAACACGCCTGTCAAATAGCCAATGCAAGAACAAAGACCTAAACTTGTGGGGTGTCCTATTGTGGTTGAGGATATTATGGACTTACAGGGATAAAGCACTGCTGCACAAGTTAGGTACTGCTCTACCAAGAAATCATGCTTTTTTTTCTCTCTTTGTGCAGGTTTAGCTTAGGGGTTTCCACTTAAAAATGTGACTGGCCCCTGCCTGTTGTGCTCTGCTATGCATGGCAGCCCACAGGTGGGTAGTGGTCAGGGTGATGCCTATCCCACAAAAAGCCTTCCTGCCACACAACCCAAGACCTAGAGGCTATTTGCCTTCTGAGGTGAGCTAGGCTGGGACAGTACTCTCAAGCTGAGGCCACAAAGGGTTCAAAAAGCTTTGCAATGTCTTAAATCAAGAGTTTTACTATGTTTCATCTGAAGCCTGGCAAAAAAGGCTCAAAAAAGCTTAAACATTGCACAGCTCCATCATTTTTTTGTTCTTCCACAGTTATTTGACCTACAAGCCTTCAGAAAGGTGCACAAAGGAATTCAGGCAGAGTTTGAGAGCTGTGCCACAGGAGGAGGCTCGATGACACCAGCTCACCTCCACCCCAAATGGCTAAAGGCACAGCACTGGCCTCTGCTTCTGGGCTATTGTTCAGGACATGGGCTTGGACCTGGAGGAGAGCAGCTTTATGGGTGTTGTTGGCACAAAATGCACTAGTCTGCTGTGCTAATTAATTACAAACGACACCTCTGGAGGGAAGTGAACCAGCAGAGTATAGTATTAACCCCAGGATTGGTTCTGGTATAGTTTAAACATTCTTCTACAATTGTCTACCTGGAAGAAAGAGCGCAGCAATGATGAAAGGCAGCACCTGGTTCACAAGAGCACCATTACTGTAATGCTACTGCTGCCTGCTACCACTGCATTTCAGCACAAAGCTATTTAAAGAGCTGATAAAAATGGCCATTTTTTCTTTTCTCTTGCTATGAAGAATGAAGTAATGACCCCAAAGCATTGTTCAAATCAAGGTCTCAAGTGATAAAGATGGAAACAAGGACTAAAACATCAGAGGGCCAAGAAATACGTGGTCAGCGTTCAGTACCCAAGTGCTGCTTGTGTACCTGGCAAAGGAATTGAACTAGGTTCCCAATAGTCTCCCTTGTGCTGTCCAGGCAGGCACAGACTTACTGGTGCTACTGGTGAGGTCAGGCACAGCTGCCTCTTTAAGGTGCTCCTTAACAAGTTCTCTTAATTAAACTGTTCTGGCTAACTTGCAAACCTAAAGTTTGTTGAATTTTAATCAGTTTACAATCTTTTGAGCCAAAGTTGAATTAAACGTCTCCATACATCCTGCCTGACCTCTTAGTGATCTGTCTGATCTGAAGGACTAGCAGAGGAATCATGAAAACCAACAGAGCCAGTCGTAGCTGGGAGATGACCCTGAGCTTCCCATTTAAAACTGGACAGACTGAAACTGCTTCTAACACCAGTGCAGTACTTTTTATACTCCTCAATGTACTCTGACAGGGGCCTTGGCTCTTGCTCAAGGCTGAGCAAATCAGCTTGGTACCAGGCATCTCAACAAGATTCTCAGCATCCCCTGCAGCAGTCAGAATCAGTTGGTGGCAAACGTTTGACCATATAAACCTGTTTTTCCTTTTAGCTTTGAGTCAGGCATGCCTGGCTCTATACATGAAGCCTGTCTGCAACGGATGCTTCATGTGGTTTGGAACAGTGAAACTCTATGTGTTCAGAGCCAAGGACTTCTTTCCTCACCCCCCCTCGGCTCAGGTATATGTCTTTCCAGCCAGGCTAATATAACGTACTAACTGTACAGTGGGGTTTGTGCTGCTGTGAACCAAAGGACCAACGTGGTGACAAGGACAAGGCTGAAAGGAGCCTGCAGGACTCTGCATACTGTCTCTGCTATGCTTCCCAAAATACACTTCCACCCCTCCACAGTTTTTGGGGGAAATGGGTATGGCAGCAAGACATTCCCTCCCCCTCCTTCTCCCTCAATAGACTAATAGTCAGGCATATGCTTCCTTTCAGGCAGAGAAAACATGATTACTAAACACTAAACCCACACTCTCAGTCTGTATGTTATGGAACCAGGCCATCTGAAAAGGCACAGTGCAGACTAATCTCATGTAAACACTGCACAGGTTAGGAATACTGCAGTGATTAAAGACAACCTCCCATATTTACGTCTAATGAAGACCTCAGACCTCTGCCAGCAAAACAAAAAATCCACAGGCAGAACCAAGTTTTCACTCAAGTCTGTAGATGGTTTGTCTTTAGTCAGCCTGAGCTTCGGTACTGCCCCTATTAACAACCCCACCTATTTGCCTTGGCATCAGGAAAGAACTGCATTAACACTGCTCTTTCCCACAAACTCTCCTACTGGTCCTTTGGCCTGGATGACAATAGCTGCAGTAGCCTTCTCATGTCAGCTGCCACCGGACACCACCTATGCTGCTTCAGATTGTGTCTTCAGCCTTGGGGGACTGTAAAGGGAGGAGTAGCTTGATGGGTGTTAATGTCACGGTATAAATCTCTTCTCAGCGAGATCAGAATTAGGCTATTTAGGGCCAGATTTTACCAGCATAAATTGGCAGGGCTTCACAGCATTTGTAACATCAGATGGGTGGCTAATTGCTTGGCATTCCTTAAAGACGTGAACAGATGGCAGCGTAACTGATTAACTATTATTATTCATCTCAGCAGCTCTTAGAGGAGAAGATTCTTGCATGCACTCCTGTATGGGGCATGAGTGGACCTACTGCACTCCTGTACATGTGCAGTTCAGTTTTCTGGTCCCAAGATCCTGAGGATGGCTGAGGTAGAGGACAGCCTTCCTTTCAGTGAGGACAAGATGACTCCATTGCTGGTGTACACTGGCAGTGCAATGTCACAGCACCCAAAGACACCATCACCCAAAAGAACCCCCATGTTTGTGATCTAGAGGTCTCATTTTTGACCACTTCAATTTCCACACCAAACTCATGGCCATCTCCTACCACATCTGATCTCCTGCTAACACTGCTCTTCCAATCAACCTCATGCCTTACACTTTCCTCAGCTTTTACAAAGCTGGGTCATACTGAGAGGCTGTTCCCATCTAACCTTCTGAGATCCTGCAGCTTCTTACTCCAAATTGAGCTTCCAGTTTATAGCAATGCTTTTGCCCACAACCCTGCACCTACTGGAGTGCATCCCACTTCTGCCACTGCTAGTCTCCCCAGTTGTTACTGCCAAAGAGCCAGCTTTACAAGTTACAGACCATCTGCATGTCCTCCATAAGTTCTGCTTATCACCACTTTATGCCCAGGAGTGTCCCCCAAAATGATGAAAGCATGTGCAAAACCAGCTTCTGAATTCTGTTTCTCTGCACAGACTGTGTCCACTTTGTGGCAGGGGAGGCATCACTGCAGAAGATGAGCGCAGCAGCCCTTCAACTTACGTATAACTCCTGGGGCATTAGGCTGCCCAAATTCTGCTCTTCCTGCAGATGGTAACAGTTCTGCTTTAGGGCAACCCTTTTCCTGCTGCTCTGCCAGGTACCTGGGCTCCAGTATTTCATTCCAAGCTTGAAGAAAGCAGTACCAGGAGGAGGAAAGAGGTAGATTGAAGTTGACTGTTTATGGCTGCATCAACATTGACTTTTTTCAAGTGATGCTGCCAATACCCGCTGGGCAAGCTTTTATTAAGGACACACTGACTAAAGAGGGCTATCTGCAAACCTTCCAAGCAGCAGAAGACAATCTAACCTATTTACAACCCTGCTTATAAGCCTGTGACATTGAACAATGGAGATAAATAACTCCCAACACAGGCGTGTTTTGGGTAAAATACTGCACTGAAACTAAGGAGACAGGCTGATCTCAGTTAGTGAGTTTGGGTAAATGACTTGCAAGAGGAACTAGATATAGAGAAATTATCTGACCTACCTTAAATATCAACCAATGTGACCACGGTCAGCCCTTCTGGCCACTGAAGTATTAACGGATTTGCCTGTAGTTCTGAAATAGCATTTCCGTGTGACACACTCCTTCCATTGCATGAGGAGCTGGGCTGTGCCCAAACACCATCCAAACCTGCAACCGGGTCATACAGCCCGCTAGTGGGTGTTTCAGTTTACAAGAGTCTCCACAATGCCACTCTACTATCGTACCAAAACACTATCGCTGCTACTACCCTGAAGAGAGAAAGGGAAAGAAAAGGACTCAGTAGGTTTCTGCACCCTGGAAGCAAAGCAACTCTGAATTGATGCTTTATGTTCACTAATTACAAAAGCAGATGGCGTTTGAAAATGCTGAAAAGGAAGGAGTATTAAAATTGAACCACTCTGCCTGACAAATCTGTAACTCATAATCTGTGTAAGTCAGAGAATCATACAATCATTCAGGTTGGAAAAGACCCTTGGGATCATCAAGT
This sequence comes from Rhinopomastus cyanomelas, assembly GCA_013400115.1. Taxonomy (NCBI): domain Eukaryota; kingdom Metazoa; phylum Chordata; class Aves; order Bucerotiformes; family Rhinopomastidae; genus Rhinopomastus; species Rhinopomastus cyanomelas. The sequence continues at coordinate 523,062 of VXBP01006519.1, read as the reverse complement.
CCAACCATCAATCCTACTCTACAAGTTCACCCCTAAACCAGATACCCCAACACTACATCTAAGCATGTTAAACTCACCCAGGGATGGTAACTCAGCCATCACCCTGGGCAGCCCATTCCAGTCCCTGACCACTCTTTCCGTGAAGAATTTTTTCCTGATGTCCAATCTAAACCTCCCCTGTTGCAGCTTGAAACCCTTCGCTCTGGTTCTGTTGCTAATTACCTGTGAGAAGAGACCAGCACCATCATCTCTACAGTGTCCTTTCAGATAGCTGTAGAGAGCGATGAGATCTCCCCTCAGCCTCCTCTTCCTCAAACTAAACAGCCCCAGCTCTCTCAATCTCTCATCAGATTTATTCTCCAGGCCCTTCACCAGCTTCGTTGCCCTCTTCTGCACTTGCTCCAGCACCTCGATGTCTCCCTTGTACTGATGTGCCCGAAGACTGGACCCAGTACTCAAAGTGCTGCCTCACCAGTGCAGAGTACAGGGGAACAATCACCTCCCTACTCCTGCTGGACACAGTTTCTAATCCAGGCCAGGATGCCAATGGCCTTCTTGGCTACTTGGGCGCCCTGCTGGCTCACATTCAGCCTCCTGTCACTTAGAACCACCAAGTCCTTTTCTGCTTGACTGAAAGCAATCGCAGAAGCCAGCAACAACTTGCGTTGTTATTTGTTGCATTTCTTGTGCTATGTGTTGCCAACTCTACATTCCACAGGCACCAATATTTTAGGTAGTTTTCACGCAAAACTGCTTCTTTCTCTGAAACCTGAACAGCTGCTCTTCCTAGACATACTTGCTATTCATGGCAACTTAAAGCCAACTCTAGCTGAGCCACAAGAAAGGACAGTGTGACATAAAACTCCCAAAAGGCAACCCGTGCAGCAGAAGCACGCTCGCACTTCTGACAGCACACGCCTTCACAGTGGTACAAGCGGTGCAGAGGCACCAAGCTCCCTGGTCAGGGTGCTGCAAGCAGCAGTTTGCACTTTGTTTACATTCTATTGGTGTCTCTGTGTGGGTTGTTCAAATGACTTAGCTCGATTTCTGATCTTACCTTTAAAAATACACACAGATGTTTCCAGCATCCTTGCTACACTTTCCCTTTCCTTGAAATGTACATCTGTCAGTACAGTGAACAGAGCATTTAACGATTAGCACAAGGAAAACAACACAGCAGAAAGCTGCCCCACACTGTACCTCTCAGTCCCCAAGTTGTACTTCATAACGACACGCTTTAATAAATTAACGTTTATTAAAAATACCACATTGGCCTTTATTTCGCCCATTTGTCCCACTGCAGAAAGAAGCTACTGAATATGCAAACAGTGACAACAGAACTGCAAGCAGCTTCATAGAATGAAAGACCAAATACACTTATAATATGATCAGGCTCTTTAATCTGGTGGATAAGGAGCAGTCGGGTGTAAGGAAATAATCTGGTTTAGGGTCCGATACACAACCTACTGTGTGGTGTTAACACACACGTATCATTAAAAGCCACTGTCTGGCAGTAGAACATGCATCTAAAAAGTGACAGTCCGGGGCACTGACCGTTAAATATACTATTCGTAGACAAGAATCATTAGGGATGAAAAAAGGATTAAAATGAAAAGCACCAGGGTTCCGTGATCCTCCCAGAACCACGTATTTTGCAGGGAGGATGTAATGCCTTTTGTCAGTGCTCTACTGTAACATGCTGTAAGGACTAGCGTTTGGTCTGTTTCCTGCATGTTTGTTGTAGAAACGCACTTCTTTGGAAAAGCAACTGGTGAGGCTCTGAAATACAGGTTAGCTTAGACACCCAGCTTATTGGCCTGGGTGAGGACAACTTTCAGAACAGGCATAAAAGCAGAGGTCTCGCTGAAGTTGCTGGTGCTGACTATGTGTGTGTGGATGTTCAGTCCTTCCTGGTAGTTGCGAGTTTCTATGCTCTTCACAATGCTGTGCAAACCACTAATGATGGTTGGAGAGAGCTGCAAGGAAGCCAAGCAAGGCAGGTCAGCAGACAGGAAAAGCAGCACATACACTAGTGCTGGGAAAAAAACCATATCCTGAGCGCGCCGGCCCTCGGGACGGTGCAGCACTTAGTTCCTTTCTTTAAAGCAAGCCATCCTCAGGGGTGCACCATACTGGGAACAGTTACAGGAAAGCAGACTTCAACCAGAACATACCTTCTCTGCAGGTCTGCAGAGCCTGCAAGCCCTCTCTGCCAGTCCCTGGATGCAATCTGCTGAGGTGGGAGACCTGTTGTGTCAGACTGTGGCATGTGAAAATCCTAACGTGCTTTTATTTTTTGGGGTAAAGTCAGCTGCTCAGCGAAGATGGCCTGGCAGACAGGATTAGGCTACTCTGCTCACAGTGCTAAATTCAGCCCTTTATTCTGCCACAGGCATCTCTGTAAGGCTTTGGAACTACATCTTGCTACATCTTCAAAAGTACTTGAGCATCTGCCTTCGAGTGAAGTCAGTGAGCCTTGGACCTCTAAAACTTCTGGCTGATTCGTTTATTTTTTACTTCAAGCTGCATGTCTCAGTTCTTTCTGGGAGCAGGGGAACTTGCTGTGTTGGGTCATTTTGCCAGATGCGGGGCACAAGGACCCTCTTGATGCATTCACCCACTGCCTGCTGCAAGAGGCTCTGCTCTTTGGCTAAGCACAGTCCCCACACAGTGCCATGAGACCCGTGGCATCAGCCCAAAACACTGTAAAGCCTGCACAGGCACTTGGGGGCAAACCCTCTACCTAACCATTTCAGAGAAGCACATAGAAGAACATGATATATGGATTTGAAGGTGCTTCCAAAGAAAGAAAAAGCACCTGGCTACACACTGTGTAGTGGCCCACACCACCAAGTATATTAATTGGCCATGCCTGCAATATTTGATGGGGGGTAGAGGAGGTAAAGTAGAACTTACTGTCTGTTCCCTAAGTTTGTCATATAGAAACTCCAGGCGTTTATTTGCATCATCTAGCTTCCTCTTGGTTTGCTGCAAAAGAAATAAATACATTAAAACACTGATTTTAAGGACACCATGCTGATCTGATACCATCACAAAACCATCCAATTAGCACATGAAATCTCCTTCTCTCAACATAGAATCATTAGGGATTGGAAGGGACCTCAAAAGCTCATCTAGTCCAATCCCCTTGCCACAGCAGGATCATTTCCCAACAAATCACTTGAATTCTTTACTCTGTGCCTTTCTCCTGATTCTGCCAGGAAAGACCATGTGACAAGACTCCAGTCCTTAACCTGGAAGTGCTCTCCTTAGCTACAAGAAACAGGAAACTGCAGCAGCACATCCCCGAAGCCACTGGTCATTTGCGAAGCCGCTGGTACAGCTGATACCACAAGTGACAGAATTCTGAGTTGCAGTAGGAGGGTTTCTTCCCTAAGGTTTACTGACAAAGCATAATAATAGCTGGATAAAGTCTGCACTGGATAAAGTGCTCTGGCCCCACACTGCCACATCCTACGAGCACGTGGCTGTTCTGCACTGCTTGTGGCTGCTCAAAGCAGCCTTTGGAAGGAAGAAGCTACTGAGGAGTGGCTGTGCTGGCTAGCTGTGCTGCAGGTGCTAGCACAGTCACCCAAACAAAGGGGTACTCTGGCAACGCTGCAGACACCTACCGGATCGGAAGCAGACAGCAGGCACCTCTGGATGAGAGCTTCAAATGTAGTCTTCAGAATAAGGTGCTCCTCAGGGATGGGCTTCTTTGTAATCTTCTCTGTTGGCAGTGCCTGCACATGCTGAGAAACAGAAAGCAGGAGAGGCTTTTCCAGGTTACCGTGACCACACGTCGTTTCCAAATAAACCTAGTGGCATTATTAGACATCTTGGCACAACTGTGTTTCTTCCCCATGGGTGTGACATTACCAGCATCTGCTGTCACTTCCTCTGGACAGCTGTGAAGCTGCAGAAAGAAGCAGTCTGTTGGTCCATACTGACCAGAGTATTAATTGCAAAGAGGTAGTGTCTAGGTAGAGATTACAGTAGCTGAACAGTGCAAAGCTAGTGAGTGATAACTCTGCAGATATGAGAAATGCCTGGCCAACAGGATCCTGGCCTACAAAGCTCTGCTGATGTACAAACCAAAACTTGCAGTGCTGGAACTACATTACCTGGATGGCACTGCCAATTGGAGCCCCAGGGGCTCCCTCCATGCTGGGTTTAGGAACAGTGGGTGGCATGATGCATGGTCCCGGGGGCTGTGAAGCAGGTGGGTAGCCACCCTGCAGCGCTGGCTGCCCTGTGGGGAGGTGCAGAGGCTGGAAACTGGGTGCGCCTGTGGGTGGTGCTGGAGCTGGAGGCTGCTGCATCTGAGACTGTGGATCCACCACTGGGTTCATGATGGGGGAGGTGATGGGAACTGGGGGCAGGAAGTTATCAGGGATCTGGGGAGGGAAAAAAAGTAATAATCAAACAGTGCATTTATACCACCATAGCTGATACAGGCAGAGCACAACATCCAGCTTGTACAGACATCCCAACCCACCGCTCTGCCAAGCTGCATGCTGAGCCTCCAGGATATAGAATTAACAGAGGTAGGCGATACAGGATTTCACTGACTAAACAAACCCACTCTTCTGGTTGCAGCTGGACAGTAAGAAATGCCCAGGGGCAGTAATATCCTCCAACATTTCCAGTCCTGTGTGCTCTGCCTGTCCTCCTGCCCACACGGGACAGGAACACACTGCCCAGCCTGCCCCTGGCCTCAAAAGCTGAGTAGAGCCACTTCAAATCAGAGCCACTATCCTTCTGCTTAGGGCACAAAACAGAGGTTCAGCAGAAAAGCACTATCAGAAGAGCTGTGGTGGTGAAAACAAATCCACACTTACATAAATTCTCGCTATTTAAGTAAAAACAGGTACTTACTACTACGTTTAGATTTTTGTGTCTCAGATTTCCAAAGTACGTTTTTGTCCGTGCAGTACGTAGGTCACAGCCAGCAACACAGACAATACGGCTCCTGAAAGCCTCTCAAGCTTTTGGCAAACAGGTTTGCACCAAGACAGACTATTAGCACAGTTCAGATTCATCACTAAGCATCTGCCAGTCTTTACACAGGGTTGTTCTGGAACAATTCAGTGGAGGAAAGCGACAACCAATTGAGCTACTGGCCTCTTCCACATATTGTACAGGACTCCAGAAAAAGGAAAGGTCCCAAGGGAACACACACATTTCTTTGGACATACATGGGGAAAAAGGAAAGATTACTTTCCTTTGAAGGCTACCTTGGATGACTGATGCCAGAACTCATCTAGTTGTTCGGGACAATGAGAAAAACATTCCCCATCCAGCACCACAGTCAGTTATAAAAACAGTGAATCACAGCAATAAACTTCTGAGTGATGGAGAAGTTCTTCATTTGGTAAAAACAGTTGCAAATTATACAGTGGCTTGAAATGTCAGATGGTTCTTGTATTTTACAGTAGCCCATGTAGCGAGTAGTATTTTGAGCCCCTCTTACAGAAGACACAAGGGAAATAAACATTTATGAGAGCAGTTCATCAAATACACAACGGGGAATGCAACAGACATGACTCCTTGTTTAGAAGGGAGCCAACTCTCACACTTTGGCTATGGCAGGAATCCTACACAGAGCAGCAGCAAAAATCATTTGCAGAAGGCTGCTTCTTGAACTCTCAGGTTCAGTAGTTACTCTGACAACTTTCCTCCTACTTAAGAGCCTGAAGTCCTGAAAAGCAGTATGTTGGCTGCTGTGCAACATCCCAGCACTGGGTCAGCCAGGAGCACACGAGGCATCCTCTACCTATCCTCCGAAAGGTTCTTAATCATGAACTGCAAAGACCAAAACCCCAAGGGTAAGGGAGACTTCTAGCTTCACCTTCACACAGACCTTAGCTTGCCTGCTCCAGCTTTTCTTGTTCCTCCCCCTAGTTTACACACTGGCTAGTTTACTCCTGGCTTCCCAAATGCGCCAGGCTCAGAGAGCAGCAGATGGCACTGACTGCAAGACTACAGCAGCACCAGGGATGACTCACTGCTTTGTGCCAAGTATCCCCAGTTATTCTGTCCTGCTGCAATCTTCATCTGTTCTACAAAACGACATTGTTTCCATAATGAAAACCATCTTCCCCTCAGCAGGTTTCTCAGGGTCAGATCCTTAATCAAGACAAATTACTTTCAGCTCCAAAGTCAGTAATCGGTGACAATTTGCACAGCCTGAATCTCCTGCATGATCCTGCAAAACTCACCTGCTTTACTGCAGATGAACACAGTGTGAGGCATTTTCTTCCCTCAAACCAGGAATAGTGTTACTAACAACCACAACTTCAGCAAAAAGCTACCACCTCTGCAGAAACTTAAATATTTTGAGGTAATGCATACTGGAGACACATTGGGACCACTTCTGCTCATGAGGTGCAGCTTCTGTTTGCTTTTTATTTCTCCTGCTAACAAGATTCCTAGGAGCAGCGTAAGTTACTGTCTGTCAAGCAGTCGGCAGTTAACAGTTGAAACAGGATTTCCTAAAGTACCTTCTTCTTCTTGGCAGCTCTGTTCAGGGCAGGAGGGTCATTCCAGCCGTTCTGAGGCCCTAGGACAGACGAAAAATAGAGACTAAGTACTTTGGAGAAGGGCAGTGATGCCTTCTTGAGCTCAGAGGCAGCTTCCTGCTGTGGCACTAGCAGCAGGGACTTGGCACAGCCTGCCCTCATGTGCCTGCTTCCCTGCAGGAGGTCCTAACAGCTCCTGCACCAGCCAGAGCCTCCCTATACCCCAGCCATCAGACCTTTTGGGTTCTGCACCCACTGTGCAGGCACCTTGACCAACTGTTCTCAAGTTTTCCCGCACCTGAATCACATGAGAATAAATAAGGGCCATCTTGAACTTTTCCCCCCCCACGATCGTCATAATCTTATCATACACAGTAATCAGCAGCACAGATGTTCAGCCATGGGTGAATAAGAACACCATTGAGGTGTACCCACTTCCTAAGGGAAGCATCACTTACACGTGACAGTTAAGACACGTTACCCAGCAGCAATATGCAAAGAAGAGGCATAAGAGGCAACAGAGCCTTAAACATTTCAGGCCAGATTCACACAGCCACCCAGAGACATGTAAGAGCCATAAAAGCAGGTTTCCCCTGACAGCTACAGTAAGTTTACGGGTGCTCTGTGTCCCAAAAGCAAAGCAGAGCTGCTGGAGCATGGTGGCAAAATCTAAGTTTTTGCACCAGTGGCAGTTTGTTGGGAAGTGGGAGAAGCACAAAGTGGTGCTGAGCGGCTCCACTCCAAGTCCAGGGTTTTGTTCTGACTCACTCCGTGGAGCTGCAAAACTTGCACATCAAAGCTCACATCAGTGCATCTCATCACAGAGCATGTGTGGCTGGGACCACAACGTTGCATCTCAGCATGACCATGGCTCCACCAAATGATCAGGATTTACCGCACAAAGCCCCGAGCTGCCAACAAAACCAAATCCCTGCTCAGTGGACTTTTTCACCACAGTGTTTTCCACTCAATGTACGAGGGATCTGCCTCAGACAACAGATCCTTCACATCCCTGCAAAATTTGCTCAGTTCATCTGAAATGTCACTTGCTCCCAAGCTTTTGTTAGCAAGTTCCACATCCAGAGCAAGTCAAAGGGGCGTATGAAAAACAATTAAAAACCCCATTCACATCTGCCTTCTCTTTAATCAAAAGCAGTGCCACGTCCCCGTAGCCACGTGCCCCAATGGCTGTTCTGTTTCTCCTCACCCAGTATCTGATGCAGGAAGTCTAACTTCTGCAGTGCTGGCAGCAGTAACATGTTAAGAGAATCTCCCCAGACTGTTACCACTGCTAATGCTCTGTGATAATTTGCTTTAAGAAAAAGTTCCCCAAACCCAGCCTTTGTTTCTGTGGTTAAAAACTCCAGATGTATTGTTATTGGTTTCAATTAAGGAATTAAAGATTGATTTGATGACAGTCTAATTGGCAAACAGCATTGCACTTCATGTTCTCTGAAGAACAGTCATTACTGATGTCTGGTCAATTAATTTAACGTAGTGGTTGTACTTATTTTCAGGTTAGGTGGTACCTAGTTCACCTGCGAAGGGAGAGGCTTGGTCTTGAGTTGGCAGGCTTTCTGCAGATAAAATGCAAAGAGAACCAAAGCAAGAGCTTTTTTTGAGAAGCAACAACAACAATCAGTCTAATTTTTGATTAGCAGTTCAGTTCCAGTAAGCACAACTCACGTCTCCCCAAAACACAAGGGTGTCTTGTGTTAACACCATGAGGTGTGGGCTTCCAGCCTCGTGGATGCTGAGGCTCGCAGGACTGCTGCTACCAACATGGAGGCAATGTACCTCTTCTGCACCCAGAATGTATTGTTTGATGTCTTCATTAATGGTATCAACACTGGCACTGAGTGCACCCTCAGCAAGTCTGCAGATGACACCAAGCTGGGTGGCGTGGCTGATACGCCACAGCGACGGGATGCCATCCAGAGGGAGCTGGACAAGCTCGACAAGTGAGCCCAGGCAAACCTCACGAGGTTCAGCAAGGCCAAGTGCAAGGTCCTGCCCGTGGGTCACTGTAACCAGAGGTGTCATCACAGGCTGAGATGTGAGTGCTGGAGAGTAGGCCTGCGGGAAAAGACCTGGGGGTACCTAGTGGATGAAAAGCTGGGCATGAGCCACCAGGATGCAGCTGCATAAACTGCAACCCAGAAGACCAACTACATCCTGGGCTGCATCCACAGCAGTGTGGCAAGCAGACAGAGAAGAGATTCTGCGCCTCTACTCTGCCCTGGTGAGACCTTGCCTGGACTACTGTGCCCAGTTCTGGAGCCCCCAATACAAGAAGGATACGGACCTGTTTGAGCAGGTCCAGAGGAAGCCACATAAATGGTCAAAGGGCTGGAGCACTTCTCTTATGAAGACAAGCTAAGGGAGTTGGGGTTGTTCAGCCTGAAGAGGAAAAGACTAGGAGAAACTTCTACTGACCTTCCAATACCTGAAAGGGGCCTGTAAGGCAGCTGGGAATTAACTGTTCACAAGGGCAGGGAGCAACAGGATGAGGTGGAGTGGTTTGAAGCTGGAAAAGGGAGGCTGGACATCAGGAAAAAGTTCTTTAATCTGAGGGTAGTGGATCCCTGGAACAGGTTGCCTAGAGAGGTGGTGGAGCCCCTGGCATCCCTGCAGACATTCAGGGTTAGGCTTGATAAGGCCCTGAGCAATCCTGCTTGTTGTAGGGAGGTTGGATCAGATGACCTTCAGAGGTCCCTTCCAATCAAATACATTCTATGATCCTACAATAACAGACTTTTAAAATGAGAGAAGGTTTCAAAGTGAAGTCGGGGCCTCCCAGCACAATCAGCATTCCTGGAACAATCCTCCAGTCCTGCCCTAATAGTCCCTCCACTGCCTGCTTCCCAGATGTGGTCCTTGGCTCTCCACAGCTGGACCACCAGGATGTGAAGTATGTTCGCTGCCAGGTTCTGAAAAGGAGCACGCATGCTTCCTGCGCGGATGGATGCAGAGCTGTTTCACGGGCTGCTAAGTGGCGGTTTGTTCTCAAAGCAAGGGCACCGTCCCACAGCAAACAGCTGCGTCGAGATTCACACCGAGCCTCAACTCGGTGCATGCGCGCTCAAACATGCTCTTGAGCGTCAGCCGTGCATCCATGCTTTTAGTCAGTGTCCAGCAAAGAGACAAGTATAAGCATTTCTAAATCACTTCTGAGTATCTCTTTAGGCCTTCACAGCTACAAGAAATCCCACTGTACAGAGTGATTAGGGAAAAAAATCATGTCAGTGAGCGGACGCCACAACACAGGGACACAGGCAGACGTCATTGTTCAGGGGGAATTTGGATCATCTTCTCTGCAGTGATTAGGGAAACTTGCAGGTTTTATTTTGCTCTCCGGCAGCACAGCTGGCTTTGGTGGCAGCTTAACGGGGTTAGACGTGTGCCACCAGCCATCCCCCATGAACCACAGCCTCACAACAAGGCAGTGCCATAACACAAGAAGACAAAAGCTCTGTGTTTGTAGCAAAGTCTGACTTCCAAGAGACCTATGACTGCTTGGGAAGTGGTCACTGCAGCAACATGGCTGCAACAGTGCCAAACTCAAAGTGTTTTAGAAATGCTTTGAACTGACCTCTAAAGAAAAGCACACCTTGTGCAGGGCATTCATGAGGAAAAGATGCATTTTTAATGGAGTTATAAAGCAAAACCCTCCCCCCACCCTTGCCTGCCCCCATGTCCAAGCGCAGACCTGTTCTCTGGGATGCAGGAAGGTCACTGGTTGCAGGCAGAGTACCTGTTGGTCCAGTAGGTAACGCATAAGCCACAGAAGTTGCCGGAGGTCCTGGCCTGTCATGCTGCAAGCATGTGCCAGAAGGGGGAAGAGAGAAGGAAGAGATGGGATTCAGGCTTGTTGGGGATGGCTGAGGCTGCCTAGGGTACAGCAGGGAGGGCAGAGAGTGGGCAGGAGCAGAGGATAGGTAGGGAGGGGTAGTGTTAGGGGCCGGGATTGGGTAAGAGGCTGAAGCAGGGGTAGTGACAGGCTGCCGAGGCTGATAGAGTGCCGGTCCCCCCGTTCCACAAGAGTACTGCATGGCCTGATACGCTACAAACAGGAAGAAAAGACAGTCAGTGAGCTTACAACAGGGAAACAGATTTCATCTGTCTGCTTCCTCCTCCACCTGACCCTTTTCCCTCAAACCCCTTACCTACCAAGACAAATTCTAGCTCCCAGTAACTGCTCCTGCACTTGCAGGACTGTTCAATACCTCAGCTTGCCACTAGGCATGTGAAGCCAGAGAGGAGACTGCCTTGGCTGTAAATACTCCCACTCTCCCCCAGACTCTCCTGCCCACAGACACCTTGCCACTCCACCATCTGGTGCAGATGGACGCTGCTGCTCTGGCTTTCTTCTGGACCACTGCAATGCCCACAGAGTCTCTCAGGAAAACCTCTGCCCCTTGTACAAAGGGGAAGCCTAGGACAAGAAAGTGAACAGCAGTCTCGCAGCAAATGCAAGCCCACAGCCCTTCGCTGCAGGCCCGCATCTTAAATTCACTACCTCTTCTCTGCCCATCTATGCCCATTTTTTTCGTGCCAGGTACCTGGTTCTTTCAATCCCCTGCTTGTGTGTGTTAGTGATCTGTCTCCTTCCTCACTCAGCTCTGCAACTGCTCTTGACCTCCTTATCCCCTTCCCCATCTTAATTGAGTCCCGATAAAAACTGCCCAGATGCATGCAGGCAAGATAAGATGGGTCCCTCTGTGCCAGGGCCATGTTACTTCTCCGGGACTGTGACTCCAGCACACCCTTAGGAAGGGCCAGTCTAAGAACTGTGTGCAGGTGCCTCCTCAGCAGGGGAGACAGTGTCTGACAGGGGCTGCCCAACTCTGGACCGCCTCCTCAAGAAATCACAGTCCTCAGTTTTGTCTCGGGAGCTTTTTTTCTACCCAAGAAGTGTGAGACTGGCTTGGCCTGAACCCTCCCAGCCCACGGAGTGGGATGGCTATCCCCAAATATATGTGGCCTCATCACCTGGCTGGCCCATCTGGGTGGGAGGGAGAGGGGAGCTGCTGCTACTCACTCTGCGGGTAGGTTGGCTGGGTCCCTGCTTGCGAGTACATGCTGTAATTGGAAGATGTGGCTTGCTGCGGTGGCACGTTGGAGTTAACAGCACCTGGCACGATAAAACCTGGAGGAGGTGGGTTGTCTCCCTGTAAAAAGATTGCAGAGAAAAAGATGGGAGGAGACAGGATTTAGTCAGCAACACAGTGCTGAAGCAGAAGTGTAATAAATCAATCTGTTCACAATTTTAAGGTCTGAAAGCACATTCCCTGGAAGAGCCACCAGCCCAGGGGCAAATGCCTCCAACTCCCCCTGTGCCTTAGGGCACCCAGCGTAACTCTGAAAGTACAGCCTGCATGTGCAGTGACTTCAGCAGCACAGGAGCAGCACATACCTGCATGCACAAGGAAGAGGTCCTTGCCAGCCTGCCTGTTATTCAGGCAGCCCGAGAGTGCCCTGTTCTCCACCACTTTCAACTAAACAAATGTTAACTCTGAAGCTTTTCATTTCCGTGGCAAAGAGGGAAAGGAAAAATATCATCAAATACTCCAGTGTGGGGCAAGGGCTGATCACACTTTAAATATTCCAAGGTGGGGCAAGGGCTGAGGCTCAGGTCACACTGAGCTCCCAGTCTTGGCTTTCCATAGCCACTCAACCGGGCAGCGGTTATAAGAAATGAAGAACCATGAGATGCAGAGGAGCAAAACCAGAGTACACACGGAAGCTGCTCCTTCCATCTATTCATACCAGGCTGTGGCAAGCACACAGACTACACCAGGGGACATATTAGGGTGGAGCAGGGGCTCAGAGAGGAATAATGAAGGTTATACCTGTGTGTCAGAGGGACAGCCTGCAGAAGGATGGCTGGGAAGGGCAGTAGGAGTTTTGTTACTCCAGGTAGTGACAGTAGGGGCAATTCTAACCTGAATTGAACAAAGAAATACCAATCATGGAAAACAAAACAACCAAAAAGGCTAAAGCGTTCACAGAGTGAGATGCAAAGACGTGAACACAGAGGTAGTAGGCATGCTGGCACTTGTGACAGCTGTAACATCTCTGAAGGAGGAGGAGAAGTGCATTCTAGACAGACAAAATCATGGTGCAGTGGAGCCAAAGTGAATCACAGAGTGAAGATGAAGCACAGCAGAGACACAGCTACAACACTAAGCCAGGTCTGCCTTTTTGATCACGTTTTCCTGTTGCAGAAGCTTCCTCCAGGCTACAGCATGAGACCAAGTGTTACCAACCACAGCTGGAAGTCCCAAGTTCTGTGTTAAATTCAAACACACTATCTCATCCAAAAGCTCTCTGTTTACAACATGCTTAGGATCAATTAGAAGTTGTTAAAATCGGGTATTTCTCTCTTGCACATGCACAAACATACAAGTCAATGCTAACTGCTTCCCAGCCAGTCTCCCACAGCTCCTTTTCTCTATCTTCCTTCTTTGCCACTTACAAGTCCCTCAGTGCCAAATGACCACTCCTACCTTTCTGATGGGACAGAAAGCAAAAACGTCCTATGCCTGTGATGGCCCTGAGCGAGGAGAGGGTCCTTATCCAGCAGCTAGATACACAGCTGGGAGAAGGAGCCTGATATCCCATCTAAGTGCAGGCAGAGAGAAAGCTGCACATTTGAGGTGTCCTGGCTGGCTCAGCTGGCTTCAGGCTAATGGTGCAGTCAGCCACAGGACAACCACTGTTAGCGTCTGCATGACCCATCACTGGAGTAACCTAAAAGACTTTCCACTCCCTTTTTGGTGTTTTCCAGATGAAAAAGAGGGTTCAAAAACCTATGCAGGAAAGCAAGCCAAGTTTTAAGTACATGTTCCTATTTGGGACAATAGTTCAACAAAAGCTGACTGAAGCTTCAACAAGCTTTAAAACCCAAGTACCCTAACACTCAAATAGGCAACTTCTCTCTGTTCTAGTTAATCAGCAAACCGCTGGGCACCTTCTCCCCTTCAAACCCTTTCTGCTAAACATGACCTTCCTGGAAAACCAAGAACACACGCGCAACACACTTAGGAGGTGGTGCTACACCCAGCCCTTTATTTGTGAGCAGGGCTTACTTAAATAACAGCTACAGGCACTCCTGAGATGGCTGGAAAAAGAGCCAGCTCTGACTAACCTCCCTCCCTATCTTCGGCTCCTGAGAACACATTGCTCAGATCATGCCATCTAGAGGACAGCTGCTATTTTCCACAGCCAAACACAGCTCTAAAGGCAATTCACTGGATACAGGGTGGTCAAAAAGACACAGGAAAGAGTAGTACAGTTAATTATTGACAATAATGCATCTTAAATCATGTGCAACAGCACTGGCATTAGCAAGATGCATGAATCGGATGAAGGCTTTGTCCCTTCCAAAATCTACCTTGTTAACACATTGGAGAGCAGGTGAAGGCACGTGCAGTTACTGGCATCCAGAGGGAGAACAAAGCCAAATTCCCCCAGCTGTTTCAGTCCTTCTTTCTTCTTCCTCCCCATTTTTCAGGCAGGCAGCACTTGAAGGGCAGCACTGACAGAGACACAGCTCTGCTTGTGCTGATCTCCTCTGTGTAAGGAGAACACCTGCAGCACTAACGTGGCTCTGCTCTCCGAAATGCCTGGCCCAAAGCTCATGTGTAGAGTGGGGCTAGATGAGCTCTGACACCGTGTTGAGTTTAGGGACTTGGTGATGCCCTTTAAACCAGAGCTGCCCTCCACATTAGTCTCTAGTGATGGCAAACAGACTGACAAATCTGCCTCGCCTATTTCTCCTTCTCCCCACTACACAGCCCCCAGAGCCCCCTTACTAGCCTCATACTTACCAGGTCTTTCTTGTAGCACGCTGTAAGCCCAGGCCTGCGTACCTGCTCCTGTCTCACCCTCTGAACTGGGAAGGGATTTTCATAGTGGGCTGTACCCACAGCTGCCGAAACACATCCTCTGTTTGTTACTGCTGCTGCTGCTCAGCAACTTCTGCTGCTACCATCTTGGGGAGGGAGAAAGTAACCACCCCCAGAAGAGGTGTTGAGTGATCAGTGTGAGGAAGACCCAAGGACTGCAGGGATGGTATGATATCAGGAATCATGAGAGCAAGCACAGAATAATCCTGCAGTGTTCTCACACACAGAAAGGTCTGTCTGTCTTGCCAGCAAAGCACATTTCCAAATAAAAAGGGAAAACACCTAATCTTCAGCAGCAGGTTACCTGACAAGAAGTTTATCAGGTGTTTCCAGCAGCAGATGAAGAGTAAAGGAAGTATCCTTACTGCTGACTGAAAAACAGCACCAGTGACTCTTCCCACGAGGCTCTCAGTAAAGGTGTCATACATCCCCCGCTCAGATTGAGACAACAGAAAATTCCTCTGTCCATCCAAGTTAGAAGTCAAGCACCATCTTCCTTCCTGACTGCCCAAAACACATTTACCTGTTGGTAATACTGCTGTGCTGAAGACTGGGGTCCTTGCAGCTGTCCAGCCACACGGCCAGCTTGTCCTTTAGGCATGGGCTGTCTCTCATGTGGCGTCTTGAGGGCCTCCTGTCCCACTGGGAGCATCCCTTGGGCTCTACAAAGCCTGTCCCGTAACTGCACGATGTTTGGCTGGAATCAGAAGAGCAGAGGAAGGTTACGCTGCACTGTCACCCAGTGCATCACATGGAGCTGCTGACTGACCGCACCCTGAGGGCCTCTTCCTCAGAAGCCTGCTCTGCTTCATGTCATCAGCCTTTTCTGCATCAGCTGCAGAAATACCTGGTTGGTGTTCGCAGGGAGGAAAGTCAAAGCCGCAGCAATGCTGCCCTGAGCAGCGAGGAGATTGGCATACTGGCTCATCTTCTCAGCCAAAAGGGCTCCCACAGCATTAGGGTCCACAGCCTGGGTGTGCTGCACGGCTTTGCGCAGGATCACAACCTTCTCAATTAAATCCTGTAAGGTCAGGAAAGAAAAACCCACAAATGAGAACACAGTGGTGAAGTAGGTCCTGGCTAACAGCTGTTGCAGAAGGTTGCTCTTGGATCTGACAGCTCTCGTGAGAGTCATCCATGGCTTTCCGGTTTGCTACTGTGAAGGTGTTTCACCAGGAATGCTTCCTATTTTGCCTTTCTTGCACAGCCCCAAACACCAGGGCTGGTCTCAGGTGGGATTCCTTCTAATGTTAATCTACAGGAACATTTTCTGATCAGTCTGCTCACTGTTTTCTGGCTCCCACTGTCTTATATTGGAAGACACCAGAGATAATTGCCAACACCATAACAAAATACACCTTTAAGGTCTTAACAGATTTAATGAGAGTGTAGCACACACAGGACTCCAACAGGCATTGCTAATAAGGATGGTTTAAGGACTGTTCTTAGAATAGAATCATAGAATCATTCAGGTTGGAAGAGACCCTTGGGATGATCGAGTCCAACCATCAACCCTACTCTACAAGTTCACCCCTAAACCAGATTCCCCCAACACTACATCTAAGTGCCTTTTAAACTCATCCAGGGTCGGTGACTCTACCCCCACCCTGGGCAATGTTTAAAGCTTTATGCCACAATTCTACACCATTTGGCTTTTTTCCTACAGATCAGCAATTAAAGAGAGGCAAGTAAAGAAAAAATAAATCAGGACAACCAGCAGCTTCTGTAAGTTTCTGCAGTTCCACACCACAGGAAACAAGCAGCCTGGTTACAACAGCAATAATGTTTTTCAGTGTCAGTGTCCGAGGAAGCAAAGAAATGCAGTCAACATGCAAATTCAGAGTGAAGGTAAAGCTACAAATGAAGCCCTCACAATCATGAGGCTGGGAAGTAATTTGGGTAATCCAAAGTTGGGGAGTTCATAATGTGAAGCAAAACTCACAAATACTCCAGTTCCTTCAATTAACTGAACAGAGACTCTCAACACTACCGTCTAACATTAAGTACTTTCTAAAACTGATCCTTCAAAGCCCCTGAGCAGATGGAAGAAACTAAGATTATCCTGTGAAATAAGTGATTCCATAATTGCTTCATCTTTCTGTTGTCAATTAGATTCCCCCAAGATATTTGCTATCTGCAGTATTTTTCACAGCTGCAAACCAGTGCTGCATGTGCAGCCCCCCTAACGAAATCTCTGAGAACCTCCCGATGGTTTCCTCTACAGATTTAACTCTAATTAAATTAGATTTCTTCCTGTGAACATTCAAACCATCTCTTCAAAGAGCAAAAAAAGGGAAAGGGGGGAAAAAAGCCAGGAGAAGTGGATTAGATGATTGGTCTGGGGAGGAATAACACCGCACACCAGCACAGATTAGAGGCTGTCCTGCTGGAAAGCAGCTCCACAGAGAAGGACCTTGGAGTCCCAGGTGATGGTATGTTATCCATGGGGCAGCAATGCGCCCTTGTGGCCATGGTAGAAGGCCAGTGGTATCCTGAGGTGCATCAAGAAAAGTGTGTCCAGAAGATCTAGGGAGGTTCTCCTTCCCCTCTCTACTTTGTGCCTTGGTCAGACCACACCCAGAGTACTGTGTCAAGTTCTGAGCTCCCCAATTCAAGAGAGCAAAGTACTGGAGAGAGTCCAACAGAGGGCTATGAGGATGATTAAGGCATCTGAACACCTCTCCTGTGAGGACAGGCTAAGAGAGGTGGGGCTGTTTAGTCTGAAGAACAGAAAGCTGAGAGGGGAACTTACTAATGCCCATAAATATCTGAAGGGTAGGTGTCAAAAAGGGCCGCTGTCTTTTCAGTGGTACCCTGTGACAGGACAGGGGGCAATGGGTACAAGCTGGAGCACAGGAGGATCCACCTCAACATCAGGAGAAACTTCTTTACTGCGAGGGTGATGATCCACTGGAATGAAAGAGGTTGTGGAGTCCCCTTCTGAGACTTTCAAAATCCACAAAAGCCACATGTTCCTGTGTGACCTGCCCTAGGTGATCCCGGTTTTGGCAGAAGCGTTGGACTAGATGAAGTTCAGAGTCACTTTCAAGCCCTAACACTACAAAAAACATCCAAGTATCCAAAAAACTTACTCCCACAGCTACCTTTTGTCACGAGAAGCAATGACTACCCAAAGAGCTGACATGAGGGCCATCATGCTTCACATTTTCCTATGTAATATGTGTTACTTCTACAAAACCCTTCCCCTTCCAGAATGAAGAGGCTTGCATCCCGAGACACACGCAGCTGTCAGACAGGAAAGTCCTACCCTAGATCATTTAAGGGCCAAATAACCAAAGCGCATCACTTCCAGTGTCTTTCTTAAGAGAACTACCAACCTGAAGGGACAAGGGGCTGTTTCCATCTTGAGCTTTGGTCCAGCAAGCAACAAGTTTTTCCACATTGCCAGCACAAATGTAACAGAGACAAGCCTGTGTCTGTAGAAGGCTGTCTCCCTCCGTTTCCAGCCTGTTACCCAGGAGATCTAGGAAAAACATGAACAAAGAAGCTGGTGAATCACTCCATCACTGCCAAAGCTGGGGAATGCATGTTGTGACTGTGCACTGTGCAGTGAGAAGTGATACTGCCTCTGGGTTCTGTTGGTAAGGACACAGTCCAGTGCCCAGTGTACAGTGTCTCAGGAGCCTGGACACTTTAGATGGAGCTAACATTACAGCAGCAAGGACTTGCAGAATGCCTCAAAACCCAAGACACAGAGAGGACAGTCCATCTGCTAATATGACAAGTGGCCAGGTTTTGATTCTAAAGACAATAGCCCAGGGTTTGATCCTCCCTTCCACCATCCACTTTCTGAGTCCCTCATTTCAGGAGTGCGACCTGAGCATAAAATCAGTCAAGGACCTGTGAGCAACAAAGCTGTGGTCCTGCTCTAGTCCTCCATGCTGAAGAGAGCATTCACAGCTGAAGAAGCTCTCACAGCTGCTTGCACACCATGGCTGGAGTCTGACGGTCACACACACGTCAGGCACATCTACTGGCCACACAACTTCCTTACAGGTTAAACCCAGCCAGCCATCTGGCCTACAGCACACATGGGGACAAGCACGCTCACTGCCTGGGAGAGGGGACTCCCTACAAGAAGCCAGAATTGCTCTTGTGGAAGAGAAGCAAAGTGCTTCTCTGAATCATTTCTGTTTTGAGTCCCACTTACAGACACTTCACTGGTCCCTTGGCAGAAACATCTGTCACATCAGCATTGTCTCTTAGCATTTCCAGCCAGGTTATGGACCAGTAACTGTGCACTACACAGGAGATGCCAGCTACTCACAAGGGTCTGGCTTCTGTGCCCAAAAACTCAAGCAACATACTGGAAGCACAGCATCCCAAAGGTTCCTCTCTTCTGCACCAGGTCTGAAGAACTATATAATCCATCAAATAAACTAGTGAGACATTACATGACCTCATTAATATTTATAAATGTGAAAGGTGGGTGTCAGGAGGACGGAGCCAGGCTCTTCTCAATGTCATCTATTGATAGGACAAGGGGCAGTGGGTGTCAGCTGGAGCACAGGAGGTTCCATATCAGCATGAGATGGAACTTCTTCACAGTGAGGGTGGCAGAGCACTGGAAAGGGCTGCCCAAGTGGGTTGTGGAGTGTCCTTCTCTGGAGAAGTTTAAAACCTGCCGTTGGACTTGGTCTAGGTGATCCTGCTGTGTCAGGGTAATTGGACTGGATGATCTTTCGAGGTCCCTTCCAACCCCTAACGTTCTGTGCTCCTCTGATTCTGTGATTGCAACAGTTCAGTGGAAGGAAACCAACCATGGCAAAGCACAGCTTTGCTGTTCGCGCAGCACACGATGGCCAGTCTGCAAAGTGTTCTTACCGCAAAGGGCTGCAAACTCATCCGGCCTGGCGTAAGTGAGCACAGCAGCCAGAGCCTCCCTCCAATTCTGCAGATCACAACACTGCACGATCTCTTTCCAGTTCTTCCGGACCACTGCAGTGATGAGCTAGTCCAGAAGTAAAGAGAGCACAGGTTGGTTGGGTCTGTTTTTCCACTGAACTCCAAGGAAGAAGCAAGTTGGCAGCAATATCAAGTGTGCAGTGTGGGACCAGAAAAGAAAAACACCCAAACCAAACACCTGAGTAAGAAATCCAAGGTCCTAACTACAAGGCCAGCGCTCACTTGTTAGTGCAGGCACAGATAACTGCTCGGCTTCTCTGTAAAAACACCTTTTCCCAAGGATGAAATACAGTAAGGAAATTTCCCACGTGCTAGAGAGTTCTAGAAAGCTGCTAAGCCAGAAATCAGCACTGCTGGCACTGAGCACAAGTTGTGCGTGCCCCAGACTGAAATATACATGAGTTATTTATTTTATCAGTGACAATTTGTGAGTGTTCACACATCTCTGGCACTGGAGACAAGGTAAAGGATAGGAGGTTCCACGTAAATATCAGAAGGAACTTCCTCACAGTGGGGGTGATGGAGCACTGGAACAGGCTGCCCAGGGAGGTTGTGGAGTCTCCTTCACTGGAGACATTTAAGACCCGCCTGGATGTGTTCCTGTGTGACTTGGTCTAAGTGATCCTGCTGTGTTGGTGGGATTGGACTAGATGATCTTTTGAGGTCCCTTCCAATCCCTAATGGTTCTACGATGCTTTTTCTGTGCGCTAATATCTGGGCAGTGTGCCTCTTCTCTCCTTATCAATGTATTAAAAAAGAGTAACAGAAATCCTTCTCCAGGCTCTTGTGGATTACTTGAGCACTTACTAGCTTCTCACAGAAACGAACCCATGAAATGGCAAGAGCAATGTTAAGGGGACCAACAGGAGCTGCCAAAGGCCCACATGTGTGTTGTTTCTTAATTGGAAAAAATAACCCCCAACCCACCAGAAAAACAAACCAAACATACCCGGGTAACTTTGCTCTGCGTCTTAGCGAAGTACTTTTCCTGTGTCCTAGAAAGGAGGTCTTGTCCACCTGCGATGGCCAGGATAACGGCATCCGCCATGCGGTTATCATGCAAGCAGAGATCTACTGCGCTCTCAAAGTTACCCATCAGCAAGGCCTGGGTAATCAAACCATCCACATCTGCAACAACAAAGGAGTTCATTTTAAAATGATGCCATGGAAGCAACTTCAAGATGCAACAGCAGGTGACTGTCCTGCTGTACAACACTGCACTTCTCTGCAAACCAGCCTGCTCTGGGCAGGTACTCTGAAGGCTGCTCAAGTTCACCTCATCTCAAACACACTATGATCAGATAAGACCAACCTATTATTCAATATCCCATGTGAGTGTCTCTAAAAGCAGCCTTTCACACACTTCACACATGATCAGAAATCATTCAGACGAACACATGTCAGTGACGATGGGGTATGTGAGCGTTGTACACTTCCTTTCCTTCCCTAAAGTTGGATTTCCAAGTGTCTCAAGGTTGCTGTGAAACTGATGGAGTTAGAGGCAAGTCAGGATAGTCCTTCACAACCTGTGTAACAACGGCCTTCTTACTGGAACACCAGTATCAACACCACTATTTATAACAGTTGGTAGACACAACAAAATCAGCATCAAGGCACTTTTTTACCTCCGCTAACGGAGATGTTAAACGTCTTCGCAGATTGCAAATCTTCACTTTCTTGTTTACAGTCCTTCATCCTCTAAGAGAAAGGAAAAGTACAATTTTAACATAATGCTAACACTTGGAATTACACTCATTTAAAAATACAAAAGGCGCCTGCTTTACAGGTTACAGACAGTCCTTCAGTCCACCAGCTGCTTAAGAGATCACAGGCTGAGAAGGAAGAGGTATCCTTGTCATTGGTTACAACATTTTCTTAGCACATGGTAATCAATTTCCTCTGGTTCCTTCCTAAGCTCACAGAGAAGTCTGGGCTTATCAAAGGACTTTCTAGCACATGTAAACACAGTTACAGAGTTTTTATTCTAACAGGTCAGAGTGGACAGAAATGAAAAATGGCTCCCAACGGGATAAAAAGCACTGAAGCCCCAGATGTCTGACCATTAGGGAACTCTTACAAAAGCCAGCCATGAGTACCAGCAACCAGACTCCTGGATGGTGGTACTGACTTCCATATGCACATCCATGCTCATATACACCAACTCTCTTGAAGCAAACCAGCAGCCACAACCACAGAGACAAAAACCTCTTCCAGGCTCTCATCTTTCACCTGCAACACCTACCAAGAAGTCTACAGTAATGCTACCCAGGTTTTGCTTTGCTTCACTTTCAGCTCTCTGTGCTAGGCACACAGTATGACAGAACATTAGGGATTGGAAGCGACCTCGAAAGATCATCCAGTCCAATCCCCCTGCCACAGCAGGATGCACCTAACATCTGAATGACTGCACATAGCAAAATCCTTACTAAGTCTGAGAGATGTGTCTGCCACTATAGCTGATAATGAATTAACAAGCAACCGAGCATCTGAACAAAAAGCACTGTTTTGGTGTCCTTAAAAGGCTGTTACGTGATGGGCATGAGTCATAAAACACTCTCCTCATCTTCATATGAGGCCCAAGCACACGGAGCATGTGTTGTTCTGGGCCAGTAGCTCGAATTCTAACCCAAAAGTGAAGGAATGGGAAGAATTAAGCTGCTCTGTTCACACAGGGATACTAGTATTTTCAATGCTATTAACCTCACATGGCAAAGGCTGGGTCCTTAGTTCTAAATACAGACTTGCAGATGTAAAGCACTGGGTTGAAAACATGTTGCTGAAAGGGTCAGAAACGCACCAAAGCTGTAGAACCCCAAAGGCAGACGTGGCACAAACTGCCTGTGATAAACCCTGGCTGAAAAGCCACTCATAAGGCAGCCAGCTGCCAAAGCCTGATACTGGCTGTTCCAGTGCAAAGGCAACCAACAGCACTAACGTGTTGGGAGCAACATGAAGAAAATACATCACCCCTCTCCTCCAGTACAACTGCATCTCTGCAAAGGGGTAAGTGTAGAAACAGGGCAGTAATAAGCAGACAGCTTGGTAATAATCAACCAGAGGCAAGAGCAGGAAAAACAAACAGGGATGCAGTAGAGCTGTGTCAACAGATCACTCGGTACGTGTCAGGGAAACGTCAGAGTGACAATTGTGGCAGAGAAGTCACAGAAGCACAGAACATCAGGGATTGGAAGGGATCTTGAAACATCATCCACTCCAATCCCCCTGACACAGCAGGATCACCTAGACCAAGTCACAGAGGAACACATCCAGGTGGGTTTTACATCCCTCCAGAGAAGGAGACTCCATAATCCCCCTGAGCAGTCCTTGAGCCTGGTTCCATCTGGTGTCTTATGAACTTCTTCACAGTGAGGATGATGGAGCACTGGAACAGGCTGCCCAGGAGGGGTTGTGGAGTCTCCTTCTGTGGAGGGATTTAAAACCTGCCTGGATATGTTCCTGTGCAACTTGGTCTAGGTGATCCTGCTGTGGCAGGGGGATTGGACTGGATGATCTTTTGAGGTCTCTTCCAATCCCTAATGATTCTGTAAAACAAGTTTATTCTTAATTTCCACAAAAAACTATTCAGATGATGTCTGAGGCTGATGGAAAATCTCAAGCAGCATAACATGAGGCCACATTTTACTAACTCTAAACAGCCTCCTGCATTTCAGTATGGCCTCAGCCTACGAAAAGCCAACAAAATAAAATGTTTTGAAAAGTAAAAAAGTAAATACACAGGAGGACAACAGGGTTAGTCTACAGAGCAACAGATACCTCTTCCAAGAGCTGCTCCTCTGTAGTCTTGTCCCCTTTGTTCAGCGCAGACTCATCAGATTCTGCAGGAACCTTCAAGTACAGAGAAGATGCCATAAAAACATTAAAAAGCCAGCGAAGGAGGAAGAAGTAGTTTGTACTGTAGAGTTTGTACTGCAAGGGATAGACTCGCTGCCACCCACAACAGCCAGAAATGTAAATGACTTGACTACAAACATGGTAGAGGCCTTCCATGTCATTGTTTTTTGTCAGTACACAGTGCCTTGGGACAGTCTCATCTTGGCTGCCTGAAAAAAACACAGCGCCACTTCTCTTCCCTATCAGGCAGTTCTAAATGGCACGTGAAATTCTCTGGGCACAAAAGCAGTGCAGTCCCCTCGCAGACTCAAGCCATTACAATGACAACAGACAACGCTCGCACTGTATTTATCACTCCTGCAGGCCAGCGTTATGGGACCACACTGTCCATCCTGGGGTTTTTTTGAAGCCTAAAGGAGGTGCTGCTCCTGGGACCAGGCGCCAGACAACAAGGCTCTGTCCTATTTCACAGCTAGCAGTGTCACAGCAGGCAAGGCACAGGCAGCAAGAAGGAAAGGTGGAGGGACATCTCCAACCCTGAACTTGAACCTGTGACTGAGAGCCCTTTTGCTGTGACAGGGGGGACATCAGAGTATAAAAAACGTGGTTGTTCCAGATTTTACCACGGCATTATAAAAGTACAACTGTGCACGTGTTTACTTACCTCTCCCAAACCACCATCTGCAAGATCCTCTTTACTCAGAGTGGATGTGATCTAGAAAAACAAGTGTTAAGAAGTGTCCTTTTATTTAGAGGCAGACCTCTCACTGATCTCTTGGATTGCAAAACCGGCACAGGGAGCTAATACATTGCTGCAGAGCAGTTAACATGAAACTAAAGCCATTTCCTTGCCTAGTCTGGTGATGGATTTACTGCTAAGCCAACTGCACTCCAAGCTCTAATGGACACAACAGCTGCTCTGTGACTTTAAACCTTTGTTAATTCAAGGGCCTCAAACCTCACTAGCCATGCTGGAAACAACAGTAATAAAAATAGTATCAGAGCATGCACAACAAAACCCTCTGTCTGCTCCGGTTATGGAAAGCGTGATGGTGACAGTCCTTATGGAGCACGGAGCCAGTCAGGAAGCTGTGGTTTCAAGCACAGCAGGCACATGGCTGCCGGGCAGGGTTTTCCAAGGTACAGAAGAGTTAACATGCCCAACCTTTACTGTTTTGCAAATAAAGCTGTCATGATGACAGGGAGATAGCAGTGTGCTCTTGTGGCCAAGTGGGCCAACAGCATCCTCCACCTCTGCTCTGCACTAGTGAGACCACACCTCTCTCCGTAAAGAACTTCTTCCTAAGATCCAACCTAAACCTCCCCTTGATACAACTTGATTAATTTCTTCCCTTCCTGTCATTAGCCATTTGGGAGAAGAGGCCAGCACCACCCTCACTTCAACCTCCATTTAGGTAGCTGTAGAGCACAATAAGATCTCCTCTCAGCCTCCTCTTCTCTAGACTAAATAACCCCAGTTCCCTCAGCTGCTCTTCATAGTGCTCCAGACCTCTCACCAGCCTTGCTGCCCTTCTCTGGCCCCACTCCAGCACCTCCATGTCCTTATACTTGTGGTGCCCAAAATCAGACTCCGTACTCACGGTGTGGTCTCACGTGTGCAGAGTACAGGGGCACCATCACCTCCCTACTCCTGCTTGTCACACCATTCCTGNGAGAAGAGGCCAGCACCACCCTCACTTCAACCTCCATTTAGGTAGCTGTAGAGCACAATAAGATCTCCTCTCAGCCTCCTCTTCTCTAGACTAAATAACCCCAGTTCCCTCAGCTGCTCTTCATAGTGCTCCAGACCTCTCACCAGCCTTGCTGCCCTTCTCTGGCCCCACTCCAGCACCTCCATGTCCTTATACTTGTGGTGCCCAAAATCAGACTCCGTACTCACGGTGTGGTCTCACGTGTGCAGAGTACAGGGGCACCATCACCTCCCTACTCCTGCTTGTCACACCATTCCTGATCTAGGCCAGGATGCCATTTGCCTTCTTGGCCACCTGGGCATCCTGCTGGCTCCTGTTCAGCCAGCTGTCAGCCAACACCTCCAGGTCCTTTTCTGCCAGGCAGCTCTCCAGCCACTCTTCCTCCAGCCTGCAGATACATCCTCAGTAAAGAGCTGAACACAAGCATTGCTTCCAGGGACATTTACCTTCTTCCTCAGGTCTTCTTTCTTGTATCCCAGGAGCTCAAGGTATTTAACACGTGTATCTTCTTCAAAGTTCACCTTTAAAAAAGCAGAAGTTAATGAATATTTTGCAGGTCAGTTTTCATTTTCTCCCTCGCTGGCTCTCTACTTGACCAGCACAAATTACCCAGCGAGAGCTAGTGATGGGGGAGGCTGAGTATCATAAAAGAGAACTGACCTGGTCTGCAGTAGCTTAGACACCTGTGCAAACAGGCTTCAATCTGGTTATCACAGGTAAACACACTGCTTCCATGATTCACTTGGAATCCTCTACATGCTCACAGTGAGCAGTAAAAAACTCATCTAAAGCTACCCCAAAGCCTTATTCCTTCTCACCAGCTACCTGTACAAACTAATGTGGGACACAGAAAAACCCACAAACTAACTTCCCTGGAGACCTGGTTTCAGCTTCTCCTGAACCCTGCAAACACCCTTCATTCTGAGGACTTACTTGATTCTGGGGGGGTCACCTCCAATGACAGGGCTTATGGGTCTATTCCCACAGCCTACACTTTTGGTTCTCAGCGTCTCTTCTGCTACAGCACCACAATGGGCACAAGGAACCATTTCTGAACTGGCTTTCTAAGTCAGTGGGGAACTCCTGACCTGCTGTTACCTTTAAGAAGGCCCACACGTTCTTTTCAAAGTCAGCCTGGGCCATGTCAATTTTCTTCTGGCAGTAGCTGAGAAAGCCTTCAGACTGCACAGCCTCCTGCAGATGGTTCGAGCGGGCCAAGAACTCCTCCTCTGTAACAACCTGGCTCACATAGACCTGGTGACGCTGCTGCTGCTGCTCGATGCCCGGCTGCTGCTGAGCCCTGGCATTCTCAAATGTAACCAGCTTGCCTCCGAACTGGAATTGAGACACACAGGCAGCACATCAAAACACAAGTACACTTCTTCACACACACTTCAGCGTATGCACATGCACACATGTGCTCGTGTTCCTGTATTGCCCAACGAACAAACATTGCTGATGGGAGCCTGTAGACCTACTTTCCACCACTCACCCCACATGTACATGCATGTAAGGAGCCTGCTGGGGCCACACATCAGATTTATGAGCACAGCCACGTAAGATATTCATGAGCACATTAGTCTTAGGCAAAAGACTACTGAGAAGCTGAGAACTAGAGCTGTGGGTCTGTACAGTACCCAGCATAAATGGAATGTCTTGCGATACTGCAACGTAACTACCAGAGAAACCCACACATCATTAAATAAACTCAAAAGGTCTTCCCTGCTCTTGGCAGGCTGTTTGCCAGTTAAAAGCCTACTGAGAGAAGGGCAGTAAGTTGTACCACAAGTTGAACAGAAGTAAAATCAGTACAAGAAAAAACAAATTGAAGTCGCCTAGATTATTTCATTCTAGTTAGTTTGCACAAGTCAGTCCAATAAATGGCCAAGCCAGCATTACATAAAGCAAACAGCTAAGCCAAGAAAAAGCTGATAGCTGGCTGCTGCAAAATCAGAATGAATAAGGGAATAAATCCCATTATAAAATCAAGCAGTGACTGACATCATTGTCTTTGATAGTAGAAAACAGCTTAATCTGTGCATCTGTGACTAAGCAGACACAGGATGCTGAAAATTGAGCACTATTTTGACAAAGAAATCAATTTTTAACGGACAAGCTAAAATCATGATGGGATGGGAACCCCCAAAACGTGGTTTGTCAATCTAGAAAATAAGACAAAGGCAGAGCCAAAGAGCAGACACCTCTACTCTCACAAGAAGTAGGGCCCTGCCACTCTATCACCTGGCACCTCTGCCATGGAAAAGCCTAGCTGCGTGACACTGGCCCAGTGTGGTTGCCCTCCCCTCCCTCCAAAGCAAACACAGATCATAAATGAAAGCAAAGCCAAAACAGAAAGCAGCACGTGCTGCTGGCAACGCACTGTCCTGTTTCTTTCTCTCAAGCACTGCTTTCCCCCACTTTTGCTGGCTTGCTCTCCCCAAACACCCAGTCTCGAAGCTGCCACGAGCACCACCTGCCCTGACAACAAACAGGGCAAGTTTTCCAAACGTGGAGCACAGCACCGATCTACCCTCTTCCTATAGCGTTTTGTAGTCACCACCACTATTCCTTTCCTTGCCTGGCCAACCAAGCCCAGTCTTTCTTCCTAATTACCGAGAATGATGCTCCTACAGGCCGTCGGATCCACTTTGGGGGTTTCTTCAGAGGCAAAACAACACTCTGTGCTGTGGTCTGCTGAGGAAGCTGCAGAGGCGGGAGGGTCTGTCCTGTACCAAATGGACTGAGGTTCCCAAAAGATGATGAAAGCTTCAACAACACAAGGGAGGAGAAAACCCACAGAAGTGACACACTTCAAGTAAACTAAACGTAAGAGTTATTTATTTGCACCAGTATTGCCACAGGCAGGGCTGTGGACAGTCACTGTGAGACTTCCCACAAGCCCTGTTTCCCTCCCCTTCTCTTTCTGTCCATACCTGTAGCTGAAAATTTTTCAATACCTGGTCCACTTGGTTCTGCCCCAGGCCATCCTTGCTGCCTCCCATGATGGAGTAAACACTAATCCGTCCATCAAATGAAGCTGCAGACAAGACAGCAGGGTTCCTGGAACACCACTGGATATCAAAGCACCACTGTGTGTTGGTGGGCAACTCATACAGCACCTGGGCAACAAACACAAGTCCAACAAATCAGGGTTTCTATGGAAAACCATGTCCAGCAAGAATTCTCGTGCCTGCCCTGAGACTGATCTCCCAAGCAGCCTCCACATCACTGTATAAACTGCCAGTGAGCAAATTGACAACTGCCAAGCAGATTATCACAAACACCACTGCTTAACGTCCTTCTTCCAGGTACCAGTATAGGCTGGGGACCGGCCTGTTGGAGAGTAGTTTAGGAGAAAGGCNTCTCCTTCACTGGAGACATTTAAGACCCACCTGGATGTGTTCCTGTGTGGCTTGGTCTAGGTGATTCTGCTGTGTCGGGGGATTGGATTGGATGATCTTTCGAGGTCCCTTCCAATCCCTAATGATTCTACGATTCTATCAAATCTTCTGATCAATTCACACAGGACAAACTCTGCAAGTGGGGTATATCTGTGCTGTCCCACCAGATGTTGCAAGCTGCTGCTGCTGCTATTCATACCAGCTCATTCACAGCTAATGTAGGTCACCTCTACACACTACACAGAGACATACCCAGGCTCCCATCAAGTCTGTTTTCTCAAGAAAACTGCAAAAGTTAAACCTTGCACTCTGGGCAGACAGCCTCTAGTGCCCTGGGACAGACAAACCCACCACTGGAGCCATAAACAAGGCTAAACCCACCATTTAAGTGGAAACTAGGAGCAAAATGCTAACTGCCTTGCTGTCTGTTGGGAAACACATTCATTTGCAATATGAACATGTCATACAAATAATCCACTTACAAATCCTTCCTAATACTGCAGGATCCAGCTTAAATCTCTCATTTACCACAGCTTTTGCACTTTTGGACTAATGTCTGAATTTTAGAAATCCTTATCACTCTGTCCTCCAGGATTACTGCTTGTTTGCAGGCAAGGAGCTCTGCAGCAAGCCTGAAGCCCTTCTCATGGTCTAAGGGTAAACCCTCAAATTATCTGACAAAAGGATCCAAATTGCCTTTGAAAAGTAATCCCAGGCTCAAAAGGACAGTGTGAAAACACATTCAAGTGGCTCTCACTGATCTGCAACAGAATCACAGAACATTGGGGATTGGAAGGGACCTTGAAACATCATCTAGTCCAATCCCCCTGCCACAGCAGCGTCACCTACACCAAGTTGCACAGGAACACATCCAGGCGGGTTTTAAAGGTCTCCAAAGAAGGAGACTCCACAAGCCTCGGGGGCAGCCCATTCCAGTGCTCTGTCACCCACTCATATTGATGTGGAACTTCCTGTGTTCCAGCTTACACTCATTGCCCCTTATCCTAGCCACTTGTAGCAACCTGAAAATTCCTCTGGTTTGGATAAAAGCTTTTAAACTTCCAGAAAGAAAAAAAGGCAATCACAACATTAATCCAGCCACACAGCCCAAAGCAAAGGAGTATGAAGCAAATACTTAGTTTAAGTGGTGCCATTTCTATCCCTTATAAGCAAAGGCCTTACTATTTAGCAAGGGAGAAGGAATCATGACAAACACGTAATACTTATAACTAACATAATACTAGGAAGGAATCCTGTGCCACCAGGACAAGCTCAGAAAGCACACACAGTATCACAGTACATTAGGGATTGGAAGTGACCTCGACGGTCCTGCTGTGGCAGGGGGATTGGACTAGATGATCTTTCGGGGTTCCTCCCAATCCCTAATGTTCTGTGATACTGTGAAAGACAACCTAGTCCAATCCCCCTGCCAGAGCAGGACCACCTAGACCAGGTCGCACCAAATAACAGTACAAAGAAGAGCAAGACGACATCCCAGAGAAGCATCCCTCCTAAGAAGGCATGCACACCAAGTTGTGCTCTGCATGTGCCTCTGAACAGGTATTTTTAAGTGGACTGTGTACGTTACCTCGCCGGTGTTCGGGTTGGAGCACAGGATTTTAGCATCCTTCCCGCAGCTAAGCAGCAGCTCCGAATCTGCCGTGCTCCAAGCAATGGCCAGTATGCCCCTGCACGGAACATCACAAGCAAGAAGAGTTCAGTGCAAACGCAAAAGGGTGATGAAGCGTATTCACACATTGCTGCGTCAGCTGAGCGTTCTGCCTCAGCATGCTTCCCTGCTCCTTCCCCTTACAGCAACATCTTCTCAATGGAATCAGTACTTTCTTTAGTGAAATAGGTACTACTCTCTGCAAGAAGTGGCATAAAGGTGCACTTGTGCCTGAAAATTCCACGTGGCAGTCCAGTGGGAGAATGTGGACAGCGACTAACAAACGATCTGTGAACCTGTACAGGGCAGGGCGGGGTGTCGGTGACTACAAAACCTACTATTTCATTACTAGCAGGAGATTCAAGACAGCAGAACCACTGGCAGCGGTTTTGGCAGAAACCACAACACAGACTTAACGCTGTTCGCTCTCCTCAAAACAAACGCCGCTTTTTGGTAGTGAGAAAGTTTCGGTAGTAATTGAGGAGGGACAAGATTTTAACAAAATCTTTCCTTACACCCATATGTAAGGTATTTAGGGGACTGAGCGGCGGAAAGACTGCCTGTCCAACAGCGAGTATGTGCTCAGCTCCAGTATTCAGACAAGAATCTGTTACTAATCACTCCGCAGCTCAGCTCACTCGTCTCAAAAAGCACAGAAACAAATTACCAGCTTCAGCGTTTCTGCAAGAGGGTGGCTTTTTGTTCCCTTGAAGTCACCAGGCACCAAAAAAGCAAGTCTGGCAGGACAGAAGGCTGGCTAGTCAGCAAGCCAGCATATAATGCTGCCTGGTGCTGGAATTACCACCTCCAGGTAAACAAGCTTCCACGGAGAACCGCACAAGTGCCATGTGCTAACTGGTAGGCAGCCGCCAACAGCACAAATCATAGAATCACTAGGGATTGGAAGGGACTTCAAAAGATCATCTAGTCCAATCCCCCTGCCACAGCAGGATCACCCAGACCAAGTCACACAGGAACAAATCCAGGTGGGTCTTAAATATCTCCAGTGAAGGAGACTCCACAACCCCCCTGGGCGGCCTGTTCCAGTGCGTAAGACTCCTACCTCGTGTGGTTTTCCAGAACACGAAGTGGCGAGGAGGCAAATCTTAGGTCCCACATCTGAATCACAGGCAATCTGTCATCCTCTGAGGCCAAAACCATCTGAGTAGCAACATCAGGGTGCCACGCCAGGCCTGAGCAGTGCATCTGCGAGACAACATTGCACCACAGCATAAAATAACCAAGCAGCACTAAAAGACAAAATACAACTAGTCTAAATATGTCTACATGCATGGCAGCCGTGCTTCTGCATGGCTTTTCTGACTGCACTCTGACTGGGACACTCCCCGTTGTGCCAGCAATGAGAAGACCTGCAGTTAAGCTTCCCCAGGTCCTGTCAAAGAGATGACTGTGCAGTTTGGGTCACAGCCCGGTGTTTTAATGCAAGAAAACTGTAAAGCCCTCTGTACAAACATTTTCTCTCTACAAAGATGCCACTCTCCATGAGTTCCACAAGCTCCTCCCTACATTCACATTGCCTGAAGAGCAGGCACCGTGGCTGTAACTGTAGAGGGCAGTGCCCCTTGTAACCTGCTCAACAGCAACAGCACCACCTCCAGCCCGTGGCTCTCCAAACTCAGCTGCAGCCTGCTGCCATTTCCATGTCCAGACCAGCAGAAGCACAGGCTCCAGCTCTACCAGTCATCAGTGTCCTACCAGGATGCACTGGTTTTGGCTGGGAGACAGTTAATTTTCTTCACAGTAGTTGGGCTGTGTTTTGGAATAACTAGAAACAGTATTGATAATCCAGGGGTGGTTTAGTTACTGCTGAGCAGTGCTTACACTGAGTTAAGGCCTTTTCTGCTCCGCACACCACTCCACCAGTGAGTAGGCTGGGGGTACACAAGAAATTGGGAGGGGACTCAGCTAGGCCAGCTGACCCCAGATAACTCAAGAGCTATTCCATGCCATCTGCCATCATACTCAGCATATTAAGCTGGGGGAAGAAGGAGGGAAGACACTCGGAGAGATGGCATTTGCCTTCACATGTAACTATTAAGCATGACGGAGCCCTGCTTTCCTGGACTCAGCTGAACACCTACCTGATGGGAAGTGGAGAATGAACTCCTTGTTGGGCTTGCATGCTCAGCTTTTGCTTTACATATTGAACTGTCTTTATCTCAGCCCAGGAGTTTTCTCTCTTTTGTCCTTCCAATTCTCTCCCTCATCCCACCAAGGCGGGGGAAGTGAGCCAGCAGCTGTGTGGTCTTAGTTGCCAGCTAGGATCCAACCACAACACGAAGCTCAGCTCTTGTGCTCATCCCAGCTCTGATGCCAAGCACCAAGTCATGATATCATCTCTTTCTCAAAACTATGCCGTGCTCACCCAGTGCNGCTTCCCCAGGTCCTGTCAAAGAGATGACTGTGCAGTTTGGGTCACAGCCCGGTGTTTTAATGCAAGAAAACTGTAAAGCCCTCTGTACAAACATTTTTTCTCTATAAAGATGCCACTCTCCATGAGTTCCACAAGCTCCTCCCTACATTCACATTGCCTGAAGAGCAGGCACCGTGGCTGTAACTGTAGAGGGCAGTGCCCCTTGTAACCTGCTCAACAGCAACAGCACCACCTCCAGCCCGTGGCTCTCCAAACTCAGCTGCAGCCTGCTGCCATTTCCATGTCCAGACCAGCAGAAGCACAGGCTCCAGCTCTACCAGTCATCAGTGTCCTACCAGGATGCACTGGTTTTGGCTGGAAGACAGTTAATTTTCTTCACAGTAGTTGGGCTGTGTTTTGGAATAACTAGAAACAGTATTGATAATCCAGGGGTGGTTTAGTTACTGCTGAGCAGTGCTTACACTGAGTTAAGGCCTTTTCTGCTCCGCACACCACTCCACCAGTGAGTAGGCTGGGGGTACACAAGAAATTGGGAGGGGACTCAGCTAGGCCAGCTGACCCCAGATAACTAAAGAGCTATTCCATGCCATCTGCCATCATACTCAGCATATTAAGCTGGGGGAAGAAGGAGGGAAGACACTCGGAGAGATGGCATTTGCCTTCACATGTAACTATTAAGCATGACGGAGCCCTGCTTTCCTGGACTCAGCTGAACACCTACCTGATGGGAAGTGGAGAATGAACTCCTTGTTGGGCTTGCATGCTCAGCTTTTGCTTTACATATTGAACTGTCTTTATCTCAGCCCAGGAGTTTTCTCTCTTTTATCCTTCCAATTCTCTCCCTCATCCCACCAAGGTGGGGGAAGTGAGCCAGCAGCTGTGTGGTCTTAGTTGCCAGCTAGGATCCAACCACAACACGAAGCTCAGCTCTTGTGCTCATCCCAGCTCTGATGCCAAGGATGAAGCCCTCTCTGCCTGAGCACCAAGTCATGATATCATCTCTTCTTCAAAACTATGCCGTGCTCACCCAGTGCACATCTGCTGCACCCTCAACTCTCCAGCATGCAAAACATGGCATTTCTAACTAGCTGAACAAAAAACTTCCAGCGGCAGCCCCAAGCAGATCAGTAATGGCTTCTCCCAAACCAACATCCACTCTGAATGGAAACCAGCGTGCTGTACCCCACACCTCTCCACAAGCACCGTGCAGAGAGCTAACTCACCCGGTTATTGTGGTCACTGACTTTGATGATGGGTTCATTCTTCCTGAGATCCCACACTGTTGCTCGGCCACTAGGGCTGGCAGATGCCAGGATGTGCTGGACTTGCCTGTTCCATGCAATGCAGCTGATGTCCTCAAGAGGCTGTTGCAGAAATGAAATAGCCTGTCACATCCTCTCCAAATCAAAGACTCAAAGCCTGTTTTTTTAAGAGCATTCAAGGAGAAGCACCCCAGGTATTGCACACGTGTTCTGGGTTCCTACATACACAGGCTGTAGAGAAACACAGCTGAAAACCCCAACTCCTGAGCTGCTAGTAACACCTGCATTTTCTGCTTTGAAACGATATATTAGTCACTTAAAGAAGACTAAGCACAAGTGTCTTCAGGAACAGAACATTACTCCATGAAAGTATTGCTGGAAAGTACTGCCCTTTTACCTTGGGTTATCAGGTTCTGACTTGCCAAAGAAGAAAATTTGCTTGGAAGAACTTTGTGGGTCATTCTAATTCCCACCAACTGCTTACCTTTAGTGTGAGAATTAAACCCAATGTTAACACAGTCCTTGTTGCACTATTATTTCCAGCTGTCAGACTAGCAGCACATAGACTAGAGGATTTCCCAGCCTAAAAAAAAACTAGCTTTGGACATGAAAACCCCTATATAGTGATATTTAAGACTGACATCCCACAGAATACCCACATGGTAATAAATGACCCAGACCAAACAAAGCACCTAAACACAGGTTAAATATATCTAAACTGAAGATTACTTGTCTTCTAACTTCCTC
Organism: Rhinopomastus cyanomelas; assembly: GCA_013400115.1. Classification (NCBI taxonomy): domain Eukaryota; kingdom Metazoa; phylum Chordata; class Aves; order Bucerotiformes; family Rhinopomastidae; genus Rhinopomastus; species Rhinopomastus cyanomelas. Next base: position 488,667 of record VXBP01006519.1, on the reverse strand, counting down.
ATTTGGTTGCCTCCAAACGATGATGCTGTAATAAACCCACTCTTCTGTGGAAATCCAATTGCTAGAATGTTCCACTCTGTGGAATTTTGTACCAGCTAGAGGAAGGCACCTGCATTGAAACAACTTCTTCCCATACATTTAAAACCCACCTGGGTATGTTCCTGTGTGACTTGGTCTAGGTGCTCTTGCAGGGGGTTGGACTAGACGATCTTTCGAGGTCCCTTCCGATCCCTAATGTTGTGTGGTTCTGTAATTCTACCTACTTCACAAGGCTCAAAGTATAAAACAGTATTGCTTTTCCACACAGATCTTCTCTACAAGACTGGAGGTAATCACAGACCCTTAACATAGGGGTTAAACACTCCCTGAAACCCATGAGAGTAGCTACCAAACATATTGCCTCATGTCCTGACTTCTCAGTAGCCACTTTTTATTTCCCTCAACCTGAACCTTCAAGATCTTCAGACTCACGTAGAAGATGACTAGAACCATCATGGTTGTAGATATTTAAAAGATGGTCTAACCTGAAAGGCTGCTGGCTATTCACTTGTTGCTTGACAAAAGGCAACATTTCTCAAAGATTAAGAGTGTACTTCAGTCGTCCCTGGCCAACGAGAGTATTCAAAAAATTAGAATCCCACCACACGAAGACATGAATCGACTGCTTGTGCAGCCAGCCAAAACTGCAAGTGTGCTGAGGATAAAGATGACTGCGCATCCAGGGTTGCTGCAAGGGAGGCAGAGCAAACTACTCATTGCCTGGACCTGTACATGCTTGCACCCAGAGGCTTTGCCACGAGTCCACGCTCCAGGGGCCAGGAAAAACAGCAAGGATGACTTATGAAGCTGGGCAAAAAAACCCACCGCAGCCAGAGCCCAAATGTGGCAGAATGAGGTTGTCACAACAGACTTCCTTCCAAAAATGTACACTGAAAGCTCAGAGAGAACTGTCCTGAAGGACACGGGCTCCTGCCGCGCGCTTTGAGTCAGAGGCTTTCCACGTCATAAGGAGAAAAGTATCTTCACCTCCACAGTCTACAAATAACAAGTACCAACTGGCCTATTTTTGTTGTCCTTTGGGAAAGCCACTGGAGCACACGCAGAAAATGCATTTTTCTTCATTCTGATATGGAGAGACGTGTTGTACGAGCTCCTAAGGACTGCATCTGACATTGCCAGAAATGTAGTTCATGGCTGACTAGAATTGAGTCCTACACAAGTTAGACTTCAAAAGGCTTTCTCCCACCCACCGAGATAGTTTAAAAACTGAAAACTGTAGGTTTGAATGAGATCTCGGCTTAAGTGACACGTATTCTTTGTCAGCCTGCTCTGCAGCATTCAGCAAATACAAATCTGGTACCTGTGTCTTCACTCCTGGAGTCATTGGCGCGGCAAAACTGTTCAAGTCCCAGATATAGATTTCAGACTCGTTAGCACCAGAGGCCACCAGATTAGTCTGTAAGACATTAATAGACGTTAAGAGTATTTTCAGCATCAGCTTCCGCAGTCTTAGCAGCTGGGAAGCATCAGATCCACAGGACTCTGCCAATTTTTTCCTATCAGCTCAGGATACAGACTTTGGTTCACACAAAGCAGCCAGGGGAAGAAAGCAAGTGTTTTTGAGACTGTAGGCAAGACAGAGTCACAAAACCAAATCCATTCACTGCCCTGCCACGACAAAAATTCACGTTTTGTGAAGCGCTCCTCCACTGCCTGGCAGATGCTCACGAGGCTGCCGAGGCACAGCCACAGACTGGTTAGTAGAAAGCAGCGACACATCTGGAAGTGACAAGATGAGGAAGCAGTGCTGCACCTACTGCTGGCACAGAGCCTTGCTCCAGGTAGGACATGTGGGGCCAGCTGAAAGGAGTGAAGAATTTGTGCTTCTGGCAGCAGATACCACCCAACTGCTGTGAGTGCAATCACCCAGGGCAGTACTGTGTCTGGGATGCAAAGTCCAGACAGGTCGACGTGAGGGCACAGGGTGCCCCTTGATCACATCTTGCAGCTGGTGACAAGCAAATCCCAACCTCGTATGTGCACAATGGAAAAGGAAGTCATTCAGAGAGGACTAAATAAACACAGGGCAATCTTGTTGAAAACTAGGAACAGAAGTGCTACTTAGGAAACAAATTCAACCGAATTCTGGCACAGCCAGTGGGAAAACCAACGCACTGCATCTAGAGGGAAGAAAGCACCCTTTGGTGGTGGAGGAAAGCTTGCTGTTGTCAGACTTTTTCTGCTATAGAGGCCATGGTACCACACTTTCTCTCCCGTCTCCTCTTTCCAAGGAACAATACTCAGAGCTCTTGAAGATGGATCATATCCAACCCTAAATGGGATAGTTAAGACATGCTACTCATCTACGACGGCATGTGAAGAGCAGCAGAAAACCAACCTGGAACATGTTGACGTCAAGTGCTCTCACTGGTCCTGTGTGCTTGTCTTTTTGGGCAATTATTACTTCAGTGTCTCCAGATATGATTTTGGCTGGGTCATAAAGAATGACGTTCCCATTCTCACCACCAGCAATCAGAACTCCAGAGACGCTCTCACCTGAGGTCATGCTGTGTGGCCCCCAGATGAGCTTGTGGTACCTGTAAGACACAGAGGTTCCTCATAGTCTACAAGTATCCAGCACCAGGTCCACAAACACTGCTGCAGCCGGTTTTACTCGCCATGGCGAAAGCCCCCAAGACTGCTGCTATCATAGCAGGCATTAGAGAAAAGCACTGCTGCACTTCTCCCTGAGAGTAAGCCTCTGGAGTTACAATACCTTCCATCAGAAAGACATGCCTCAGTTCTCCTCGTTACCAGGATGCAAGGTCATGACACGCAGCACCAATAAACTGGTAACCAACAACCTCATCTCCCAGCTGTAAAATCAGGTAGGTGCTCTCGACCGCACGTGACTTTGAGCTTGTCTTTGCTAAAGAACAGGAGTAATCAAAGTAAGGACTGTAAGCCCAAGGTAAACCTCAGCTACTTGTGAGCAACTCTTCATACATGAGTGGAAAAAACTGGAATAGAACTAGAAATATTCCAAATCCTTTTCTGTGTCTGTGCTTCTGCAGGTGTAACTACTGAATTGTACTGGAGGCTCAGCAAGCAGTTTATTCACACCACAGACAGGTGTCTCTTGGGCCACATTTTCCAGCCTAAGCCAAGAGGAACTAAACATACTTCCAGATATTAAGAATTCTCACATCGCTACGTCCACCTGCAAATATTCAAACTTTCCTCAACTCAGAGAACTTGCTGCATAAGCAAAACAGCATTCCTGTGTACTCAGCCATCACACACCAGCTCTAATGCAAGCAGAAAGAAAGCCTACAAGAGCTGGAAGGTGGCAAGGAATCACTTCTGCGTTCACTGCATTACTATCAATCTCTTAACTGTCTCTGGATACCCATCAAGCAGTTTCTTTACATCACAGCAATTTCTGCATGTTAAAATTCATACTAGATAAAGAACATGTGCTGGGTGAGGAACACTTCAACAGCCAAGTGCTCAGTCTCCTAGTGCTGTGTTCAGATGACAAAGGGGATTCACCACAGATCAAAGCCACAAACAGAAATAGGTCTGTGACATCAGACAGACCATTTCTCTGAGTACAGTTCACCTAACCATGCAAGGTTATGAGAAATAAAAGTGATTGGCATGGTTGTCTTGGCACAAGTATTTCATTACCAGATTCATGAAGACTTAAAATCATCTGAAATCACAGAACATTAGGGATTGGAAGGGACCTCGAAAAGACCATCTAGTCCAATCCCCCTGACACAGCAGGATCACCTACATCCAGTGGCACAGGAACATATCCAGGCAGGTTTTAAATGTCTCCAGAGAAGGAGACTCCACAACTCCCCTGGAGAGCCCCTCCCAGTGCTCGGCCACCCTCGCCATGAAGAAGTTCTTTCTGATATTGATGTGGAACTTCCTCTGTTCCAGCTCACACCCACTGCCCCATGTCTTATCATTAGATGACACTGGCAAGAGCCTGGCTTCATCTTCCTGACACCCATTCTTCACATATTTATAAACATTTCTGAGGTCACCCCTCAGTCTCCTCCAAGCTAAAGAGACCCAACTCCCTCAGCCTTTCCTCCTAAGGGAGATGCTCGAAGGAAGAAAATGGTGAGAAACAGAAACCAGAGTTAATTGCGCAATTACTTTCCTTCTGCTCTTTGCTCTTTCCAAGATAAAGTTCAGCTCTATCAAAGTAGAGCAAAACTTTCCTTGGATCAATAAAGCTTGCTGCAGGATTTATTTATCTTTTGGGGGTTTAACCACCCGGGCATTTTCATTTGCTGCAAAACAAAATAAAGCCTGGCATATACACTGCTGGCTAGGGTGCTTGTTTTCTTAAACCATTTTAAATATGTAAATAAATACATATAATTTTCCTTTGTAACGCATTTTCTATCATTTGCATTTCTGCAAAGTCAAACTGCTGTGGTGCTCACTGAGGGAAGTACTTTCAAAGAAGCACTACGTCCTGGCTGTCAGTATTTTTTTAAATTCAGTAAGCTGAGGGAGCTGGATCTCTTTAGCTTGGAAAAAAGGGAGACTGAGGGGCGACTTCATTAACATTGATAAATATGTGAAGGGTGGGTGTCAGGAGGATGGAGCCAGGCTCTGCTCAGTGGCATCTAATGATAGGACATGGGGCAATGGGTGTGAGCTGGAACAAAGGAGGTTCCAAATCAATATGAGAAGGAACTTCTTCATGGTGAGAGTGACAAAGCCCAGGGGGGTTGTGGATTCTCCTCCTCTGGAGACATTTAAAACCTGCCTGGATATGTTCCTGTGCGACTTGGTCTAGGTGATTCTGCTGTGGTGGGGGTATTGGACTAGATGATCTTTTGAGGTTCCTTCACATCCCTAATGTTCTGTGGTTCTGTGAAGTGTCACTTGGCAAGCCTTGAATAATCTACAGCATAATTCAGGAAGAACAAGGAAATTAAAAAAGATCAGATACTTCACTCTGCTCTCAGTCAAGCAGCAGGACTTGTCAGCAGCTCTGTCTACAGTGCAGGACATTAAACAGAGACTGTGGCTGTTTCTCACAAGCCCTTCATATTAAATACAGACAATTGTAGAGCACAGATTGTGCCAGCCCCATCAATCATAACAAAACTAAGGTGACCCAAAGCCAGCAAGCAGCCTTCCTGCTTCCTCCCATAAAAGCTACAGCAACCATTACCCAAAGCAGAAGGGCTTGCCCCTAAGCAGCATCACAATCTAACTGTGTGCAAACGCACAATTTCAATCCCTCTCAAGTTATTTATAGACAACATTTGTTGCTTTAGCTCACCCACAATGAGCCACACCTAGTAGCCACCAGAATCCCGCTACAAGTGCTGTCGAGATAAAACATTGACACTAATGCTACCAGCATCTCTTTGGAGAAGCACACAGAAACTAAGAGGGACTGTACACTTAGCGACTTGATTTCCTAGCTACAGAATGAGGTGCAATACTACACATACAACATAACCCAGTTTAGTTACAAGAGTCTCCTTGAAATACAAATGCAAGCAGGATGGGGCAAAGTGAAAAGTCACAACTGCACTTTCATAATTTCACATCTTCTGTTCTTTAGAGAACTGCAAAGGATCCTCAGAGCAAACGGCCTGCACTTGTATTAAAATCCACCAGCCAACATCAACAGGAGCTGCTGCAACTCCTCCAAGCGCGAGCTCACCGCTTTCACCACACACCACTGTCTAGCAACTTCGACAGGACTGAAGCGTCCTCATCCTTCAGTGCTGAATTTCTGTTCCTCCGCATAAACAAGCAGATAAACCTCATGAAGTGGCCTTGGCACACAGACCGCGCGTAACAGTTCCACAGGCATTACTTTTTCCTGAACAACCCCACTGCTTACCTGTGAGAGGAGGAGAAGGTGGCACAGGACTTCATCTCCAGTGAACGGTCTGATAAGTCCAACTCAAAGATTTCTAGAGAAGCACTTGTGCTGAAAGTTGCATCCAGCTGCTGAGCTGATGTACCTGCAAAGTGTGCCCGTCAGCAAGCCATCATAACAAGACAGTGACTGCAAAAGCAGCACATGGACTGGCATAAAGACATCATCCTTAGAAAAACAACTCTGACTTGAGGTCAGACTTCTGTTTCTGTTATTCAGATATACTTCTATGTAACAATCCTCTCCATCGATCCTCCCTGGGGGTTTCTTATCCACTACAAACCACAGAAGCTTTGGGCAAGTGCCGATCTCTTTCTGACAGTACACAGAAAACAATCAAAGTCACAAACCAGCAACAAGGGACTTGAACTTGCTCTTAGGACTGCCATCACCTCACAAAAGGATGCTTGCTACCACTCGCAGAATGCAAAACCTGTTTTCATGCACAGCACAACTGGAGAATTTCACTAAAGACAGCACATCTAGACTCTGTTACAGCCTTCAGGGCACAAAATAACTCCTACAGTTTTCAATTACAGCTTCATGGCAACCACCACTCATGGCCCCAGGCCTAGAAACTCACCTGTGGCAAGGTAAATGGGGTGCTGCTGGGCAGGGCTCCAAGCCTGCATGGCAGTACGATCAATTTCCTTCAGCTTCATTTTGCTAGAAAATAAACCCAAGAAAGGCAACACTTAAGTGGAGAATGGGAAGGCTGTGCTGCCACGGATTCAGCAGCTGTATTAGGACTTGGCAGAAACAGCCAAGGGAATGGTTTTCCTAAAGACAGCCTCCAGGCAGGCAGATAACCAAGCCACCATCTCCTTCGCAGGGCACACAGAAAGAAGGGAGAAATAGTTCTCCACCGGCAGAACAACATCGATACGTAGGCTGATGGCTGCTGAACAGTCCATAACCCAGAAAAATGTGCTCTGAAATCTACTCTCCTGGCAGCATCGATGCAAACACCAGGCACCCCCAGCAGCTCTCAGCTTAACCCACAGAACTAGCGCTGCAGAAAACCCTCACAGGCCCCCTCTGCCGACAAACACCGCCGTGAACCGGCCGGACCAGGGGACGCAAAACGGTTTAAAAGCCTCCACCTCCGGTTTTCGCTGCCCTCACCTCCGACTTCTCGGCGAGTCCCCGTTTCCGTCCCGCTCCAACGTGGCAGCCCCGGCCCCGCCTCTGGCCGGCGGCGGCTTCCGGGCGCGCCCCGCGCCTTCCGGGCTGCGGCGCGGCGTGGGCTCGCCCTTCGCGGGAAGTGGCGAGGCGGGGCGGGGTGTGTGCAGCCGGCTGCGTCCTCGGGGGTCTCGTCCGGCCTTCGCGGGACAGGAACAGCGACGGGTCCTTAGGAAGAGGGATAGATGTGTTAGGGGCAGCGGGTGCCAGTGTTTGCAAGAAACGGGGGACAACGCCTGCGCCACAGGCGCCCGGTAACGCCCGTCCTCAGTTCAGCGATGATAATCACAATGCGGTCATGATGTGAACAGCAACGAAGATCATCATCGGACAGGGGCCAGGCCCGTCAGCGCGGGCAGGGAGCAGCACCTCCACGAGTGTGTGAGGTCCGGAGAACACTTCCGGACAAAGCCCCGACCCACCTTTCACAGCACTCGGAGCACAGCTCCGCTGCCGCCTCCCGCCGCCGGGTTCCACGGCCGTTCAGCGGGCGGATGCTGTGGCCGGGGCGGGCGCTGCCCCGGCCCCATGGTGCGGCTGCGCCTCCCGCCTTTGCACAGCGAAACAGCCGCGAGTAGCCACCACGGGGCGAGAAAGAAGTCCCCTTCCCTCCCCGGTACATATAGGGGCTGGGAGCGCCGCTCCGATTGGCTGCGAGGGTCACCGCTTGTCATTGGCTGCTTGTCCCGCTACCGCCGCCAATGGTTGAGTCAGTTGTCCGTGCGTCATCGCTGCCCCCCGCGGTACTTGCGGCACCCCAGGACAGAGGGAGTAGCTGCTGCAGAAGCCGGCTGGGGTCGCTGCGCTCGTCCGCGGCTCTCGAGAGGAAGGCTGAGGCGGCGGCTCACGAGCCAATGGGGAAGAGGGAACTGGGCTGACGAGCGGGCGGGCTGTGATGGCCAAGAGTGGTGGCGACTGCAGGGTGGCCGTGACTCGGAGCCGCGCGGGTCCGTGTAGCCACAGGCCTGGCGGCCCGCCCCTGGTGCCATCCAGCAGCGGACAGCTGAGGAACCGAGCCCTCCTGCTTATTTCGCTCGGTGTGTTTGGGTACGGACCCCGCTGCTCCTTTGCGCTGGCTTCCCCTCTCCCTTCACCGTAGGAGCTGCCGAGTGTAGGAACGGGTCTCGGCAGAATTCCACGGCTGCCTCTCTGCAGCGCTCCTGCCGCGATTACTGCCGGGCACCGCAGCTGCAGCTTGAATAAGCAATGGACGTTGGGCGGGGCGCCCGGCCACTGGCGACGACGTGGCGGCAGCAGCTCACTGAGGCTGGGGGAAACTTACGCGCTCACCGACCTAGAACGGCGGTGAATATCCTCCTGCAGCAGCTTTCTCAGGAAACACTGGAGTGTGCTGCAGGCGCAGCATTCAGGTACTAGGGAGGGCATTTGCTGAGGCTGTGTGCTTCAGGTTCTGTACTGCCTCACGATTGCCGATGCCATAGCCTCCCAGGTACAGTGCTGTACTGCAAAGGCTTTGCCTTTCATAGGTCCAGAATGCAACACGCAGTCCTGCAGAGAAAATGATGTACTCCATCACTGTACGTGTTCAAGGCCAGGTTGGATGGGGCTTTGAGCAATTGGTCTAGTGAGAGGTGCCCCTATCCCATATAGCAGGGGCATTGGAACTAGATTAAGAACCCTTCCAGTCTAAACCATTCTGCGATAATTAACAAAGCTATCCAATACAGGAAAGCTTAACTGTTTTCAGCAGGTGCCCCCCATGAACACTATTGTCTGTGCTCACACCACTGAAACATCTGCATTCTTGATTCCACATGATTTTCTGCCCACTTCTTTTTCCACAGTGTCTTTTGGACACACACTGCTTTTTTTCCACAGCAACAACTTCCACTGATGTTCACCATCTCTCCCCGAAAGTACCCTCACTTTGCTTAGCAACACGCCCTCCTCGCAAAGGTCTATATAAACCCATTTGTAAATCACTTTCCTCTCATTCCTTCTCAGTCCCCTGGTACAGCCTGACAATCTTCTCTCTTGCGTGGCAGCTGGTGTGCTAGGGGTAAAAGCTCAGTCCAGTGACATCTTTCATTTGCTCAACAACCTAACATGAGTCCTAAGAGGCACGAGTGTTGATTGTATACAGCCTCTACGAAGCTGCTAAAAAAGCTAAACATAGAAATTGGATTCACAAAAATAAAATCATGTTTTACTTTGCAGAAACAAACTACAGGCTTTCAACTGACTTGTGTTCCTTGATGCAATTGAGTAATAGTTGCTCACAAACCTCCACCGAGAGAGACATAAAAAGACACAAACCCCCCACAAATACCCCAAGAAAACAAACAGTGCATTGCATCTAACAAGCAAACAAAGGCTCTCAAGAAAGCTTTACCTCGAAGTTTTGCCCAGGGTCCTCAACAAGCATTGCGTAGCATCCTGCTGTCTTTAAGGGCGCTTTGCTATCCTTTCTGCTCTGTCTCAGCCTAGCTCTTGTTTTTTTCCTCATGTGCCAGCCAGACATGATTTCTCATTACAAGTTTGAAAGAAATAGAGAAATGTGCTTAGCTGCCTGGTGCTGATGGGGCCAACACATTTTGGCCCTTTATGAACTGTGCTGCAGTTTGCCACAACTGACTGTGCATGACTGCCAGTAACCAAGGGTTTATCTCTCGTAGGATTTGGTCTCACAATGAAAATCCAAGCCAGTACTTTTATCAGTAGAGGACCTAGCGTTAACAGGTTTGTTTTGGTATTTCAAGTGGAAGTCTCCTGCATGTTACTGTCAGTGTTGAAGGAGTGCAAAAACAGATAAATCGTATTTACAGAATAGTGTAAATGTTTATTTATCTTCGTGATTTGTCTGATTTATTTGTACAATGTAGAAAAGTGTATTCTCCGAATAGGTCTAGTAAATATATATTTAAACTTCCTACTTGCAGATGCAAACAGAACTAGAAAATGGACCCTTGCCCCCTTCCTAATTATTTTGTGCAAGTGGTAAGCTTGAATGTAAATGTTGTCCAGCAGTTTGGTGCAAATGGCTGAGGAAGTACAAAAACCCAATTCATGTATTCCATACTAGGGAGCAGGGAGAGAAGAATCCAAGCTTAATATTTGAGAAAGGTTGTTCAAAACAGAAGAACTAAGAGTATTTGATTGCACCTTCAAAATCTTTACAAGAAAAATATTCTCAAGCAATGCCATCATACATAATTACAACCATAATCTAAATTCCACAAGTGTTTTTGCACACTATATAAATACACATCACAAAAGGTGCAATTTAGAGTAGGATACAGAATATATACAAAATTAACATGAAATCTAGACAAAAGAAGGCATTTTTCAATCTGAAAAATAAGTAGGTATTACTTTATTCACTTACACTAATTTACATTTATACAAACCTTACTGGACATACTGTATTAGCTCACTAGAAATGAACTGAAGATCCACACTATCTACATGTAAAATGACCACTGAATTTTCAGTAAATTCAGGTCCTAATCATGGAGAAAATAAAAGAAGAGGTGTTTACTTATAAGAAAGGTGGGTTCCCTTTTCGAGGATTTGCACAAATAAACTGCTATTTATGCTCAGGGAGCTGTTAACAGACAGGACACTTCAGCTGGTATCTGGCAGATCAAACTTGTCTGCAATGGCCACTCAATGGGCCACCACTGCTGCTGGCCACCTCCCAGGCCCTTTGTGCCCTTAAGGCATTTTGAGGAAATACCAGAGAATGGTCAAGAGCAAAGGGCCTTCCACATGTTGCACAGGTGAGGTGAAGACAGGAGTGGAAGTATTTTCCCATCCTAATGCCATCATACATGGTGTAGGCACTTCGCTCTGCTGCTTGTTTGTCTAGACCCTATGAGAAAGCCTAGCCCTGCTAGAAAACCTAGAGGAACAGGTCTGATGTGTTTCCCTGTATTTACAGTTTCAAACAAGGAATACAAAATCCCTACTGGAAAAAACTATATAATTCAGGCTGCAAGAAGACAGGTAATAAAATGCCTGTGATTAAACACCGTTGCTGATGTTCTTGGTAAGTAAGTAAAATACTAGCCCTAGTCTATATACAACCATAGTTGATTCTCTCTACTTTCTTGCTTTGTGTAAAAGGATCCATGTATTTGTGTTGGTAGTGATCCTGATTATGTGCTAACATTCTCTCTGATCATGGCTCAGGTATGCTAAACTTTACCTTTCTTGTTAAGAAAACTTTACACCAAGTGAATTGTCAACATACAGAGAAGCAGCATCCTGAAGATCCACAACCAGGCTGACATGATCACTTATCTGAGTTTGCAAGTCAGTCTGGATGCAGACTTGTCCCAGATCCTAAGAAAACTGGTTCCACAATCTCCCATGACCTCAGCTTCTTAGACTTTCTTAAGACTTAAGTACTTTTTCAGAGTTACAGCTTGATCCTAGAAAACATCACAGACTGCGCAGCTCCAGCTCCAGTGAGGGATCAGCCAACCATAAACCAAGCAATAGCATCCATGTGCACTCTTAGGTAACACTGTACACTGGGCAGACAGTCCTTCATTGTGGTGTGTGTTCTTCCTGACTCTGAGGATAGGCCGCTGTCTTAGCCTTCAAGTTCCAGCTTAAGAAACATCAGAGCTCTCAGCCACATTCTCATAAACCTCCCCCCAAACTATTAATTCCACTTGCCTCTAACCTCCTTTGGCCCCACTCTCAAAAGATTCTTCACCACTTGCCAGATGCCAAACCTGTAAGCAGCCCCTCTGTATTATCACCTGTATATTTCTCAATGTTCTGTGCACTAAAGGAATGTGGCGGCTGGGTCAGTCCTAGATACAAGTGCTACCTTCCACTGAGAGAACTAATCTTTACACAGTTCCTGTCCCAACTGCCTCAGATACACTGAGACCTCCTTATTGCGGGAGTGTTGCCAAAAGCATCACCTAGCTGTTGACATCACCTGTGTTTCCTGTAGGTACAAAGTGATGCAACTTCATACACTGTAGATAATATATATTATAATGCTTTATATATGCCCTTCAGGCAATTACTCTGGGGAAAAGAACACATGTAATTTTTAAGAAGCCCAAGGTAAAAACTGTACACTAGGAACAAGAATTAACCTTCAGGCATTGTCTTAAGTAGAAGATTTAACTAATACTTAAAAGGCTCTACATCTCGTTTTAAAAGACTTTGTTTCAATCTTATGCACGTCTATTTACAACAAGCACCAAATTAGCAAATATTAAATTCTCTATGCCAAAACAAAGTGTCCCTGTGCCTTAAGTGTTCTGTTCAATCCACATTATGTATGCAAGTCAGCAGTTCATGGACAAGAGTCACTTTTGGACTTCCCTGCAGAGTTAATAACTCTCATCAAACAGCGTCCAAACTCCTCCAGGATCATGCGCTCTGCTGCAGCTTTTGACTTGCCCATCTTCTCTGCTTGCTCTGCCTGTGCGAGGAGGCATTCACAGGTTGCATCAGCTACCTCCTTGGTTACAAATGTAAAGGGCAGCCTGAAACAAAGAAAGAATCACTTGGCAAAAAACACACAATGCACTTTGCTCCAGTGCAAGAAGCAAACTTTTTAGAGCAAGGACTGTTGAGATTTCATCCATCCCATTGCTTCCAAGAGCTTCACATAACCAATAGTGAGTGAAATAAGCCACAGCCACAGTCAAATGCACTGGTGGGCCATTGGGCTTTGGTGCCTGCTTCCACTGATGTACATTTTGAAATCGACTTTGAAATTGCTCCGTGTACAATTTCAAACGAACAGTTTTGTAGCTTTTACTATAAGGACAGCTCAAGGGTTACTTCCTCTCAGTAAATGGGACACTCACACTTGGTGCTTTCTTTACGCACACATGCAACCATGAGCAGATAATGCTTAGTTACATTCTTGAATAGAGCTGAGCTTGGCATGGTGGAGGTTACCCTGAAGGTGGTCTCTTGAACAAAAAGCTCCATTCATCAAAATGCTCCTGCTTCTACAGCTCACACAGATAAGATTTAAAGGTGACAGGGACATACTCTCTCTCATACATCAAAAAACATGTTAGAACCAAGTGAAACACTGTGCTGCATTAACTTACTTTCCACCACCACTGCTGAGTGCTGGGCTTGGCCTTGTCAGCAGATCTGAGATCTGGGAAGATAACTTGGTTTTTGCAGCAGTCTGCTGCTGGACCCTGACTTCTGCAGCATCTGCTAAATGCATCAATGTCTTCCGCTCTGGGCTTTCTTCAAAATTTTTACAGCCAATACACTTGCATATGGAAGAACACATGATTTTTGCCTGAAATAAATGAAAAAAGAAAACAGACCATGAGAAACCTGTTGCAAAAACCAGGGGTTTTTTTTGTGAAAAGCCACAACAAGAGAGATCTTGTTTTAATCTCTTATCAATTAGCCACTAGAAGAAAACCCTGGATTTTTCTCTAAATTCTCATCTCAAACTGAGATTCCTTTCCCAGAGCATATACTTGAATCAAACACATATCAGTGGTTTCCCAGCCATCCCCTTCCTCAGCAGCTTACTGTTTCTGGGGGAATATGGGTGCCTGAGCTACAAGAGATGTCAGTGTGCTACTGTCTCTACATCTGCAGACTGGCCAGTTAGCTGATGCCACAACTTCTGCTTTTGTATCCCAGAGCCATGTTCTGTGCTGGAGTGTCTATGGGACGCTACTTCTACTTCTCCTAGGCACTTGGTGCAGTAGATTTCTTTAAGGAAATACTGCTCTCCAGTAAAGAAGAAATCCAAGCCTGAGGTCAAAGTTGCGACATGGTTTAAAAGTAACTTACAGAACAGAAGTGATAATTTTGCCTTACACATGGTTTACAAATGCAAACTGCTGGAAGAAGAGCAACAGAAAAAACTTCATAGAAGTACAAAGAGGTAACACAACTCAGAGAAGCTGCGGCACTAAAGGGAAAAAGCCAGTATGTTTAAGATGAGATAACACTTCATACCTCATAACATTCGCAGTAGTTTTTGAGACATCCTGAACGTTTACAGTTACAGCCTTTGCTGTGTCTGCGATCTGATTCTCCTTCCTTTCCTTTCCCTATTTTGGGCTTGAAGGCTTCAGGGTTTCTGTCAAGGCAGGCCTGTCAACACACACTCAAAGGGTCAGTCACTGCATGTGGGGAGCAGAATTTAAAGGTGCAATGGAAGAACTTAAAGTATGTGGGAGGAGACCAGGGTATTACAGAAGCACCCTGCCCTATGCCATAGCTTCAGAAGACGTAAGCTAAATGGCTTTCATTTGGGGGGTGCAGGGGAAGAGGTCTCTCACCTTTATTGCTTTTTGCCTGTCATTTTCATGGTCCAGGTTGTTATAGCAGTTTGTACAGTTGCAGTTATTGCAGAATTCACCGTTTGCAAAGCAATCACAGTACCTGAAACAAAAGATGCAGAAGACATTTGCAAACATGACGATTACAATGGCATTAGTACTGACGGCAGTAGCAGAAGTCTCTAGTCTGGCAATACGCACAGGCACCAACAAGGATAACTTAATCGAAAGCTTTTACAACTTGGAATAGCTTTTCTTTCTGTCCTGTTTAAGATTCAGTAGTGTAATGCCCCTGATTTTTATCAACCCAGAACATCAGTAAGCAAATAAATTCTCTGAGTTCTCTTCTTTGTACAATAGGCTGTGTGCCTACCTTCACCATTCATTTGGGAAAAAGCAACTCCCATTCCAGGGGGAGTTTTACTAGTGAGAAAGCACCTTTGCCAAAGTGAATGAGCCATTTGTTCTGTACCAAAGCGTAGCCACTTAAAGACACAATTACAGTAATCTACAATACAATGTTTGTTTCCAAACAGCATTCTGAGGGTACAAAGCAGTACCAGCAGTGTTATTCTCCCAGAATTTCCAGAATGTTAACCTGCAAAGACTACAATAAGTGAAAAACACTAATTATGTAACATACATTTGGCGCTGTGAAGTCTTCCATGTATTTTATGAAACACCTGAAAAAACAGCTACACACCTTTCCATTTACTGTATCTTCTGTGCAAGAGGCAATTTTGAGCCTAAGAAGCATGTTCATACATCCCCACATACAGGTAAGGTGCATTACAAAAAAGAAACCCAACCTGACAAGTTTAAACACACTTCTTAACTTGGATTTAGATACTGCTGTATCACTTTCCTTTTGAGTAGCACACCGCTGATTTCTTCATGACCTAGGATTCAGGCAACCAACCACTATTGTCAGTATCTCATCTTATTATTGGCCCCAAAATCAGTAAACTGACTGTTAGACTTGTAAATAAGTTAAAGAAACATAGCATCAGCTCAGCCTTTTTCATGTCAAATTCTTACAAATATACTGAATGGAATAGCAAAATTCAGGACCAATGGAATAGCACAAAATTATGTGCTTGTAAGCACGGTTCCAGACATGAGGAGCAAGACCCAGACTATCAGTAAAGAACTACTTATCTATTCAGCCAGTCAAGAAAAGAAACATAGCTCATGTTTTCTTAAGTACTTGATACAGCATGGTATTACTGATGCACTTCACTCATTTATAGCAGATGCACACTGCTACACCATGGGATGTCATTTCACTCATAACAACAACAGCTGCTGAGTGGAATTGGATCCACCACAGAACAAAACTGCAAGGTTAGAAATTTATAGAAAGTTAGGGTCCATATTGCTCGCAGGAGTTGCAAAATTCCTTAGACGCTGCAAAATCTCTGCCAATGTCAACTGCAATCTCAAGTTAGCATCTAGACATAATGTTTCTGGTATACTCAAAAACATTACATTCTGATACTTGTCACGATTTTGTGATGTTAAAAACAAGCCTTAAATAAACCCCCAAACCAAGCTGTACTTACAATTTCAAGCACAGAGACTTAGTACAATTGCAAGGCTTCCTGGGGCGGTTTGCAGTTTCCGAAGAAATTATTCTGTGGAAGAAATAGCAGATTTATATATGCACACACTGTTCCATCAGTTTCTTCCTGTTTTAAATTCAAGTAAACAGATCATAATGAAAACTTAAAACCTCCAACTTTATGTTCCCCTTGCATTAAATTTTTGGCTGACTGCGTTTAAGTAGCTACTACATATAGTGCCTTTCCAATGCAGAAAGAGCTGGATTAATGAGGAGTTACCTCATTAATGTTTATAAATGTGAAGGGTGAATGTCAGGAGGGTGGAGCCAGGCTCTTCTTGGTGTCACCTAATGATAGGACACAGGGCCATGGGTGTAAGCTGGAACACAGGAGGTTCCACATAAATATAAGATGGAACTTCTTCACAGTGAGGGTGGCAGAGCACTGGAAAGGGCTGCCCAAGGGGGTTGTGAAGACATTTAAAACCCGCCTGGATATGTTTCTGTACAGCTTGGCTAGGTGATCCTGCTCTGGCAGGGAGATTGGACTAGACGATCTTTGGAGGTCCCTTCAAGTCCCTAACATTCTATGGACTCTGATTTGCTGCAAATCTGGCTGCATGGTTAAAGCAGAAATGAGGCTTCAAGCCAGAAGAAGCATCATAACTGAAAACTGGAGTCAGGGAAAACTTCGCCAGTATTCCTCTCCATGCGTGCGGACTAGATGCAAACAAGGGTCACTAAATGTCATTGTGCTAGTTCTGTGACCCTTTTGTTGTAGTTGGAACAAAAAACCCCAACAACTTGCCCAAAAAAGCTCCAGAATAATGGGAAAGCAAGCCAAAACATTAAGTTCATAAACAAATTTTATATCAGAGACAGTCATGAACTATTAATGGCTTTTAGGGATGGAATGTCACTGTGTTAGTAATTTCTGCGTGTACCATTAGGGAGATTAAATCAAACACATTTGTTTGAATAGCTGCATCTGGATTAGGTATTAGCTTGCATCACTCTAGGCTGTGGCAACAAAATGTACCTTGGAGTTTACAATTTCCATCACACAGTAACAATAAAATAACTGTGCTAATCCTGCTGAATTGGTAAAGGTAAAATACTGCATGGCAGCTGTCACTGTCATCCTTAATGAAAAATACAATATTGAAAAAACAAAGCCTCCTATCAGGATCCATTCTGAGTTTTTGTTCTATTTTACCGTTCGACTGAATTTATGCAAGTGGTTCTTGCATCACGCAGCACCTTCTGAGCAATGCTGAGGAACAGTTGTCCTCTCTAGCTCACAGGTGCTGATGCAAAATGAAGAGCTTGCAGGAAAACTTCCTGCAACACGAGTTAAAAAAAAAAAACAAATAAACACAGCTTTGATTAAGAAACTGGCTCAACTTGCAGGTAGATCTATGTCCTTTAGTCAGAGGCACAGCAGACTATTTTCTTGGAGAATCTCCCAAACCAAACTCCAACAGCTCAGATGCCACCCTTATAATGGGACTGAAAGAATATGCTTATTCAGCAGCCTATACTGCAGTTGTATTTGAGTTTGGGGTTTTTGGCAGAACACTCACCCATTGAATGGTAGCCGTGCTTGGGACTGGATACTGGACGTTCCTGTAAATCCAGTGTTGCTCGCTATAGATACATATGATGATTGTTGTAGCTAACAAAACAAAAAGGTTAGTGTGTAACATAAAAGAACTTACACACAAGAGGAAGTGTAGCTAGACTTTCAATTAGCTGTCCAGACATTGTTATAAAAATCATGTGCTTGTAAGCACAGTTCTAGACATCTATAGAACTTGGACCAGGCAGCAATCTTCTGCCTCCATACTTAGCACAAAACCATTGGTTTAGATTTTTGGTCTCTATTAATAGTGTCTACAGCCATACAGATAACAGACTACACACTGAAACGTTCAGACTGCAAACAGTTCCAGCTCCTGAAAACATGCTTATTTTCCCCTTTCTTTTCTACACAATCCCAGCCCAAATAGAGCACAAATTACTTCAGTACCTTCCTTAATATGCAAGCCAATAATTAAACAATATTGAGTAAAGTTATTTACATTCCAACTTCTCTGCATACCTGGACCCACAGTTTGTTTTTCATTTTAAAGCTCCCAAACTTCATAAGATGGCTACCCTCTTTTAGTATTATCTACGTGCAGCAGTTCTCTCCTGCTGGGCTAAGTTGTGAAGAAAGATTGGCACATAACAAGATATGGTCCCACTAGGGACAGACCAAGGAAGACACATTGTGTCCAGACACAAAACCTCAGATGAGAGGTCCAACAACTGGTATTACTTAGTTTAACGTAAAACTTCTGGAAGTGGACTGGAGGAACAGTCCTTTGAGCCTTCAGGGTCAAATTGCAGCAGAAGAGAACCAGAAACGAGGCTGATACCAATAATGCCATGAGCTCACAAGAGTCCTTGTTTGTATAGACCAGCTCAGCCTTCAGCAGAAGGTTTAATTTATTCTCCTTTTCATTATGTACGTTGGTCACATCTTGGCAAAGAGGAAAAAACTAATTCCTAGACCTGGGCTGGTGTGATTGGTTCTCCTTGCTCCTGACCCCTGCTAATGTGGTTATGTAATGAACACCATTTTATAACACAAGTGGGCCTTCTGTGACTGAGCATGTCATGTATCTCTTTCTCCTTCCTCTTATTATCAGACCCTGAAGGTCCTGTGAACCAAGTAGACAAACTAACAGATTTCTTCTTCCCTTAATTGCCAGCCTCAAGATTCCTGCACATTGGGCCAACTACTCTCTTCCTTACTTGCTGTGAAGGTCTCAGGCACCTAGACAACCAGGTGGTGGTGACAACAACCGTGTCACAGAACAGGGAAGTGTAACAGCAGAGTGCAATCTATAAAATCAAGTAGTTACGAGTCCTAAGTGAGGAACATGGACTGAAATTGCTGCTGGCCAATAAGACCCATGAGCCCCTAGGAGCAGGGACACATCCACTGTCACCTGCTTCCTCAAAGGATTGATTGACTTATGTTATTCTATAAAATTTTTGAGTCTAGATTATGATTGTTGTATTGATAAAGCAAACGATGTATTAAGATCTGGCCCAATCTGCAGAGGGTCTAGGTAATCAGAAATGCAGTTGTGCTATAAATTATGTACTATGCCACTTGTAAAACTGTATTATAGAAAATAAAAGCTTCAACTGTCACTATGATTCAGTGCTGTCATCATTCCAACAAAGATCTCCAAAAGAAAATATCTGTCCCCTTAGCGTCAAGGGACAGCCGGAGAGCAAGAAACTTTAAGTGGAAGCCCGTATGCTCCAGAACAGCACTACTTCCTTATTGGTCTTTGGATTAACACCATACCTGTGTGACATACTGAGCTGGAAGAACTGCATAGCCAACATTTCCTGTGCCAGGTGCTGGTGCCAGTACAGTGCCCGGTGGGAGGTTGGTGAGGTTGGGCTGAATCTGTGGCAGTGGAGTGGCTGGCATAATAAGTCTTTGTTGGGGTTGACTAGTAGTAACTATCTGGGAAGTTGGGTTGATTGGTTTGGGCACCACCTGGAGAGAAAAAAAGATTTTTATGAGATCATGTTGACTCAGGATGCACTATTATTAATGGCACATTTCATTGCAGTACTGAAACTGGAGGGGGGTTTTGGCACAGCCAAATTAAGTCAGGAACATCCTTTACACTTGGGCTTACCTGCTTCACAGGCTGTGCTGGCACTATGGGAACAGACATCCGCACTGGGGTCGCGTTCACCACCACTGGCTTTGCTAGCATCAAGAAACACCATCACATTAAAAAATATTATTCACTCAAAGTCCAGTATTCAGTCCTCCAGAATTCCACACGTGCATAACATGATGCTACTGTAACTATGTGCTGAGATTCATTGACTGAACTCAAGGCAGCTAACCTTCATATTGACAGAACACCTTTGTAACAGGTATTTGGGACGAGTGCATGCACACGTTTCACAGCAATGGCTTAAAAATCAGCTTGGATACAGCACTCCGCTGGGCAACAGATTTCCCTTAGCAAGAGGAGAATACAAGAACCACAGTCTGGTTGGAAATCTTACTCTATCACATTACTGAAAAGCATGGAGAGAAATCAGCAGAAACACCTGGCACTTCTAAAAGCATTTCATTTGGAAGGATTTCGATGTTGCAGGAGTTTTGGGAATACATTTGCGAGCTGTCCTTGCTTCACCCTTTTCATACCGAGGATCTGGGACTTGCCAGGAGTCACCCACAAAGCAACCAAGGATTCAGGCCCAACTACAGAGCAATCTGACACACCAGAGCAATTCCACATACAAATCAGAAGTAGAACATAAGTTTTACAGGGGTCTACCCTAAAACCAAGTACATCTACCAGTCTCACTAGACCTCCATTATGCACTCCTTTTAATCATTACAAAATAAACATAAAACAACACAAGAAAAACTTCCTTCAGACAATACATTAGCACCATAACTTACCCTGCTGAAGTGGCTGTGTGTTCGTACTGGGATTCTGACTGGCTGATTGGGTTGAACTATTGGCTGTTGTGGCAGTAACGAGTCTGACATAATGGAACTTGCTTCCAGGTACCTGAATCTGCTGAACATTTGGTGCAGTGGCCAAGGGAATAATTGTCTTAAACTGAGATGTACCGACTCCTCCTACGGTAATGGTCTGCACTGCTGATTTCACAGCCTGTTAAGCCAACACAGACAGCACAAAGTTACTTGTACAAAGGCAGAAAAAGCATTAGTATGTTTATTCCTCAATTTGTTAGTGAGCAACTCTTTAATCCATTCATACCCTTGAGAAGCAAAGTCAGTTACCCCATTTTTGCCGTCAGAGTAAAACATGTGAAGAGAAAATACCTCTCAAAAGCTCGGAGCAAACTTAGTTCCATTTTCTATATTCTATACCGTACACCAGAGTAAACTAATGTTTAGATGAGTAGAATAACTCAGTCCACTTCCCCAGATACACTGCCTGGCAAAACCACTTCAGATTACTAGAGAACATTGCTCAGTTTGTGTTCAAAAATCAAGCAACAAAGCAAACAAATGTATTAATAACAAAACCACACCACCACAAAAATGGGAGGAACAGCAGACCTGTGCCACCTCCCAGCTGGAATAATGGTGCATCTGGGATTTGCAAGACTTAATCTTTCCAATTTCTCTAGACTGATAAAAGTGTTTATACACATTCCTAAATCTACTGGTTTGAAAATGGCATTTTTTTTTCCAGCCTTGCTAACAAACTCAAACCTTGGTTTACTTCTTTTTGTCCCTCCATCTAACTTCTTTTGGATCTCAGCCTTTTATTCTCAGTATCTTTTAATAGTTTTAGTATTACATTTGGTTGATTGTATGATGTGATTTCTTATTAGATTGATTTCCCCAACTTCCCAGCTTTCAGCAAGTACAGGAATCAAATTTCAAACCGTATGTATTTCAGTGGAAATAACCTTTTAAAATAAAGTGGTTTTTTTTAAATATACTGAAATGTCAATAACCCAGAGAGCAAATCTAAACGAGCACTGGCTGTACAGTGACAATGTGTTATCACAGAAAGACTAGCACGGTCAGAGTTCTCTCTGGCACACAAATTAGTGGCTGTCATTCAAGGACAACCAGGAATACTTCAAAATTCAAGTGACAGTTCTTCTAAGGACATGTTCCTAAGAGGGTATGTGGATTTGTGTCAGACAGCTTTGGATCAGAACTCATCCCATATACCACACAGCCATCTGTTTTGTTACTTAGGGTACCTACAGTAGAGTGACTTAACCTTCTAGAAACTTTAAAAAAGACAATTTTGCCAGTTTCACTCTGGAAAAAAAAATCAAATTCAAATACTGGGGTCCACATCCCCACACCAGCATTCCAGTTATCACCTGTATTGGTAAGACGAGACTGGCAAAATCTGTCTGAGTCTCCGGTCTGATGCTGTACAGACAACTGTGTCCACTCCCTGCTATATCCACTCTGGTTATTTACACTCCTATGCATCCTTTCCTGTTTATGAAAACAGGAACACAGACATTAAGACAGGAAAAGGTTCACCCAGGATTACAAAAGAGGAAAAATAAACAACTGTAGTTTTAGCTTGTAAGAAAGGCAATTTTTGTCTTCTCATTTATTCATGCAAATCAATTGATCAAAGCTATTATGGAAACCCCTGATATTTTCTAGAAATGAAACACAGGAAATTGATTTCTAATTCTCTACCACAAGAATACAAACTCCCTTGCTGCAAACCTCAAACACCTGGCAAACAGTCCCAGTCAGTGGTATACGAACACTGAGAGTAGAACCACACAGAACTCTTCCTCATGTCATACAGAGCCTTTCAGTACACTGAGATGAGAACTTGTACTAAGTGGGACTTCCCAGGTTGGAAAGTTGCTTCCTAATGTGTTTTTGCATGGGCTTGCAATGATTTTCAGCCCTTGACTGAGGAAGCACAAGGTGCTCAGGGCAACGCTAAAGCAAACACCATTACAAGAACCTGTCGGGACTGACAATTGAACCAGTGTGGTTCAGCACTTGTTTCCTGCAGGTGATGAAACAGATGTGCCAGAAGACAAAGGAATGTCAAGCAATACCTGAGTGGTTGTGTGGTTGACTATAGCCTTCCCAGGGGAGGAGGGTGCTGACTGTTGCACTGTGAGGATCTGCTGTCCTAATGCTACATTCAGTGGGACGCCCACAGTCTTCTGGGGGGAGTTAGGAGGCTGGGATGCCACTGACACCACTGTTAGCTGCTTGTTGAAACAAAAACAGTTTAAAACTCAACACAGGATAAAAGATCCTGTAACATATATCTTCCCCTTCTTTTGAAAGTGCAGTTCTCCACCAGTACAGAGTTCTTTCTGTGAATGAGGGTGCAGTATTTAATCACAATGGATATTACTCTCAAAGTGCAAAACCAGCACATAGACACATAAAAAACCATGACGATCTTGATGGCTTCCAGCACCAAAAGGTTCCTGCAAGAAGCTAGTACAGCTTCTGCTTTCTCATTGGTTTGGGTTTTTTAAGGACATCAGTCCATTGAAGCCTGAGCATCCTCAGGACTGATACCATAACTATTTTATCGAAAATGAAAACTTTAAAGGATAATGGTGGATAAAAATAAAACTTGACCCAAAGTATAAGAACATTAGTATTTTCAAGTCTACTTGGAATCAGGATGGTAGGGGTTGGAAGGGACCTTTGGAGATCATCTAGCCCAACCCCAATACATTCCAGATTCCTGTACAGATCCAGCCTTCTCACTATATTGCTGAGGAGTGTAGGGTTTGAATACTTATTACAGAATCATGGAATGGTAGGGGTTGGAAGGAACCTCTAAAGATCTCCTGTAAAGATCAACTCCCCACCTAGAGCTGGATCACCTAGAGAAGATCACACAAGAACACATTCAGGAGGGTTTTGAAGGTCTCCAGAGACTCCACAACCTCTCCAGGCAGCCTGGGACAGTGCTCTGTTACCTTCACAGTAAAAAGGTTCACCCCTATGTTTAGGTGGAACCTCCAGTTTGTGACCATTGCCCCATGTCCCACTGCTCGCCACAACTGAAAAGAGCCTGGTCCCATCCGCCTAATACTCTTCCTTTAGTAATTTATAAGCATTACTGAGATTCCATGCCTCTCAGGCTCCTCCTCTCCTGGCTAAACAGACCCAGCTCTCTCAAACTCTTCTAACGAGGCAGATGCTTCAGTCCCCTGATCATCTCAGTGGCTCTGCTCTGGATACTCTCAAGTAGCTCCTTGTTCTTCTTGAACTGGGGAGCTCAGAACTGGATGCAGGGCAGAGCAGAGTTGGAGAACTTACCTCAGCCCTCTGGCCACACTGTTAATGCACCCTAAGAGATCACTGGCCCTCTTGTCCAGAAGGGCCCACTGCTGACTCATGGTCAGCCTGCTTTTCACCAGGACTCTCAGGTCCTTTTCTTCAGAGCTGCTCTCAAGCAGGTCAGTCGCCAACCTGTACTGATGCACGGCATTGTTCTTTCCCATATGCAGCACTCTATACTTGCCTTTGTTCAACTTCATCAAGTTTCTCCCCACACAAATCTCTAATGCGTTCAGGTCATGCCAAATGACTATTCTACACAGTCAACACCCTTTCCTTGGTTAGTTTTCTATTTTTTGTTCTAAACTTCTTTTTATTTTAAGAAAATTCCCAATTTTAGAAACTATTTGTTCTTATAAGGTATCCAGAAGTGCTTATCTACAGTAAATTCAAGATGTAACCCTAAGGAATCTTTTTGCCTACCCATTGTTAAGTCTGAATTATAGATTTTTTTTTGAGTTTTTTTTACTTCCTCATGTTGCTTCCCTTGCTAATTATTATCAGCAAGTCCTTCACTCCATTTCTATAACTAAATATGTCTTAGTTTTGCCATGCTTAATTATATATAACTCTTTACTCTCACATTAGATTTTACACATGACATTTGCATGTATGATGCATTTTGCCCTCCCCGACTCTTCCTTTCTCCAGAATCATTCCTCTTCTTCAGACAATTTTATCATGTCTAAAATATCAGTGTCACCATAAAGCTAGTCTGTAACACATCTTACAATGGATGAGTTACCTTTTCTATTGCCCACCTATACCTGTCTCCAGCTCTGTATTTATTCAGGACCACAGCAAATTCTGTTTGCTTCAGTATGATGAGGGAAGACTAAATCATCTATGCTGCAGCACGTAATGGTTACTAACAACCACTGAGGCCTCCTCTTAAACAGCCTGTTGACATACTATGAAGAAACACTCTTTGAGCACTCGGTTAAGGGGACAGCTGCTCTCAGAACAGATGCTTACAGAACAGAAAGAAATAGCAGGACTGAGAAACGAATGCAGTAGTGAATATATCCATATTTAGTTAAAACATAAAGGGAGCCACCTTAAACCATTACGCCAGAGCATCAAGATGTGCAGTGGAGACTCTGGAGCAATAGGATCTTAAACAGCTTGTAGTAAAGACAAAGACACCTCCATTCGGACCACTGTCCAGGAAGGACAGATGGCTGCAGCCAGAATCAGGTCCTTACCTTATTAGGGGATTTGAGTGGTGAGATAGCTATTTTATTCGGTGTCTGTTGTGGTTGTGTACTCAATGATGATCCAATGACTCCACTCTCAGAGATGGTTATTGCCTTTGGTGGAGTTCCTGGAGCAGACTGTGAAAGAACTCTACCTATAAACAATGAAGATACCATCAGTTAATATAAACTCCTGTTTATATTAACTTTCCTTTAAAAGTTTTTCCTGTAGTGCTGTGCAACTGAACTCTATTTCTGAGAGGGTATTATCTGGTAGGAAGGACACCAACCTCCTTGGTAAAGTAAGGACTGGCAATAAAGTAAGGCTTAGCAACAAAGGAAATCCCTGGCATTATTACCAATAAAGAGAGTTTGTTCAGGCTACAAATTGCTGAAATGTACATAGAGCTTTCTGTGACATTCAGATGAAAAACCTTTAAAGCCGAGACAGCACCCTGAGGCACACAGTCCTCCAATACACCTGCACTGAGCACAAACACCCAGCCAGCTGGCTGTTTCCTAGGTACTCCCTGGACTGCTGCCAAAGTACAGAGAAACTGAGCATCTGAGAGGGGCTACTTCCTTTTAAAACCTCAGCTGTCAGAAATGAGCAGAAGTGGCCAAGAAAAAGGTGATCAGTACATCTATGATCAAATCAAAGTTGAGTTTTTTCCTAGGCTGGTGGGGTTTTTTTTAATTGCCTTAAAGAATATATGACACTGGTGAAAATATAGGTGGTGATGTGACTCTATAAACTATCAGCTTTTACAACAGCAAGAAAAGTTAACCATCCAACTGAGCAGCTCCAAATAATGAAAACAGTCTCAGTAATATTGCAAAACTGATTTTCTACCTTTCTAATACTTCTAAGTTTCTTTCTAGACTGCTTGACCACTGAGTTTTCCTCTGCTGCACTTTGACTCATGTCTGGTGTATCTTTCCTGTCACCTATTCTCTTATAACACATTGACCAAAATAAACAAACACCAGCATACTTTTCCATCCAGAACTAACCAGTAGCATGATAACTAAACCAACAGGAACTAGTGAGAATAAAGCTGCCTTCCTGAGGTCTATGTGCTCTAAATGAACCTCTGCTTTTGTGCGGCCTGAGTTGCCAGCAGCTTCTAAAGCCACAGGCAACCTGAAAAATGCCAGTGTCAGTGGGAATTCTTCCGCCTATTCAGTGTTTTTGAGTTCATTTTTGCTTGATGACAGGCAAAACCCCCCCACAGATACAAATTCAAACAAGACAAGATGTTATACCTCCTCCAAAGTAACGCCAGCCTCTCAAAGCTAGCAAGCTGTGTTGGCTCTTTGGAAAGGTGAAAGATGTTTAAAAATATGTCCCTGTCAATTAGAGTAATGTCTTCACCTCCCAGTGATGTTTCTACCACAGGGCCAAGTACTCTTCATTTTCTAACATACCAGTTTAAAAGCTGGAAGTTTGCTTATTTTGTAACGTGTCTGCTTGTTGATATTGTGTAGGTGTGCTTTGATTCCTATGATGTGTGTGTATTACAGTGAAGTCCAATTATAAGCAAACTGAAGTATAACAGGAACATGTGTCTCCTTTCCCTCCTATCCATTTACATAATGTACCTACAAATTCAGTTTATCAAGTAGCCTTTTCTCTGGCTGTATTTTTTCCCCAAAATACAGAAAGTAAAAGCCTCTCACAGTAAAGCAAAATAATTATCTTCTACAATCATAAAGATAATTCTAAACTACCAAAGTGTAAAGGTACCAACAACTACATTTATCTCTTTCTGACAGGAAAATTCTATGCCAATTCTTTTTTTCAATTGCTTGAGACAGTCCAACAAAAACTCCAGCAAAATTGCAACAGAAAAATGTTTATAATCACAGTGTCTTTGAACGGCCTTTAAAATACAGTAAAGCAAACCAAGTAAAAGTAGTACAACCTGCAATGACTGGGGACACTTGAGTGGTCTGTCCTGTAACAGCCTTGCTATTGATTGGTTTTGCAAAGATCAGCTTAGTGATCACTGGGCCAGAAGTCGGGGTTCGGGTCTTCTTTGCAATCTGAAAAAAAAAGAGGGGACAAAAAAGGATCTAACGTGACTTGAGCACTTTGGTTCTAAGTTATTATGTAGTTAATAAATTACAAAATAGTTGGGCAAATATGCACACATAATTAGAAAAATAATTGTTTATCTTTCATTTCACCCTCATTTCTTGCTATGGAACTAGTGTATCATCCACACCTTCTTAGAAAACCAGCCACCACAAGCAGGATAAGAAAAACCTGTAAAGGATTCGACTAACATTTCTCTGTCTTCAAGATGATGAACTTATTTCTTAAATGCTGTTGGTCTACATAAAATGTTAATGTTAAATGCACAACTGTCAATATTTAAAACTTTTAAAAAACGTGTTCCTCTAGTAATTTAAATATGACAAATACTGCTCTGAAACACCTCTCGACCTCTTCTGACATAGGAGCACTCTTTTATCCTGCATTTTTCAAAACAGCATTTTTCAAAAGTTCTCAAAAAGTATGTAGATCATCAGTTACTGAAAGTTTTGAGTACTCACAGCTAAGATCAGCTGCTATATCTAGGTAAAATGGAGTCTTTTTATTCCATCTGTGATTCAGTCTTCTGAAACACAGCTGCACCAGGAACACACACACGGAATTTACTGGGACAGATCAACTTGAAATCTTTGTAAGTAGGAGTTTATAGTCTTAAAAGTCTCAAGACCTTTTCCTCCTTTTCCACACTGACGTGTTTATCCTACCAATTTGCAGACACTTACTTGCATCCGCTGGTGGATAGTTCAGCTAAGATGCTGACTTATTTCAAAGACTGTTTTAACTTGTTAACTGTTGCTAGGACCAATCCTAAGTCCAAGAAAAGGCATTACTGAAGCCTCATAGGTCAGGCACACAGTTTCTCCTCCATCACACATGCTCAGTCACACCCTGTGGGCACCAGCCACCAAATCCAGCAACATCAGTCATGGCATTGGCAGCCATGTGGGGAGCCACCTCACAAAACGTGAAGAATCACATTTGTTACTCAAGTAGTTAACTGGAGAACCCTCACTGATTTGCAAAGATACTGAGATCACAGCTACTTTGAATAGCCTGAGAATGTTTTAAGTGCTTAAATGAAGCAACTGAATAGGCTGGATGTTATGTTTTCCTACACAAAACCATGTTTGTAAGTTTTTCTGACTGAAAACATCATCTTTGCATCAAAGTAACACCAAAACATACAAACTATGCAGTAATACGCACTCCCCAGGTTCCCTGCAAGGGGCATACATGAGGCTATTTAAACTCCCAGCAGCATGCTCACAGCAGTGCCTGGGAAGTTGAAGCTCCTCTCTGTCACTGGAGGCCTTCAGCCTCCTGTGGAAAGCAAACGTCATCTCCGCATGCATGAGTTGTGCCCAGAAAAGGGAAACCAGCAAAAAGCATTTCTGACATTGGGCAGTGTCAAAAAGCAAACCTTACTTCTAGGAAGCCACGAGCCACTCCTCAGTTACAGTACAAGTGTTCCTCAGAGGAAGCCTCCATCTCAGACTACTGGCCCAGATATGCTGTGCCCAGGCCACATTTACCTACTTGATACATAGCACACAACAACCAAAGCTATAACCATGAAACCTAAGTTGTGTAATGATGGAAGCTTCATTAACAGCCTAGTTAAAAAAATTAACTCAAAGCCTCTTTAAAACTTCAAGGATTGAGTTATCTTTGCACATACGTGGCTGACACAAGAGCAGGCACTTTATCAGCCATTTTTTTGTAAATGTGCATTACTTTTAATTCCTGACAATTTCCCCACATTTCATCTTCTTGATTTGATATTTCTGTTGATGAAATTACCATAAGGTATGACTGCAACTCAGTCACTACTGCTTTTACTCTCTGAATTGAGGGCAAAGTTTGGCTTAGAATGTGATCAACACTGAGCAGGAACAGCCAGCTCTGGACAAGTGCAGTTGCTTCCCAGTAACAGCCAGCATGCTTAGATGACTTACACGAACATGTGTAAAACACTAGTTACCTGTTAACATGAAATATCTCAGGAAAAAATAAGTAAAACTCTCAAAACAATAGGTGGTCAATATAAGTATCCTCCTCCAACTCCTCCCTGCTTTTGGGATGAACTGTTTGTCTACAAAGAAGGAAGCTTAGAAAACATGGCAAATTCAAACAGATGACGAATAGCCCTCAGCCCTCAAGCACAGGCAGCGCACTTCTGCCCTTACTTGGTACCAGCTCAGCCTTTCTGAGGCTTTAGCTACTGAAGCTGATAACCCAAATCACCTGTGAGAGCCTTCTAGGCATCAGTGGGAAACTTGCTACCCGTTTCAGCAGACAGGAGAAGGCTGAGGAAATAATCAAGATTAGATACTCTCTCTTTGATGCTTCAGAACCAGCAAGCTCTCTGAAGCCCTCTGTACCAATCACAAGAAGCTTAACATTATTCCTCTGCTTATGTAAGTGAAGTGTGCTCTCTTTGAATTACACTGCAAAAATATTTTCCAGGGCGACAAGCCCTTCCATTGGAAATTCTTTCCCCTACAAAAGTAATTAAGCTGCAAATATCTTTAAAGAGTTGATATGCATCTGCCTAAGAACTCTCTGCTGAACAAGAACTAGGAAGTTTCTATAGCCTGATCGTGGGACTCTGTTTTCAGCTGCTAAACTCTCTTCTCTTCCTACAGAAAAAGGCACAGGCATTCCTTGCATTTACTGCTGGACTGAATATAGTCAGCTGCCATATTGTAGCTCGCAGTACAAAGGCCGGTAACAAATCTCCAGGTACAAATGAAGCCCAAGGTACTGCTACATCTACTCCTCAAAGTTAGGCCAGGGAGCCAGTTTCCAAGCAACACTTTGCTCAACTGTCCCAATTATGCCTCCCTTCAAATGTCCCAATTAGATTACAAGGCTGTTTCTCTACTGCAAAGCTCCTGTGATGGTAAGGATGTAAAAACTGAAGAGTGCTCTTTACCATCTTATCAGCACCAATTCAAAATGCTCTGCAGCCTCCATCTGAAACACCTCAATAACAGAGTCTTAAGAGTTAAGCAAGAGCCTTTGGAAGCAGAAGAGCATCCACAGCTTCCCCTTCCATGCATTTAAAGGTTAAGGAGTCTTGTTCAGGATGATTCAGTAAAAGAACAACTTCACTTTCTAGATTCAGGGACTCAAGACATGGGTTACCTCTCGAGTTATTCATCATAGGCTAGACCATGAATATTTTGCCTATCATCCTATATCCTCCTGATACTTCAGTAATTTCCTACAGGAAAGACTATGATTGGAAATGCATTAATTTGATGGATGATCCACTTGGTGATTAAGGAATTGGCTAGATGGTCACACCAAAAGGACTGCAAGACAACTGCTGAGCATCTGAGTAAGGATCAAGGAGATGTGGTGTTCCTCATAGGTCAGTACTGGGACCAGTGCTGTTAAATGTCTCTGTCAGGGACATGGGCAGTGGCATTGAGGGCACCCTCAGCACGTTTGCTGATGACACCAAGCTGTGTGATGTAGCTGACATGCTGGAGGGAGTGGATACCATCCACAAGGACCTTCACAGGCTTGAGACTTGTGTGCAGGCCAGACTCTTGAATTTCGGCAAGGTCAAGTGCATAACACAGCTGAGTAACAGAACAGCCCTGTGAAGTACTTGGAGATGCTGGTGAACAAAAAAGTAAACATGACACAGCAATGTAGCTCGCAGTCCAGAAAGATGTCCACATGTTGGGCTGCATCAAAAGAACCATGGCCAGCAGGTCAAAAGAGATGATTCTTCTCATCCACTCCACTTTCATGAGACCCCACTTGGCCTGCTGCCTCCAGCTCTGGAGCTTTCACCATGGAGCTGCTGGACCAGGTTCAGAAGAGGGCCATGAAGATGACCAGAGGACTAGAACACCTCTGCTATGAGAACAGGTTGAAATAGTTGGGGTTGTTTAGCCTGGAGAAGGCTCCAGTGAGACCTTATAGCAGCATTCCAGCACTTTAAGGGCACTTACTGTCAAGATGATGAAGTGCTCTTTATTAGGGAGTGAGTGACAGTACATGTGGTAGTGTTTTTGTACTGAAAAAGGGTAGATTTAGAGAAGATGTTAGGAATAAAGGCCTTATTGTGAGGGTGCTGAGACACTGAAACAGGTTGCCCAGAGAAGCTGAGGGTGAAAGCATAATTCAAGGCAAGGTTGGTTGGGGCTTTGAGCAACCTGACCTAGTGGAAGGTGTCCCTGCCCATAGCAGGGTGTTGGAACTACATCTTTGAACTAACCCAAACCATTGTGTGAGTCTATGATAATGACAAAATCTGCTCTGCATATGGAAGGAAAGTTTTAATAAGGGACAATAAAATGCAATTTACTAAAACTGCAATTAACTAGAGTTACAAATGGATGCAAGTCCATTTGTAACAGCTTCTCTTAAGGAATCTGTAGAATTAATAATGATAGACAGAAAAGGTCAACCACTAAGTCTTTGTATTTCAGTCATTAACAGCCCAGGTCATCATCTCATACAAGTAAAAGCATATCACTGCTAAGTCATTCTCCTCAGTTTATTGCATCTGTCACTTGGCTGTGAGTTTCTCCAAGGCAAATGCTAAATTTCTAGACAGTAGCTAGAAGTAAAGGACATGAAATGGTAAATACATCCAGAGATGAAAGCATGAGCTAAAAGCAGCAGTGTATTTCTTAATACAAAGAATAAATGCAAAAGCTGAAAGTAACCATTTGTCAGTCAGCAAAGGAAATGGACAACAATGCAGCAACAAAAATGTTTTAAGATGTTTCATCAGCATAACTTGCTTTACCTGTACTGTTTTTAATTGCTGAGTCTGCAAAACAGAAGGCTGAGCTGCTGTGTTTATCAGCTGACTTCCTTGCATCAAAGATGAGACACTAACAACAGGTTTCACTTCTGATCGACCTCCAATAACAACTTTGATTTGCTGGCCTTGTACCTTGGAGTCTCCACCTTGGGCTTGGGACGTGGCCTTCTGTGTCTGTGGAAGCTGGCTGTGTGGCAATGCTAAAACTATAGGTTGCCCAGTCTTGGCCAGTGTTGTTACAATAAGTTTTTGCCCATCTGGTTTAATACTCTGATTGCCTATTTTAATATCTGCAGTCTTGTTCAGAATAATTTGATTGGCTGATAGAGTGACAGGAGTCTGAACACCAAGTTTATGGAGACCGCTTGGAAAGGTAGACTTTACTACTGCATTCACATCAGTTTTTGCAGTTGTGGTGCTCACTGTCGCATCATCTGAGTGATTGATGGGTGCAGTAACTGATTCTGTAGTGGCTGTAGCTGTAGTTGAAGCTGAGGAGTCGCTGGTGGAGCTTATGTTCACAATTTCTTCCAGTTCTGTTTCCATGGGAATAGAATCTCCCATTGGTGATGACACGATAACTGCCTCAATGCTGTCATCTTCCACCAGAGTTATACTGGTGTCCATTATTTCTTCAGGAAGCAAGCTGTTGACTTCTGCTGAAACCACCTCCATTTTATCAGTTGTGGCAGTGATGACTGAAGCAGGTACTGCAATAATATTTTAAAAAGTTATTGGCTTCCAGAAAACATACATTTTCAAAGCTTTGAATAGTATTAAAGAAGAACGTGAAGTAGCAAGCACAGGAGGGATTAACATCATCCATTGAATACAAATCAAGGCACTGACTTGCTGTGGATCACTAGTTGACTCTTGACCACACAATACACAAAGAATACAAAGAACACATTATTCTGGTCACCCCTCCCCCACTAGATCCCAACACCTTGTTCAAAGATATTTAAACTTTCTCAAATATAAAGCAAGAAATAAACAGCTTTTAAAACCCAACAGATGATAATGGCTGTTCAAATACACATCAATATTGACTCTGTTATCTTGCCTCAAAAACTTGTTTTTCCTATTAAATGTGACATTTTGGCCAAGTCCTTGTTCTGGAAATATGAGAGAATAAATCACTGTCTGATGATGGGCTTTAATAACCCCACAAGCTCAATCGACAGCCTATCTATCCCAGGATTCAGCTTAAAGTCCAGCCCTTCCAAGATGAACAGACAATTCAAGTAAGGCATTTGACACGGTCTCTCACAGCATCCTCGCAGACAAACTGAGGCAGTGTGGTCTAGATTTTCGGGTAGTGAGGTGGATTGTAAACTGGCTACAGGGTAGAAGTCAGAGAGTGGTGGTCAGTGGGACAGAGTCTAGTTGGAGGCCTGTATCTAGTGGAGTGCCCCAGGGATCGGTGCTGGGACCGGTCCTGTTCAATCTATTCATTGATGACTTGGATGAGGGATTGGCATGCANCTCAGTTCAAGAGGGACATGGAGCTTCTGGAGAGGGTCCAGCGCAGGGCAACGAAGATGATGAAGGAGGTGGAGCACCTCCCTTATAAGGAGAAGCTGAGGGAGCTGGGTCTCTTTAGCTTGGAGGAGACTGAGGGGTGACCTCATTAATGTCTACAAATATGTGAGGGGTGGGTGTCGGGAGGATAGAGCTGGGCTGTTCTCAGTGTCATGTAGTGATAGGACGAGGGGCAATGGTTGTAAGCTGGAACATAGAAGGTTCCGCATCAACCTGAGAAGGAACTTCTTCACAGGGAGGCTGACAGAGCGCTGGAAGGGGCTGCCCAGGGTGGTTGTGGAGTCTACTTCACTGGAGATGTTCAAGACCTGCCTGGATGTGTTCCTGTGTGACTTGGTCTAGGTGACCCTGCTGTGGCAGGGGGATTGGACTAGATGATCTTTTGAGGTCCCTTCCAATCCATAATTCTTCAATGATTCTATAATTCTGTTACGGTAGCCATGACAGAAACAGCTCAATATTCCCCCACACCCCCTCAATATGAGGCTCATAGACTAGACCTGATGACCTCAGAAGTCTTTTGCAGCCTCAGTAATTCTGTGATTCTGTGAAATAATGCTGCCAAGATAAACTTTACAGGATGCCCTGGGATTACGCCGCACATTAGCAACGTTATCACATTGAAGCAGTGGACCAAGAGTCTTGTCAGCATTTGTGACCATTAATGGTCCCCTTCCCATTCTCAGTATACAGCACAGGCCTGGTTATCCATGGGAAGACTGATACAGCTTCACAGGTTAGGAATATTGTTCAGATCTGCCTTAAGCATTGGCAGTGTTAAACTAAATTCTCAAGTGTCATTTCCACCACAAAATACGGAAAGCAAATCATAACAGTTTTTGTACAAACAATGTGAAAAAAAGCCCCCCCCAAATCAAATGCTTCTTAAATACATTAATTCCAGTACAGCCCCTTAAAACAGCAGGGATTGTCTTGAGATCAATAAAACTATTGCTACACACTATGCAAACACTAACTGAAACAAAGTGCCTTTGCCAGATACAGCTGCTAGTAGTTCTTTAAAGGTGGGAGAGATAATAATGCCATGCTTCTAAGTATGTTCAAGACCCAGTAGGGGCAACTTTCAGCTTCCTGAGCTAGGGACTGCAAACTGTAAAAACCCTTAAAAAGAAGCAAGTGGTGACTGATGAAAGATTACAAAGAATCCCTACCCTCAGGAGGTCAACAGGGAGTTGATTGTCCAGGAGACAAATCACACAGACATATCTAGCACATGTGAAGCTGA
Source organism: Rhinopomastus cyanomelas (assembly GCA_013400115.1). Classification (NCBI taxonomy): domain Eukaryota; kingdom Metazoa; phylum Chordata; class Aves; order Bucerotiformes; family Rhinopomastidae; genus Rhinopomastus; species Rhinopomastus cyanomelas. Next base: position 454,034 of record VXBP01006519.1, on the reverse strand, counting down.
TTACTACATCACTAACCACAGAAAGTTGTAAATGTGACCGCATGTTCCTCCCTACAATTTTCTTCCTGAAGGAAAGAATGCAGGACATGATTTTGCAGCTCCTGAAAAACTGAATCCTTGCATTAAGGAACAAGTGTTCTCATATAATCTTAATGTCACAAAAGGCTGAGGCTTTTCTGAAGATCAGTAAGTTGAGACAACATTATTGGCTTATGAGAGAATGATGATGGATGCCTTCCATTTGCAAAGTGTAAGAGAGAACACCAATTTCTCTTAAAGAACTGCATTCCCTCTCAAGGCATGTTACCAAGACAGAACCGGAGCAATGAGATTGGAAACTAGAGTTAGAAGAATGGCAGAAAAGCAGGAGTGGACAACTCAACAAGCATTACAATGAACTTTAAAAGGGAAAATGGGAGGGAAAAATCAAAACAATGCAGATAGCCAATACAAAAGGGAAAACACTTGGCATTTCCTTTGTTGTGGCCTGGAGCTGTCTGTTGCGGCTGTGCTGACTCAAGGTGCTTCTGGTATATATGGAGCTGGACAGCTAAGGGACACTTGCTCCTTCCTCACTCAGCAGATGAGTAGATGGTTGGCCTCTTGCAGCCCAGGACACGTGGTAGATGGGGCTCAAAAAGGCTGTCTGCTTGGTGAGACGGCTCAAGGTCTGTGTGTCCTGTTGGCTGGACTGTCCTCATTGGTATACCCACAGGTTGGGTGGCCTCTGGCCTTGGTGGGTCTTCCCTGTCCTGCACGTCCATAAAAAAAAGTAGGTGAACTATTAAATTGATACAAGGTGAGAAGTTGTTTGTCTGACTGTCTTTGGGATTGGGGTTGAGATCACTCGCTGCAGCTTTGTGTGCAGGTTTGCACTGTGTGGATGAGTGAGTTCTTTGACAACTTGAAGAGCTAACTTTGTGAGTAACCACTTAGCTCCTAGGTTTGCACAAACCTGCAATAAGCCAATACCTTGGCTCTATGCATAGCGCACTGGGCAAAATAATCCAGATTTTGGGATAACACCTTTGCCAAGATGCTTCCCTTTCAAATAAAAATGGAGCAGGACACAGTCGACCCGCAATGACTCAGATTTGAAGATTTTAAAAGCAAATAAAAAAAGCCTCACTGTATCTGTATCAAGCCATACTCACAAAATCAGCATATTTCTCTTAACTAGAGGTTGAAAAACATTTGTAAATCCTTTTAATAGAATGAAGGCAAGAGCAGGAGGATGTAGGCAAAATACAAAATAGATCCTTTCTTTATCTGAGAAGCACAAGCTCCTGTAAGCCACATGCAATCAAAGTTTTAGTGCTTAAATGCTTTTCAAAGTTTTCAGCTTCTGCTTATCCGCTCTCTCAAACAGCAGCTCAAATAAACTCGAGAAGGCTGCTAAGAAAATCTCTTTCCTTTTGGAGGTGAATGTCCTTAATATTTAGAGATCAAGCACTTTAAAATCATCAGGCCTCAAGTAGTTGAAAGCTACTACAAAAGAGAGCTCTAAGTACAATCCTGTAGGAATACCACAGTAGCAATTTATTCACCTGTTCCCACTCTCCTTGATGATCTTCCAATTTTGGATGGAGATGGGAGTGAAAAAAAAGCATTTTGCAATTATTCAACCATGGAACAGTTAACAAGGTCTTGGTGATGCTATCATTGACATACAGCATTAGAAAACATTGACAAGGACAGCTAAAACACAATGAGCCGAAATACCCACAGAGGAACAAACACCTGACACTCCTTGTAGACATGCTGGGGAAAAAAAAAAAAACAATCCAACTTTTGAAAAATTAAGTAAATGATTATATCCTGTAGTCTTAAAACCTAAAACATTTTACCAACACACTGATATGAAATGCACATCCTTCCCCACAAACATCTGTGGCAGATCATACCCAAACCATTAGAAATTACGACTGTCTCTTCTTTCTTCACACCTGCCACTACAAACATATGTCAACATTCAGTCATCCTGTGATTGATAGCTGCCTCCTTCAAACAAAAATTAGTTCCTGCATACAAGGAATCACACCACACTACAACAGAAATTAGATTACACACATCAAGAACAGAAGCAATTTTCACAATCAAAATAGCAAATACTTCTGATACAATACGTAATAAAATAAATATCACCAGGAGTCACAGAAAATGTTTCAGGTAAAATGGAAGCTACAGAATAAAAGCCACAACTGCGTTTTTAACTAATGGAGTATGTGATACTAACTGTAAATAGTTGAATTACATTGCACGTACATGTGAGTGTGTTGTTTGCTAGGAAAGAAGCATCTTAAAACTCTCCAATATCTATCTAAACTCTGCATTAGACTACCTCCTTTTCACAAGAAAAAAATATATTGGATTGTCCAAATGTACCATCAGTTACGAAACGAGACTACTAAGGAAGAACACCACAGCCATTGTGAAGGATTGAGTAGTACTTCAGGGAAAAAAGAATGAAACTCCAAGCACTCACCCAGAAAACCTAAACCTCCTAAAGGTCACCTTTCCCAAGCACAGCTCACAGCTGTTACCTAGCTCTCACATGCCAGTGAAATGTCTTTTAAGAAGGGAGCAAAACTATACAAGTTGTATGGTGAAAGCACGTTAACTTCTAAAGTAACTTTAAATTATTTTCTACAGTGTTTGGGAAGGCAAAATTAAAGCATTAAGAAACTGAAGGCAAAACTAACATAAATTTAGTGAACTTAGTTTGACTGCAAAAAAACACTCCCCTAAACCAAAAACCAAACCCAATCCCAAACACTTAAATATGGAAAATACTTGTCACATGGCCCAAGAAACACAGAATTTGGCCTTTTAAATACAGCTTGAAACACCCTGCTTTCCAAATTACGGACACTTCTTGAACGTAGAGCTACAGAAGAATTCATAACAGAGAGCAGTATCGCACCATGGACACTCTTAAAAACAAGTTTGAAAGCTACAATCATAGGCTTGGTATCAAATTCTCCCCGACTTTTAACAGGTGTTATCACACTGGACACCTTTTAATATTAGGCTTGCTGCCAGCAATTTCAGCCAGAATGTGTTTCAGTGCCATATTTATGAGCAAAGGACCACCACAACAGAATTGTAACCTACAAACTTAATTGAGACTTTGCTAATGCAATGAATGCAGTGCATTACATATATACTTCTGCAGCACTTACCAGTCAGAAGGTACAATACATGAAGTAGATTCTAACAGGAACAAAACACAGATGCAACACTAATTTCAGTGGAACATTTCACTTCCAAAAATATGCTAAGATGTCACACAAAATAATTTTGCAATAAAAGCTTAATTCCTGATGCCTCTTATGCCATCATGATTCTTGGGCTATTTCAAATGCAGGCTTCTCAGACCTCTGAAGCCTCACTCTTCACAACATAAAAGGTTGAAGAGCTTGCAAAAGTTTAATTAGCTATACATAGAATCATAGAATCATTACGGATCGGAAGGGACCTCGAAAGATCATCTAGTCCAATCTGCCTGCAACAGCAGGATCACCTAAACCAAGTCACACAGGAACTCATCCAGGTGGGTTTTGAATATCTCCAGTGAAGGAGACTCCACAACCCCCCTGGGCAGCCTGTTCCAGTGCTCCGTCACCCTCACCGTGAAGAAGTTCCTTCTCAGGTTGAACTGGAACCTCCTATGTTCCAGCTTACAACCATTGCCCCTCGTCCTATCACTACATGACACAGAGAACAGCCCAGTGCCATCCTCCTGACACCCCCCCCTCAAAGAACATCCACAGTTAAGATTTTGTACAAATGCCTCAAAAACATAAATAAAAATCTTACAGACAAGACTAGCCACAGAAAAAGCATTTAGTGACTAGGATCACGTTTTCTCTTACAACCTTTGCTTTCAGTATCCTGAAAGTGACACAGAGACACATTTAGTGTAACTTAAGCTACCCCTGGAGAAGCTTTATTCCAGACAGCATACAAAACCCACTTGGATTTCCATTTCCAGACCTCTTTGCATGCACCCTCCATGCTGGCCAACACACCCTTACCTATTGTAACAGGGTATCCTTCCCAATTTGACTTCCATGGCAAACATGGAAACCAGTTGAACAAGTCACCTAAGCTCATAGTTTCCATCTTTATTGCATGTAAGACAACTTTGTACACATTAAGCTTTTGTCAAGGTGCAGTTCTGGATATTGGAGATTAACAGTGTTGTCATACGACATCAAAGCTGACCTATAACTTTGTCAGGTTACCTGCTCTGACTCAGGGGCTGCGGTCAATCACTATAGTGTGTCAAAATGCCACTTAGTAAGCTGGAAACACTTGGAGAGTATCTCAGCACCTCATGAAGCTCCCCCAGAATCCAGCTCAGGACATACACCCAAAGAGCTCTGGGTCAAACTGTACCATCTAGCAAAACCAACTGAGCAGCAGCAATATAACTTAAGTGACTATGGGATGAGTTTGTGTAAAAACTACATTGTCCAGATAACAGGAGCCTACGCTGTCCTCGACAACTAAGAAAACTCTCTTCCAAGGACAAAACTTATTTTTGCAGCCATAGACAAATATTAAGAGAAACAAATGTTACTACTCGTAACAATGTCATTAAGAATTTCCGTTAAGAATCCAGAACAACCAGCTTACGGGTTTTATCTAACATGTCTTTTTGCTGCCCTAGGAGTAAAAATCACCTTTTTATTCAATAGGAAGAACAAGGTCTTATTTTCCCCAGTTATTCATGCACCAACAGTAATCATTAACACATAGCCTTTCTCTCTCCTGCCTTCTGCTCTTCTGTTGGGAGAATCCATAACTACATGCAAATATTTTTTTTTCTTCACAGAAAACAGAGGTGACAACCATCACAAATACTAATGTAGGTGCCAAATTGTCTACAGCCTCAAGGGTCTCTCTGCTATGGCCAGTTAGTGGTATAGGCACCAGTAGTATTTGTCGCAAGCAGAAAAAACCCACTCTTCATTTAATGTCCTGGACGCTAACACAGCAAATAAAACAAGATTGTTTCAAGAAAATATTCAATATCCCTCATAAAAGCATGAGGCTCCTAGTTCTCAAAGGTTCGCGACTGCATCCTAGGGCAAGTGACATAATACACCTACCTATGCAAAGCAGAAATAAGCTGCAGTTAAGAAACTGAAGGTCAATTACTTTTCTAAGCTGATTGGCAAAGGAAAAAATTCCTACAGAAAAAGTTGTACTGGATCATTTTATGACCAAAACAAAGAACATGCTAGCTCAGTTCCTCATTTGCTGTGTTTTCCCATCCCTTCTTGCTAACTCTATACAAGCAAACATCAACTACTCCAGGAAACTGAAATTTACAAAGATCAAGGGCACAGAAACATAGTAAATACAGTTCTTAAGAAAAGCTTGACAATGAATGTGCTTTCTCTCATTTGCTAGGAAAGCTGCCTGAGAGGCACCCAATATTCACCCCTTACTTCTGGCATATTATCAAATTAAAGACTAAAACTGCACATAGGCAGCACTACAATTGTAAACACCATCCTCCTATTTTGCTATCATTTCAATAATGGTTACAACAGTACAATCGATGTTATGCAGTCCCTGTTTTCTTGCTCTCATATTTTGCCCCTAAAACAGAAAGGCAAAATATTGTTTTGACATAAGGCAAAGAATCACAAAATCCCTCTGCACTGCATTTTTTCAGAAGTCCTTTAAGCTTACTGAGCTAGAGATTGCCTTAGAAACATCATGAAACAAAACACTAGTCTATAAGAAAGTTATAATTAACAAAGATAAGTTGAAAAATTAACCACCCAAGATTGCAAACTCACTGCATTTGCATATGTAACAGCACAGTGAAATAAAATTTTAACTGTGATAAAATATGCATGTGGAACACAGTGTAATCATCTTTCTGTTCTTTACAAGATACAGAATGGTTTGTCTGCACAACTTCCCAGAGGATCATGGTTCTAGATTTACCAAATACAAGAACTGCAACCTACAGCAAGACAAAAATCCAACCTTACTCCTTATCAAATGCTGAATAACTAGTAATAATTTAAGTATCCAATCTTTTTTCCATCTGTTACAAGGAGTACTACAAAAACATCAGATGTTCTTCACCACAAAAGTAACCATCTACAGTCACAAAATTCAAAATAAGAGTTCCCAAGGCAACCATAATTCACTTGGCCAATGCACACCATTCCCGTCTGTTGTGGTTTAGGTACAGACAGCAACGAAGCACCACACCTCACTCACTGATTCCTCCACTCCTACTCCCACCTTGGTAGGATAGGTAGAAGAATTGGGGAGAAAAATGGAAAACCCTGTGGATCAAAATAAGGATGGTTTAATAGAACACAAAAAGAGAAGAAACACCAAATACAAATGAAATAATAGACAGAGCAAGTGGTGTACAACACAGCAGCTTTTCACCTGGAACTTACTCAAACTGTATGCCTACTCCAACCACCTTGTATATACTGGCCATAACACCAATATGGTACTGAATATGTCATTGGCTGATTCCCTGGCCCCTCCTGTCTTCTTGTGAAAATTAACCCTATCCTAGCCAAACTCAGGACACCTTCCCACCTACATTCTGGTAAGTGCTCCTTATGTGATGAACTATCTATACAACTATGTGTAGAGTATCAAAGGAACAAGCAAGGTGCACAAACTACTAACTCCTGTGTGTTTGAAGTAACAGGTATCAAATGATATGGACATGAGAATTTTCTGTTATACAATTAACATTTTGTTTGTTTGCTTTTCTCACGGTGAGAAAGATTAAGCTCCTGCCATCATTGCCACATTTATAACAGCGGTGCTAGCTGCTTTCTTTTTAAGAATGACAGGAAGGGAAAAATCCCAACCCAACCAACCACTTGTCCACATACAAGTTACGAGGAAAGCCTCGGAAGCTTAAATCACCCAGAACTTCCCATTACAACTATCCTCAGCCTATCTAGTCTCAAATGTTCCTCCTTGTGCTAACAAACATTTATGAAGATACTAGGGCAGTTCGGATAAGGGAATCTAGCTATGCCTAAACTAGCCATCCAAACCAAACTGCAGGTTGTCACAGACCCATTGTGTCTATGCTCCTAATGCTGGTATTCAAGTCAAGAATAAAACTATTCCACAAATTCATGAGAAAAGTCTGGTGGCTCAGTGTCCAGAGAGAGCTCTGTTCACAGTCTATGGGCACCACAACAGCATCAAGGAATCACATCACAGCAAACAGTCCAGGTGGCTCAGGGTCTAAGGAAACCCAGGAACCTCCCTTCCATCTTGGCATTTATACTTCCTGCACAGAACAGAAAGTGAAAACTACAAGGAACTCTTTCACTGGTGGAAGAACACTAAACTACACCAAGCCATTTTGAGTAGATTCAGTCCAACCTAGAACAAAAGCCAGGTCAGTTTTAATGCAAATAAGTCTTTAACTGTGGAGATTATGTGCAGTTGCTTAAGTGCTTAAGCACAACAGAAGAAAGCATAGAGGAGGAAGAACGTACTAGAGAAAAGCACAGCCATCTTCCTCACCAGCCAATAGCTACATGCGATAGGATTATTGCAGTGCTTAGCCACATCTCCCAGATATGTGGGAAAGTAACACTTAGGAAAAACCATTGAAAGCAAGGCTGTCAGGACAGCTCTGCCCAGGCACTGCCATACTAATGAACTAGGTTTTAAAACACAAACTTCTCATATACTAACAGATTTTGTCTCCTGTTCCAGATGTTTGGGAGGAAGGAGCAGATTAAGCTATGCAGACAGACTAGACATCGCAGGGAACTTTTTGATAAATCATCACAAAAAAACCCAAAAGATCACAAAACAACCCCAAAAGACCACCAAAAAATTGTTTGCAGAAACAACAGATTCATCTGAAGACATTTCTAAAACATTCTTCAGATAGGCTTCTTAAACCCATAGCTGACATTGCTGCTATGCCAAAGAAAGTAAAAAAGGCAAAAAAAAAAACCCAGCCAGACCACAGAGCTGGGGATTAGGTATGTACTGGGAACTCATGACAGAGCAGAGACCCAAGCTAAGGTAATAACCCACATGTGAGTAGCAATGTGTTTGATTACAAAAGTACGACTTGTAAAGAGGAATGAGACACAATTTGGAAGAGTCAAGGAGGCATGAATCTACACCCAGATCAGGAACATGCAAAACGTGAATGTCTGATATCACGTAGCTATGCACCTCCATCACAGATGAAGGGATTATTCAGGAACTCTTGCTTTTTTCATGCAAGAAAATCTTTAATCTTTTCTAATGTTGCCAAGAGACCAAGCCAAGTTACAGACTGTACTGACAGACACAAGCTGCTTACTGGTTTTCCAAGCAGCTATGGAAAGCAACGTACAAGGCCTGGTAAAATACAAACCCTTGAATCACAGAATCAAGAAACATTTTTCCACTTCTTATTGGGATCTCCTGCAGCTAAGAACAACACAAGAATCCAACCATGAGGTTGTCTCTTAGGTACTTGTCATGAATCCCACCACTTCAGTACACTGATTTAGGACATTGAGATGTGCTTCTAACAGCGTATGAAGTATGAAGTAAGTATGAAGTTATACCACAGGAAGGCAAAAGCAGCACAAACAGATCAAGTGACAGGAGGAGGCACAATTTTGTTGCCGAAGACAAAAATCAAAACATATATATCCAATCTATCTTAGTTTTGGCTTTCCCCTGAAATATGTTTCAAACAATGCTAAGGGGAAAGAATCTAACAGACTTTCACTGCTTTTCAAAAACAAAAATAAAAGATATCCCAATGTTGCAGATAATGTCTCCAAGGCTGAAATCTACCACACTGTGAATTTACCTGTAATAAATATTCAGTGTGAAGCCAGAGCTTTTAGAGAGAAGCTGAAGTCATTCAAAGCATTCAATTACAAACTGAACTTGGACATCAAAGTATAAGCAAACAAAACAACAGCAGATAGCTCTTGATGCATCATCTGAACAATAGGCCTTGCATAACAAACTTTTGAAATTTAACACATTATAACATGCATGAAATACCTTTTTAACCCATTAGAGAGGCTGGGCTACATTTTCTGACATACTGTCCTCGACAGACTGAAGAGACTGCTACATTTCTCCAAGTTGATACAAGTCTGGAGAAGGCATGTAACCAACAGTTACTGCTTCCTGACACATAATGCAAACTTGACTGTTAAGGGGAGTAAAAAAGAGACAAGGCTATTACATTTTAATCTGTGAAAGGATTCCCCTGACAGAAGAAATATTTTCTGCTGCTAACCCACTATTCTTGCCTCCAGTAAGCTAGTCGTATGCACAAGGTGGCATTACCTGTTATTGCTAGTTTTATACTGCAAAACATATCCTAAATTATGTTCCTATATTCACTATTTTCTACAATAACTATAATAAATTCCAAGCCTAACAAAAGATCATTTAAGTAACTGTTCTTCTCTCATGTGAAATCCTGAGTCTGAAGCCTTTCATGCTATGTTCCAATGGACAGTTTCACATGCTCTCAGTGATGCAGCGCTTCCCAGAATGGAAAACCTTCATACCAAACGTTACCTAATTAGTACACAACGCGCTTCAAAAATCAAACAATTAATAGCATATTCTGACTGCTAATATACCGCATAATAAGCGAATGCAATAGAGAAGGTGGGACTATGCCTCAACACGGTCCAGTTAAATTAACTTGGTACTCGGAGGCTGTCCACAGTCGTGCAGCAGCCCACTGAAGGTGCAGTTATTCCTCCGCACTCGGGTGAGGTAAGGCAGGACCTAAGGCAAACACCACACGCCTTTGTCACCGCACCCCGCTCTGCAGGGCAGAGTCCGAGAGCGCATCCCCGCAAACAAAGGCGGAAGGGACATCCTCACCCCGTACAGAGCCAAGGTCCTGACAAGGCAGGCAGGTCCTTTTCGGCAATTGTTTTGGGGACAGCACGCACGGGCCTGAGCCAGCCGCCGCCGCCGCCATAGACCGAGTGCCGGCAGGGCGCGGTGTGCCGCGGTGAGCAGTGGTGTACCGCGGTGTGTGGTGGTGTGCGGTGTTGTGCCACGGGCCGGAGGAGCCGGGCCCCGCCGGACCCGGGCCCAGAGGCGCCAGCCACAGCGGCCGAGACCATTGGCATCGCGCGGCGCCGACAACGGCCGCCCAAGTACATCCGCTGCCCCGCTAGCGTTACCCCCGCGCACCCCCCGACCCGAGGCCTCACCTCCTCGGTCGGGCGGCGCGGGGGCGGCCGGGAGCCAGCGGGATCCGTCAGCGGCCGCCACCGTATTTCGAAAGATCCGCCATTTTCACCCCGTCACCGCCGTCCCCCGCGGCCCGCCCCCGCCCTCGCAGCGCCGCCCGCGGGGCGACCCCCAAACTGCTCCTCTGCCAAACCCCAAACCGGCAGGAAAGTGAACTGCGGCGGGGCCCGTGCAGACCCCCGGACCGAGGAGAAAGCCTTACTGCACGATCCTCGCCGTTCTTTGGCTATGCATAGCCCTGCCTACAACTACAGCTCGGAGAGCTCATCTCGGCGAACAGCGATGATGAAAGTCGCCAAGTGGACATCCCCTCGGCGAGAGACTAGGGCAGCTTCGCAAGTCCGGGAGGTCTACGGGGCGGCCCAGGAGCTCGCCTCGCCGCGGAGAGCGCGCACAGCGGCACCGGACCTGTGCCTTCACGCCAGGAGACGGCTGTCAGCGCTCTGACACTCCCTCCCCGCCAGCGTGACCGTGACTGTGCCCGCACCCCTTTCTTCGTCCTCCCGCCGTCTCTTTCCCGCCATTCGCACCCACCGGGCGGATGCTCTTCCTCCTCTTCCGCCGCTTCTGTCCACCAGCATACGTCTTTCGCTGCGCAGCCGGTGCCCTCCCCTCCCAGCCGCGGCAGCGCCCGCAACGAAGGCGCCGTGTTTGTTCAAAATCACGCGCCCCGCGCCATTCCTCCGCCGCATCCCATAATACTGCGCTGCGCCGCCCTGGCAACAGCCGGCGCAGCGCCTCACGCCCCGCCCCGCGCTTCCGGGTCCTTACTAACCCGCCCCGCGCTTCCGGGCCCACCCCGCGCGAGGGTAGGCCGCCCGCGCCGCGCAGGGGGAACCTGCGCTGCGACCGCTGGCACGCGAGAGGGGCCCACGCGCGACTGTGCGTGCGTGTCTCTGCGCGAGGCGCTGCACGACCCGCGCTGCGGGATTCCCAACGAGCTCGGCCCGTGCGGGCGCCCCTCACCACGTGACCTGGGCGCGCAGCCGCCACTCTGTCGCGCGGCTCTATGGTAGGAGGAGGCGCGCAGCGAGCGGGTCAGCGAAGATGGCGGCCGCGGTGAGGCAGGAGCTAGCGCAGCTGATGAACTCCAGCGGCTCTCACAAGGACCTGGCGGGCAAGTGAGTGCCAGCGCCGGATGCCCCGCGGTGGGGTGACGCGGGTGAGCGGCCGTCGGTGTTACGGCCGTCAGTGGGGACATGGGCGACTGCTGGGCCCTGAGCGGCGGGCGAGGTGACTCTTGCCCAGTGGTCAAGTTTCTTTAAATAAAAGGATCGGGAGAGCTCAGCTCACGGTTCAGTCGTTTTTTACGTGTTTCTGGTTTCTCACGACGCCCCGCTCTGTGCCGACGGTGTCCTAGTGCAGACTTATGCGCTGGGCCTTAGCCCTCTGCCGTAGCTCCCTCGTGCCTGTCCGCTCTCACCCCAGAGGTCGCCTGCAGCCCCTTAGGAATTGTTAGGTCGGGGGACTGGTTTTTCTTCGGCGGCTGCGGGTACGTTAGCTGTTCCATTATTATTCTCATTAGGTGGGTATTTTGTTTCGCAGACTTTGGGGTTTGAGGTACCACAGTGCCTTTTTCTTTCTCTCCTGAGGGTTCAGTCAGATGTTGACGAACCAAGTGAAGTTCTTTGGGTGCCAGACCAGTTGCTTATATTCTGGAGGAATTGCTTCACTTTTACAAGTTTCATGTATAAACGTTTTCCTTAAAAACGTGTCTTCACCATGAGTGTGGTGGCACACATGGAGGTTACGTCTCAGGCAAAGTTTAATGAGCTTAATGAAGCTTGGAAACTGAGAGTGGCTGTTTGTGCAGGAATAGAATGGAATCAGAATGTAGTGGGTCAGAAGGAACCTCTAAAGGTCATGCAATCCATACACTTAAATTACGCAGTCTGTTCTTGTGCCAAGTGGTGATAATGTTCTGTTTATCTACCATGCCCAACAGTGTTTCTGATTTTGTACAGTTTTTGGAGCATTTAATTAATACCTATATTAATCCATTATATATTTCTCATTACTTTTTCTGTGCTAACCTAGGGAATGTTTAATCTTTCATCTTTTTAGCCTTCAAAATTGCACACATATTCACAGATAACAAGATGATGAGGAGCTAGATCTGAGAATCTAGTCTGAGATGTAAAAAGAGCCAGGCACCATAAGAGTTTTAATGACATTTGAGCACAGATTCACAGAACATTAGGGTTTGGAAGGGACCTCGAAAGATCGTCTAGTCCAATCCCCCCGCCACAGCAGGGTCACCTAGATGAAGTGGCACAGGAACATATCCAGCCAGGTTTTAAACATCTCCGGAGCAGGAGACTCCACAACCTCCCTGGGCAGCCCCTTCCAGTGAAAGCACAAACACTTTGGAATGTTGCCAGCTCGAAGGTATAGAAAATATAAGCAAGAGTAGGGCTGTGATATAGAAAATAGGCAGATCTAGCTAGTGAAAAAGTGTGCTCTAGGAGTGATTTTTTTAATGTTTTTCTTCCCCGTCAGATATCGTCAGATATTGGAAAAAGCCATTCAGCTGTCGGGTGCAGAACAACTTGAAGCTTTGAAAGCTTTTGTAGAAGCAAGTAAGTGCATCTGGTAGCATCGGTTGCATACTGAGTGGGGGTCACAAGTCTGTGAGATTGCATATTTGTTAGCTGTACGTGAGGCTACGTAAATACATAATCTTTTGGGCCTATTAAAACTAAAACACAACTGGAAGAGGAAATGTGACAGTGCCAGAAGATGAAAGCATGAAGCAGTGGAAGTATGCTGTCAAATGCTAAAAATTTAACCTAAAGGTTTACCTTGTCTGAAATTTTTCAGCAACAGTGATGCAGAATATAACTTCTCTCTAAACTAAAAATTAAATTTATTATTATGTGTTGGGGGTTAGAACTCTGATGACTTCTAGTACAAGGAAACTGTTCCTGAGAAAAAAATCAAACCTTCTTTACTTGGATATAGATTTAAAAATTAAATACTCAAATTTAGTATGAAGCAAATGATCAGTTACAGTGAAGGTGCTGACGAGCTTTGTATCCATACTGTTTTATTTCCTTGTGTCTCTGAACTAGTGGTGAATGAGAATGTTAGTCTAGTCATCTCACGACAGCTACTGACAGATTTCTGTACCCATCTTCCGAGTCTTCCTGACAGCACAGCCAAAGAAATTTACCACTTCACCTTGGAAAAGATACAGCCCAGAGTTATTTCATTTGAAGAGCAGGTGAGAGACCAGTGGCAAGGGGGTTTTGGTTTGCGGGCTTATTTTTGGTTTTATTTTCCACTATTTGCTGATTCATTTAAGTCTTTAAGAAAACTGTTCAAAGCAGACATTCCTTCTTAAAGAGTCCAATTTTGCATTCCTGCACATGCAAAACCTGAGCCAAATGCAGAGAGTATTTAGTACTGTGTGAAGAATAGAGATGCTGTGTTTTCAACACACTACTGAACTTTTTATTCGTCCAGTACCAGAAAACAGCTTTGTACCATGAAACAATATTTGAACTGCTGGAGGTGCTGTTGAGGGATAGACTGGTACTCATCATATTGCATTTTACCTGAGTAACAGGCAAGTGATGTGAAGAGAGTAGCATTTTGATAAATATCTTCTTTTGTTTTGAAATAAATATCATTGTGTATTTTAGCCACAATAATTGCACCAGCATTTTCTTGTAATCCCAGTTCTAGTTAGCTACTGAATACGCTGCAGTTCTTTTACAATTCAGTTCTTGATTTTGTAGTGTTAGCGTTCACCCCAATCTGAGCCTTGAGGATCCCAGTGATTTGTCTCAGCTTTTAACTGAACCTATTTGTCTATATATTATAATGATTATGCACAAATTAAACCTAAGACATCACATTATTTCTTTTTTAACCACACTTACACTTCTAAAACCCAGACTGTAAGCACTGATAATTTTACCTGCTGACAGCTACTCAGCAAAGTAGAAGTTTCTACATGAGGTTCTAATCATAGGTCACCTTGTTCATGTCTCACAGGTGCAACATGAGGTATAACTGCAGAAAATGGCTTGTGAGCCTTGATGCTGCAGTTCTTCAAAGCTGCATTTCATCTCTTTGAAAGCTCTGTAAAAGGTTACTACTTACGGCTCACAATCTTCAGTGGAAGTGTTTCAGATCAGTGCTGGTATTTAAAAAGTTTGGTATTAAAGCTCCATCCAGCAGTTCCTCAAGGACTTCTTTTTGTGGGAGTTGTGTGGGTACGGGTTGCTATTCCTGCGAGGCTGGGGAGATTCATAAGCAAGAACAAATGCTGCTGGAGTTAATACAGAACCATTCAACTTGTATAGTGTTTGCTATTAATTTTACTGTTGTTCAGGTCGCTTCAATAAGGCAACATCTTGCATCAATCTATGAGAAGGAAGAAGACTGGAGAAATGCAGCACAAGTGTTGGTAGGGATCCCTTTGGAAACAGGGCAAAAGTAAGTACCGTGCTGGACACAGTTCTCTGTTGTTAAAGATGCCTGCTCCTTTTGTCCTTGTCCAGTATGTGTGCACTCCAACAAGTGAGAATTTGGCTTGGATGTTTTTCCAGTGTTTCAGTACTTGAGGCCAGAATGACTGCCAGATGACAGAAGTCTAGATGAGATAATGACTGTACCTTACCTTTAATTTCACTGAGTCAAAATACTATACATGAAGTTTTGCACTTCATTAATGTTGTTGATAAAGTCTTTTTGATGGTATTTTACAAAAATTCTAATAAGGTTCTTGAAGGATGGCTGTTCTTCCGCACGTTTGCCTTTACAGTTTCAAATGAAGACATTGTTTGACATTTAGTACTAACAAATGCAGTTCAGGTGTTTGGCAGGGTTTGTTTCTGGTTTTATAGGTTTGTTTTGTTGATTTATTTTTTAAGTGTAGAAACCTTGCTGATGTGTTTTTCTGTCTGTCCTTTCTGGCATCCTTCTCTGTATACTCGTAGAAGGAATTGCTGTAGGTTTTGCCTGTTTTCTGCCGCAAGTTTGTGTCTTAATTTGTATGGCTTACCAGTTACAAGAAACTTCCGATAAACTAAAAGTAGATTATTGGAGTGTACCTCCATGTCTTGGTGGCCAGCATTATTTCTACTGGTGTATATAGGAGCTAGTTCTATACTGGCATTCATCTCAAATTTCCTTACCCTGAACAGAGAGCACTAGCTATGCGTTAGGGAAGAAAAAAGCAAATGTTACTAAGTGCTTAAAAATCACAAGACTTGTTTAAAAGAGCTAAGAGCAAGAGTAGTTGTGAAATGACTCTGAGCACTTGTTTTTCTGTTCATTACAGACAATACAACGTAGATTACAAACTGGAGACCTATCTTAAAATTGCCAGGCTGTATCTGGAGGATGATGACCCAGTTCAAGCAGAAGCTTATATTAATCGAGCTTCCCTACTTCAGAATGAATCAACTAATGAGCAGCTGCAAATCCATTATAAGGTTGTCTAACTTGCTTTATTGCTTTCTTTCTATAGGGAGATGTTTTTATGCAATGCCACTAAAATTTTCATAATGAAAAGAGACAGGAGGGAAAAGCTTGTAAATGGTTTTAGGAGTTTGAGAGCTAAAAGCTTGTAAATAGTTTTAGGAGTTTGAGAGCTGCATCGTGGCAATAAATAAACAGCTCATTTCTTGTGGAGAAAAGTCTATAGGGGTTCCGTAAGGTCTACTAGTTCAAAATAAAACTGGCTTCGAAACACCTGAAATATTGTTGAAAATATTGCCTTCACCTTTGAAAATGTAAGAGGGAAAAACAACCATGTCAAATATTAAGGACACTGGAAGCCCCCCGCCCCCCCAGTTGATAGGAAGCCTCAATAGTAATTCCCATAAAAGCAACTTCAAATCTCAAGTAGCAGAGTAACTACTGACCTTTCTGTGGGTTTACAGGGTACGTAGTCAGTTACACTTTAGCAAAAGCTTTACAAATCAAGGGAATTGTTTGCAAACACTGATTTCCCTAGAATGCAGAGCAATATTTATCAGAGCTGTAGCCTTGATAATTCGGCAGTTTATACACACCTGTATGATGCAGCCATTCTTGTGAGTTTCCTTTTTCTAAGACAGACTTAATTTCTAGGTTTGCTATGCTCGAGTTCTTGACTACAGGAGAAAGTTTATTGAAGCTGCCCAAAGATACAATGAGCTCTCCTATAAAAGCATAGTCCATGAAACGGAGCGACTGGAGGCACTGAAGCATGCTTTGCATTGTACTATTTTGGCATCAGCAGGTAAAATACATGTTACGTTTCTGTATGACAGACCAGGATGGGTGTTTCATATGCCTCAAATCAAGTCAGCCTGTGCATTAGTTGTGGGAAGGGATTTGTCCCTAAGATTCGGTGAGGAATCCAAAATGGTGAACACAGTGTCAAATGATCTTTTGGCATATTGTTAACTCAGAGTTGTACTAATTCTGTGTCTTTGCCAGTGTTGTGATGGTGTATTGGCTCAAGATGTGAAAGGTAGCCAGTGACAAACTGTGTTTTGAACGTTAGCATAACAGAGTTTGCAGAAATATGGAACATTAGAGATTGGAAGGGACCTCGAAAGATCATCTAGTCCAATCCTCCTGCCACAGCAGGATGACTGACACCAAGTTGCACAGGAATATATTCAGGAGGGTTTTACATGTCTCCAGAGAAGGAGGTTCCACAACCCCCCTGGGCAGCCCATTCCAGTGCTCTGTCACCCTCACTGGGAAGAAATTCCTTGTCATAAAATGTGGAATCTCCTATGTTCCAGCTTACACCCATTGCCCCTAGTCCTATCATTAGAAGACACTGAGCAGAGCCTGGCTCCATCTTCCTGACACCCACCCTTCACATATATATCAGCATAAATGAGGTCACCCCTCAGTCTCCATTTCTCCAAGCTAAAGCTCATTCTTTGGTAGAGCTTTGCTGTACTGAGGTAGAGCTGTACTGAGGAAAAAAGTTGATAACTTTCTTTTATAGAAAGATAGATTTTAAGTACTCAGTGTTCTGGTGATCTCTGACAAGGATTCTTCTTGACTGTCCCAGGACAGCAGCGTTCTCGCATGCTTGCTACACTCTTCAAAGATGAGAGATGCCAGCAGCTTGCAGCTTATGGGATCTTGGAGAAAATGTATCTTGACAGAATTATCCGTGGAAATCAGCTACAAGAATTTGCAGCTATGCTAATGCCACACCAGAAAGCAACTACAGCTGATGGTATGGGTTCCTCTAAAGCCTTGTAATGTTAGCTGTTTGTCCCCAGGAGTTGCCCAATGCAGTCAAGAAGTGCGATTCAGTGCTGTTTGTGTGTGTTATTTTGAAAATAATTTTCCATCCCTGTCTTTTTGTTCACTTTCTTTTGTGGAGCGTAACAGTGATTCAAGGCACTTCTGCCATATAACCCTTGGGAAAACCAGCATTTCCATCTGTTTCACAATATAGAAACCAGTTATTTCATTCTTACAGTAATGGATTTTTCTCTCATCTGACCTCTAAAGGTTCCAGTATTCTGGACAGAGCTGTTATTGAACACAATTTGCTATCTGCAAGCAAACTTTACAACAACATTACTTTTGAAGAGCTTGGAGCGTTACTAGAGATCCCTGCAGCTAAGGTATCGGTTTTCAACATCTTTTGTAATGACAAAACATCAGAGACTGAGAACGTAGCTGTGGTAAATATTTGGAAAATTAATTTCATATTAGGAAATTATTAAATATTTAAGATACTTCACAGTGTTGAATATCTCACACATCTTATGACAAGGGAAGGTGCAGGATATGCAATGAACAGTAGTGGAATTCCATGCCACAGATGGTGTGGCTGATCATTTCTTAATTAGCATTGTCTCTTGATTGTTTCCCCTAATATGTGGAGATGTTTAAAAACTTGTAAGGACTATTAAGTCTTAGTAATTTTCAACTTCTTTCAGAATGGAAGAAGTCTGTAACATCTTTCTTCCTTATTTCAGGCAGAAAAGATAGCTTCTCAGATGATAACTGAGGGTCGCATGAATGGATTCATTGATCAGATTGATGGAATTGTTCATTTTGAGAGTAAGTTTGATCACGGTAATCTCATTTTTTAGCACCATTCAGAGTGAGCTTTTATGTTGCTGCCTTGCCAGGATAAGGAAATTTAAGTTTCTTAACATCTGTGATGAAGTGACCTTAACGCATCTTGCTATGGTCAGGAGGTGGCAGACTTTGTTGTATGGAAGGCCACACTGCACCCACATTCCCTACTATGGATATTCTTACGCACAGGAAAAGTGTGAATTTATTACCTCAGTCTCCTTGTAGGAACAGACTCACTGAGAAGTTTGCTGTTCAGTTCTACTTAGCAGTGCAGGAGCCAGGCTTGTAACAGAAAAATCATCGTTGCTTTTGAATACAGAAATTCACATAATGCAGCTACAAGGAAAGGTTCCTCTTTGAAGTAGGTGAGAGCAGTGGCAGAAGAAAAGCTTGCAGTTAAAAAGGTGAGAACATTGCTGAGACTTACATGTTTTGTATGGGTTGTTGTGGATTTGTTTTTTGCAGCACGTGAAGCTTTGCCAACTTGGGACAAGCAGATTCAATCACTGTGTTTCCAAGTTAACAACCTGCTGGAGAAGATAAGTCAGACAGCCCCAGAATGGACAGCACAGGCAATGGAAGCCCAGATGGCTCAGTGACTGTGCGGCCATAGTCTGAATGGAGGCAACCAATGGCCTGCTGTGCTGGAAGAAGGGGGCTGAGTGAGACTGTGAACCAAACAAATAAACCATCTTCATTTCCCCACCTTCTACTTTTACTCTGGCTTGGAACACAGGTGATACCACCTTTGGTGAGACAGTCCCACAGTTCTCTGAGCACAAGCAATGCTGTTTCTGCCTCTGCATTGCACTTAGCTGCCCTGAAGGCTGTGGTTCCCATGTAGAATAAGCTGTAATGTCTGCAACAAGCTTTGGCTTTGTTTTATTTAATTTTTTTCCACTGTGTTGTTATAGCTTTGTAGCCCATACTTCCTATGATGCTTGTCCTGCTGTGAAAATAGAAGTGCCATGTTTAGTTATAAATATTCTAATAAAGTCTGGATTTGAGCCCCTTGGTTTAAGTGTTGCAGGAACCTGTTTGTTTTCTTAAGCAGTAACTTGAAATAAGTTAAATTTTTGGAATTGTCACTTTCAGCCCTTGGAAATGTAAAAAAAGGTTTTCTCCTTCGTTTTCATAAAATGTGAGACTGAGATCTTAAATTGTACTGACCATTCTCCTGCCCTGATGCAGCAGGGCACAGAGTTCCCCATGCTAAGAGATGAGATAAGCACCAGTCTTCACGAGAAAGCTTGTTGCAGTGATACGATAAATGATGTGAACGTAGCACATGCCAAGTAAGGTAAACCAAGCATGCTCTTTGTTTTATTTTCTAGATCAGCATGAATCGATAGTTTAAAGAAAGTATCCCCAGCCGGTTTTTGCAGCTTGGAGGTGTAATGACAGACTGGCTAGTAGAGAGTTTGTACAACAAAAGGTAAAACACCACCTGCAACTAGAGTGGCTGGAGAATGTTGTGCAGATGACAACTAGGTAAAGGTGTAATGTAGTAAGCAGGACTGACATGAAATGCCTGTGCCCAGCGACAACAAATCAGAGGCCCTTTTGGTATTTTATCAGTCTGAAATTGTGTATTCTACCCATCCTTATGGTATGTCATATATGAGATATACAAGTCTTGTGCAATTTGCTGGTGAGGTTTGCACCGTGAGCATTTTTGGTAGTTGCACCTTCCCAAATATTAATTATTTAATATTAATCCTGTTAATGAGGTTTTGGTCTTTGTTAATCCTAATCTTTTTGTCTCAAAATGTGGAGGATTTCAGTGTCGTCTTTCACTTAATCCACAGCTCTAGTGTTTTGACTTGTGGTTTGCCTTTTTATTTTAATGGCTATGCATTTAGATTTGCAGTGCTGTTAGATCTTTAGAAAAGCCAGGAGCCTAGTAATGGGGGATTAATCTGTAAATAGGATAGATTTCTCTCAGCCTATGAAATGACATTCTGAGTCACAAAACAACTGACTGGGTAAGTCATGATACGTCCCAATTGGAATATTTTAGATCCTCTAGGAGAGGGAGCGGTGACAGAGTAGCTCTGGGAGTAGGAAGGAGCAGTCTGTCTTGACAATTTTGGTATAAAAGAACAGAGGTGGAAGGTTTTCCAGATTCTTACTAAAGATAGCAGTTGGGTAGCTGTTGTCCTTCATTGTGGGCTGATGTAGTCGTGTGCAAGGATCTCTGTCGATTAAGAGTTTGTTTGTGGCACTGTGGACACTCACCTCCAAAACCCAGAAAAGTCATCTGTCAAAGTAAGTAGCCTCCTGCATTACCTTCTAACAGCAGATATAAATGCATTTGCTCCAGGAAATGCTGCTGGCATTTCAGCAGATGGCAATACACTCTAAGCTCACCGTGAGCAAGTCTGGTGTGCTGTACATGTCTTTGCTGTACTCGTTATTCCAAGTCAACAGTGTCATAACTCTGAACTGGCTTTGGCTATTCATTGAATCGCTTTTAGTTCCAGATGACTTCTTGTCCAACAGGGCACACTGCTGGCTCATGTTCAGCCACCTGTCAACTAGCACCCCCAGGTCCTTTTCCACTAAGTACTTCTGCTGACCTGCCCTATCCTTGACAGCTCCTAATCTGGCTGACCCTCAGATTCCAGAGCCCCAACTCTGTTGTGTAGGGGCAACTGGGAATGTGTGGGAGGCTGTGAGGGGAATTACCTGCTGCCCCAAACAGAGCCCTGTTTCCATTCCTCCCATCTGAGCCTGTTTTAGGGAAGGCAGGAAGTGGTTCGAGCAGTCTTTGTGCCTCACACTCCCTGATGCTCCTCAGCCTGTTCCTCTCCTCTCACACTTCTGTCCCCAAGCTAAGCAGTTCCTCTACCTGGGTGCATCTCCCACAGTTAAGCTCTGAGCTGCCTCCTGCCCCGGTGCCACAGCTGGGCACCCTCTGCAGCTGGTGCCTGGGGGCTGGGTAGAAGTGTCTGTTGTGAGGGCAGCCCTCACATGAAGAGGTGATGGCCTGTTGCATGGAAAGTGTTGCACCAGGGTAGAGTGGGCAGAACTTGCAGCACCTTTCCTGTGTGCCCTTTCTGCAGATCACCGCAGAGGCAGGACATATGTGCTGCGTTCAAAAGTCTCCTGTGTGCTGACTGGTCGCTTCTGGCAAAACCATGTTTAAATAACCCGCGTTCGCCCCAGGAGCACTCCCAGCCACTCACCTCAAGCTCACACATGGTTGCACAGGCATCCTTCAAGGAGGTTTTTCGTAGTGTCCGTGTGACTTGAGGCTATTTCCTATTGGTTGCCACTTCTGAGAAGAGACCAAGCCCCATCATGCTGTAGTGAGACTGCAGACTCTGTCCTCATCAAGGTCAGGTTGGACGGCACTCTGTGCAATCTGTTCTAGTTAGAGATGTCCCTGCTTGTTGAAGGGGGCTTGGACTACATGACCTTGGGAGCCTTCCAACCCAATAAATTCTATGATTCTATGATTTTTTTCAAAAAATATTTAAAAGGAAGTCGTGCTGAATTCTGCACACAGCTTCTGCAAGCATGAAGCTTAAGGATATGGTTTAGAGGCAGGCTTGGTACAATTGGGTTAATGGTTGGACTCTGGGATCTTGAAGGTCTCTTCCAACCCACATGATTTGGTGATGTGGTGCCCTTTGCAGGTGGAGGTGTGCTCGTATGCTGTTCGTATGCATCCCCATTTAGGGAATTTGTTGCTTCACTCTTCTATTTAAGGGGGAAGACAGTTCCAGAACAACAGATGTTCACAGGAGTGTCAACCAGGAGTTACTTCCTGAAAGAAATAAGCAGAGAAGGTTCCGCCTCAACACAAGGGGGAACTTCTTTACTGTGAGGGTCACGGAGCACTGGAACAGACTCCTCAGGGAGGTCGTGGAGTCTCCTTCTCTGGGGACTTTCAAGGCCCGCCTGGATGCGTTCCTCTGTGATCTGTGTTAGATAGTTTTGTCCTGCTCCGGCAGGGGGGTTGGACTCGATGATCTCTTGGGTCCCTTCCAACCCCTAACATCCTATGATCCTATGATCTATGGAAACATTTCTGACAGAAGAAACTCAGGAGTGGCCAACTCTAGCCTGAAAACTAAGCGATCATCTAACTGTGGCAACCGTCGAACAGCTCATGTGAACACTGCTAATCCCAGAAAGCCCAAGCCCTACCGCGGGCTTGGGTATTTTTCGCTGCTTCATCTGGGACTTTCTCTGATGCAGGAGCCAAGCCCAGCAGTTGCCCACGAGATGGCGAGCTAAGCACACATAATCAATGCAGGGCTATTGTGGACGACTACCAGCACATCCCTAGTTTAATTTTGTGATTAAACTATTCATCTGTAACGAATATAGAAAAACAATCACTCTCTCTGCTTTTTAGACTTCTGAGCCTCAAAGCTTGCTTCTGACATGCGTGGCTCAGGTTGTTCTTGGGGACCTCAGCTAATGAGTCACTTGGTATCAGCAAGTTTTAACCTCCTCCAGAGAAAAGAATAGCAAGAGTAGGACTTAGACTTGGGAGTAAACACTAACACTGGGCTTTGCAGCCTGATTCAAAACAATATGTAATGGTTTTTAGTACAGTATAGGACAGAACTTCAGATTCTTGAGGTCTCAGTGGAGTTACATTTTCAGATGGAACTACATAATCAGACTGATTAACAAATGGCTCAAAGGTTGTAAACTAGAGGACAGAGGAGGGCTTTCACCTGATGAAGATGTGTGTTTTGAGGGGAGAACAGCCAGCAGGCCCTGAGACACCACTGTTTTATCTGCAGCAGTATGCTGATGCAGTGGGAACATGATGAGTTGTCATCTCAAGAATTTATTTGCTGGTGTTTTGTCTAAGTCCCTGAGAACAAAGGCCCTCGTTTGTCTAGGGGTGAAGAAAACACTTCTGGCAGTAGGGGATAAAAGGAAGGCTTTGAATGGTGCTGGGGAATTGTCAGCACCCCCCAGCCTGCAACCACACTCGGAGACTGTGTGGTCTGCAAGGACTGCAAGAGACACTGAAAATCTACAGAGCTGGGGAAGTGAAGGGAAGCTGGACCATTTGGGATTTCATCACTGGATCCTGGAATGGTGATCTAGGGCTTTATTCCCATTTTCCCCTTGCTCCTTTATCCCCATTTCCCTATCCTCTTCTCTACTCTCTGAGTTAAAACCTCAGTAAAATTGATTTCTTTACTCTCTGAGTTTGTCATCTGGTAGCTTCATTAAACTTGATTTCTGTGCAGACCTATGGTGTAAGTCTCCCTTAATTGCACTCGAGTGAGTCCATGAACCAGAGCCACTCTCCTTCCCTATTCTGATCGATGGGCATGTGACGTCTTAACTTGTTTGTCAGTAAAAGCTTAGTTCACTGAATGGCATTTATCTAGTCAAAAGGAGTTTTGCAAAGAAACCCAAAAACAGTGCAAGTCATCGATTAGTGAGATAACACCCACGCTAATCCCTGTCTGCTTCTCCTTTTAGAGCTTTGACTTGGCTTTACACATCTTAAGTGACTTCTCTGTGGAACAGTTTTTATTCTTTGCAGTAGTTACAACTCAAACTTTGTTATTAATTGCATAAAATCATCCAAAAGCAAAGCAAAAACAATTACCAAAGAACAGTAGACTGAGAAGTAAGTAGTCAGCCTTGATTGAGTCTTAGTGAAAGTACAAAATCCATTTTATTATGACAGAATGAACTTAAATTATGACCTTTCGTCTAAGAAGAGAGGGGAGCAGAACACTTCCAGCAAACAGCTGCTTTGTTTTTGTGAACACACTGTTAAAAGTCAACCTGGACAGCTAATCTAGTGGTGAGGCTCTCAGTTTTGCCAGAAGTGGTTTATTGCCTAACCAGGTGTATTCCTGTCACACTGAAAAAAGACTTACTCTGTGGAAAAACATGAAGATATATAAAAATATGTGTTCGCTGCTAGCTGTGAATGCTACTTTGGTAATTAAGAGCTTCTTAACAACCTCAAAAACAACATGATAGCAAATCTAAACTAGATAAACTGAGAAGCAAAGTTGAATATTTATTTGGGAGATGCTATTTTTTGTTTACAATTTTTGTAAAAACAATTACAGAACATTAGGGATTGGAAGGGACCTTGAAAGATCATCTAGTCCAATCCCTCTGCCACAGCAGGATCACCTAGATCAAGTCACACAGGAACGTATCCAAGCGGGTTTTAAATGTTTCCAGAGAAGGAGACTGAACACTGTGTTTACAGCTAATGCTGTAGCTTGATGTAGGACATTTCCTTTTGCTTAAAGCAGTGCTGAGAGATGAGGCTGGAAATCCAGACCTACCTTTGCTTCTGGAGCTCAATGCCTGTTCCCCCTAACCTGAGGACATCTTGTCTGATCAGATCCTTTTTTCTTCCATGCAAAATGAATATTAACAGATGGAGGGATTAGCAAGGAAGGGAGAGATTCTAGGGGTAGAGATTCTAGGAGTAGGGAGGCTGACTGGGAATTCAGGATCCACACCCAGCCAATGGGTCTAACACAATGTGTGTGCCCTGAAAGGTGCATTTACCCTGTGACTAATGACCCAAGGCAGGATCAGAAAGACTTTTGTTACTCTGTGCAAAAGGTACTACAACAGAAAAACGCCCTTTTTCTGTACTTACGGTTCTTATGGTTTTTAAAATATTGCTTTTATCTGACATTTGCTTTTTGATCCTAAGTGATGTTTCTTCTCTTTGTTGCACACGTGAGGAGCTGAACAGAAGAGAATCGATCGCTGGACTGGGAGCTCTTACTAGTTTAGAGCTCGTCAGCAATCTTGTCAGTTGTCCCATGGAAAATACTTCAAAAGTGTAATGAGATTCATGCAGTAAAGCCTAACAGGATAGGAGTGTGGTAGTGTAAGTCAGTGGCTGTATGGCTTAGAGAAAAAAAGATGCTCAAAAACAAGCAATGTGAAGTTCCTCAAGTAGAAATGCTAGGACTGGAAAAAGTAATAGTGCAGGTGTAGTAGATTTGGGGAACAAGATGTACGCGCTGCACAGGAGGTTGTGATTTGCAAGGTAGCCCATAGGAGTCAGCTGATCTCATTCCAGTAATTGAGTAAGGAGCCCTTACATACTTAGAAAGTAGCCACAACTCAGCATTTGTATTTCCAGTCTAAATAAATGGCTTTTGTGGATATGTTACAGCAAGGACACACTAGTAAGGCAGGGTGCTCTTGAATGGAGGGGAATCTTTAATGCATCTGTTGAGGTCCCTTCCAATCCCTAACGATTCTATGATTCTATGCAAAATGCACCTTGAAATGGCTGTGTGCAAACTGGACGTGAGTATGTTGGTATGAACTTGCTTTCCAGCGTGCGTGTTGGTACTGACAAAACCAGTGCTTCAAAAGAAGTGTCAAAGCATTGGGGCAAGACAGCAAAGTGTTGTGAGGCTGATTTTAGAAAAAGGTAAATGATTTTTAGGGAGGACCTGAGTAGTCTGTGCCATTGAGTTCTTCTAAGATGTCTCTGGAGTGGTTGAGCTAACTGCCTGTTTTGTGGAAAACACGTTTACTAAACTAGTATGATTGGGGCAAATCAGTAGAAGCTCAAAACATGTGACTTTAATGAGAAAACAAACCAGCAGTTGGTATGAGCAGCTATTTATCTGTGGAACTATCAAGGGGAAAGGATGGATTTCCACTGGTTTATTTTCTTAAAATGTGGACTGGCTCCCTTTGGTGGAAAATTGCTTAGTCAATCAATACTGGCAGAGTTTAGTCCAGAGGGTCGTGGGGCAGTTTGTGTGTCTGATGTACAAGAGGTCAGACATGGTGACCTAATGGTCTGTTCAAGCCTTAAGCTTTTTGAACTTCCAAAGTTTCTCCTGAAGAGGCAGAACAGCTGGTAAGCAGAAATGCTTGAAGAACTAAACATTTTGGACAGGAAGATACACGTAGGTACAGAAGCCCTTGCACCTCCTGATCTTGTAGCTTTTTGATTTTATTTCCTGAGTTGTTTGTTGCAGGAGAATTGTCAAACATGGGTGAGAAGCTAGTAATAATTACGTCTTGCCTGTTAGTGAGGACTAGTGAGCGACATTAACATCAGTGCTGGTGAGTGACACAGCTGGATAGTCAGGGAAAATTAAAAGGCAAGTGGGTTATGTTCAAATCAGTCTCCCTTACCTCGTACATGTTTGGGTTGTTGTTAGAATGGTGGGGTTGTTCAAAAATAACCTCTGCTGTCAACTAGAGCCTGTACTATTAGGCTTGTTCTTAACATAATTTGCAGATAGTGATGCTGGTCACGAAATTGTGCAGCTGTGCTTTAAAATCCTGTCAGTGCACTGTCTCTGGGCACGAATGCAGATAGCCTTTGGGAGCCAGACTGGTAAGAGACCACGAAAGTAGAGAGACTGGATTATCATGTATTCATCACTGCACTCTTGTGTAGTTCATAATTTAAAAAGGTAGCTGCCAACAACTAGACAGTCAATTGTTCCTCATTTCTGTGCCCAAGGACAGGCCTGATTTTTACCTTTATCTTACTTTTGATGCCGCATGACCATTAATCTCATTACCAAGCTGCTGTGTGCACCAGCCTGTGCTGAGGAATCCTCCTGCAGCTTGCGGGCCAGTCAGCTTGGAGTTGCTGCTAATAGGAAGAGGTCTGGCAGAAAATTGCCTGGCTTGTGTGGAAGGATTATTACAAACACACTTGTCTCTTCTGTGCTCGTGCCAGGCATTGGGGATGTTTAGCTGTATTTATGTGTGTGGGAGCTGAGAGGGAAGTAAGGTCATGGGCAGAAGTGCAGCTGACTGAAGAGGCAGTATTGCTTTGCGTATATACTACATTTAACGGTACGGCTCTTGAGGACAGATCCTGTGCTCCAGCTCGTACCGAGTAGGTGTCTTCATTCCCACAGATGACTGTTTCTGGGCCTTTCTTTTGCTAAGATGCTCTACTTGCTGTGTTGGTTTCTGATGACTTATTTTTGCCTAAATGTCTCTCTAGGAGACAGCTCCTCAGGGTCTAAACCAACAATGTTAGTTAAAGGAGAAGACAGTAAATGTGTTCCATGTACTCAGCCAAAGTAGCTATTTTGTTTCCCACACTCACAGAGGTAGAGTTTCTTCCTTTGTTGACGCTTTCTTCCTTTGTTGACATTTTGCGGTTGCTCCTGGCTGCCATCAGCTTGTATTACCACAGGAGGGGTTCTATGCAAATCGATGGCTTTTCTTTCTCACCAGTAAGTAACAATTCCTAAGCTGCTGAGGCTAGCTGACAAAATCATTGCATTCTCATAAAGTCAGGTATATTCTGCTTTTGTGGGAAGCCTCTTGTATTTTGCCGGAGTGATTTTTTCCCCCCGAGAGCACCACAAAGTCGAATTAGGATTTCTCCAAGTTAGATTCATGTCCTGGTTTGTGCTAGAACAGAATTCATTCTAGTTGGTAGTTTTACTTTTCAGGCAAGTTTTCTCTTTTTAACTGCTCTTTCTGAACTCAAACATCATGTTTTTGTAAAGTGTCTGCTTCTAGAAGTGATACTGCTTGATATTTGCAGTTACTCCAAGGACTGATATGCAGAAAGACTCTCGCTCCCCTGAAGACCATAGCTATTACTAAATCTCATTGAGCTAGAGGCTGCCCCTATTGGGGAGTGGACAGGACAGGAGACTCTAAACTGACCAATAAGTTATTCCACCCCATATAGCTTATATTATGTATAAAGCTGAGGGACCATAATGGTCAGTCTCTCTTCTTAAATGTCTGAGATGAACTCTCTCCATTCTGACCCCATCTCAATATGTGTTATTGAATCCAGATCCTGAATCTGGTTCCTGTCTGGTACTGAGTTTCGTCTGGAACTTCCCTAGAATCTTCCCACAGCATCAGTGGTGACAGTGATGTAATTACCATCGGGTGGGTTGGGTTCTGTATTTTCCAGTTTGTAAGTCTCTCTTTTCTTTCTCCTCTCCTTTGGGAAGGGAGAGGTATTAAATAGAGAGCACCCATCATTCATCTAGTGGCTGGCCTATTTCTGACCCTTGATAGTGCAGTATGTGGAAGGGGATTCTGCTGCCTCACACTTTAAGAGCTTCAGAAATGAAGTATTGATTCTGTCTCTCGGCAAATACAACTACGTTGTAGTGTGTACGTGGGCCTTCTGTTAGCACTTGCATGTCTCATGCAGGTAACAGTCTTGCTGTTCTTCTACACTAAGTGTGGTATTTCCTTGCTCTCATGGTGGTGAGCAGAGGCTTTCACAAAAGATAGTCCTTTACAAACAGTTGGATCTTCTGTGCAGGCCTTATGGCAGATAGAAAACTGGTTCGGGTCCACTGGTGCTGGACACAGATGACTATAACGAGCTATAAATTACTCGTCTGGGGTCCAGGGTCAGTGGAGAGGCGTTTTCATGGGAAATCTAGCAGGCTTTCACATTCGGACCAACATGATCTCGCAAAAGGTGAGGGTGAAATAGCTGGGTAGTTTACCTTAATGAGCAGTTATGTCCTATAGCAGAAGCTTCCATTGCGAGGGGACACTTCCATGTCTGGAGGACACTTCAAGCTGCTCTTGTACCTTATTCTGTCCATCAACAGTGATTCCTGTGAGACCTATGAGCAGAAGAACAAGGGAGGAAGTTCTGCCAACCTTGCAACAAGATAGTGGTTTTCAATTTCGAGCTGATGTTCACTGTGCCGGTGCTTAGCAGTGCTTTGTACTATAGGCACATCCAAGCTGCTTAGCAAAGACAAATGAGACAAACCAGACTATAACAACTGTGTTTGTACGTAACATCTTGTAGGCTCTTGGTTCAGCTCAGTTGTCATAATTGTCTTGTGAATGGCTTTAGTTGCTTTGAAATCACAGAATCAGAGAATGTTAGAGGTTGGAAGGGACCTTGAAAGATCATCTAAGTCCAACCCTCCCTTTTGGAGCAGAGTAAGCCTACAGTACTGTCTCAAGATGTCCTACATGGGGCTTGAACCCATGATCCCAGGAATTCAGAGTCCCATGCTCTACCAACTGAGCCAACTATGGAGAGCCTATGTACGCGCTGCCTTCTACAAGGATAGTTGTGGCCTTATGGCAGCTGGCAAAGGTCAGCACAAGTGCTTCTAAAAGTGTCAAGAACAGCCACCAACACAGGGGGATATGGGGCAGGGCATAAGAAATCCTCTAAAGAACATCCTTTGGTTATGAGCTTTGAAACATCCCTTTTAGGCTCTTGCCCAACTGCTGGTAGCAGGAAGCAGTGTACTTTGTGTGCTTTCACAGAACATTAGGGATCGGAAGTGACCTCAAAAGACCATCTAGTCTAATCCCCCTGCCACAGCAGAATCACCTAGATCCAGTTGCACAGGAACATGGCCGGCAGGTTTTAAAAGTCTCCAGAGAAGGAGACTCCACAACCCCCCTGGGCAGCCTGCTCCAGTCCTGATGTGCTCTGCAGCTGGTCATCTTTGCTGCTTCCAATATCTGCCTAAAGATTTTAATCTTTTAAGGATGCAGAGTGATTTACAGGGATGTCATGGTTTATTTCTCTATGGACACAGAAGGAGCATTGTCTGACTGAACACAATAGCCTTAAAGGTTGCTGAGATTACAAAACATCTTTAAGCACAGTAGATTAAGAATTGTTCTTGAAATCCTGATTCTCCTCTAACAGAGGTCTTGCTGGTGTTTTTGCAAATGTCTGTGTAGAATGAGTGAGCCAGGGGGTTATTTTTGTTAGATGAAAAATGACTGACAAGGATTTATTTTCACATTGGAGGGAAAACTTGAATTTTGCTGATCAGGTGGGACCTTCTGGGTCTAAAATTCCTCAGAGGAAGGCTCAGCCAGAATGTTTTTTTTTCCTCCAATACTTGAATGAAGGAATTAGTCTTGGCTCTTCCATTGGTTCCTCTTCAGGAAAGAATCAACAGCAGTCTATTCCCAAGATCTGTTTAGACAAGGAAAACCACAAAAGCAGCCAAGGGTCATGTAACAGTTTAGGACCTTTTTGGATGTTAGTGTTTTTCAGGCTCCATAGATTGGAAGACTGCTGTTGGAAGCTTAGGTTATGATGGGAGATCACGAAAAGCTCTTGTGTGTCCAGGCAAATTAATCTTATAATATTTTTTTGTGGAAATGCAAATCCCCCCTTAATTTCAATGGCTTATATAAGGGAGGACATAGATCCTTGTCCTGTACCTTTAATTCACAAGTAAGCTAACGCTAGTCCACCTGAATCAGAGTTTCTGAGCACCAGAGAGGGCAGCCAAAAGACAGTTCTCCCAACGCACCTTAGTGTGGCCTGAAAGGTAGAAGTGAGGACTCTTCTCAATACCTGTTGCACTATGGAAATAACTAATGATCTGGTCTCCTGTAGGTACCAGAGGTACCAGAGGACAGGGGTTTGTTTCTTTAAGATGTGTGGGATATCTCCTACCCAAGAGAGTGCTGTCTTTCCCACTTCCCTATGGAGGGAGCCACCATGCCTTGCATCATGCTTAGCCACTTTTAAACAGCATTCACTGGGCAGGACAAATGGTATTCGGAGCGCTCCCCGCATTACCGTCACTGCTGAGTTGCAGGGTGATCCCCAGAATTAACAGTTCCTCTTAGAATCATATTTAGTTCTCTCCAATTTGTTAACTTCATGTGTGGGAATGACCCACAGATATGCTCACATGAATCAAAAATGTGCTTGTGCTGATGGTAACAATCAGTGTAGCTAACATGTGAATTCTAGCAGTAAAACCCCCTTTATACTGGGGGTGATGTTTACAGTCTGGGCTACACCTGTTGTACAGACCTTCCTTGAGTCACAGAATAGCAGTGCTGAGGGCAGCTGCAATGAAGATAGTGACTGGATATTTTGGGATTAAGGTTTTGTTTTCTTTGCAGAAACCATCTTGTATCTGTAGGGACTCTTGTTACTCCTTCAAAATGTGCCACAACTAGCACCATCTACTGCTGAGGAAATTAGAATGGAATCGTTCTGGCTGTGATGGAATGGGAACAAAGAAGACATGCATAGACTACTCTCTCTTCTCTTGTACCTTCCCCCAAGTGCAGTGTCTTAATGATGTAGTTATAGATAATGGATGGAATTGGCACTACTAGAGTTGAGATTGTACAGAATGGTTCAGCATGCTGGAGCAGGGGAATAAATTTGGAGCAGAAGGTGAGCCAAGTAAGTTAGTGATTGCCTGAAATTCAGAGTTTGAGGGGGAGAATTTGGGTTGGTGGGCACATGTTTGTATGTGCTTGAGACACAGATCAGAAGTTTCATTGATGTCTAGTAATTCTGCCTGGTACAAAACCCTGTCCTTACTCGGGTCAGGAGTGTTTGGCTTTTCATTTAGATACTAAGTGTGAAACTTGCTCTGTTAGTACCACACTGATCCTTAGCATAGGATCCTCAGCCACAGGCTGGAAAGGAGACATTCAAACAAGGTGACTTGGTTTGAGGAAAACCCAACAATATGCTTTTAATTTATACAACATAAAATCCCCAACAGAAAGACTTTCTGAGATTAATCACATGTTCTTACGTAACTGGGCTGAGTTGCTACCTTCATCTCCTCAAAGAGAAAAATCCTTCATCTCTTTTCCATGTAGAAATGCGGAGTCTGTTCAGTCTGCGCTTATGTCCCTCAATGTCAGCAGGTATTTTAAGGTCCAGTCACAGGATCACACACAGTACATTAGGGATTGGAACAGATCTCAAAAGATCATCTAGTCCAATCCCCCTGCCACAGCAGGACCACCTAGACCAAGTCGCACAGGAACATATCCAGGTGGGTTTTAAATGTCTCCAGAGAAGGAAACTCCACAGGAGCTGACCTGGGCAGCTTCTTCTAGTGCTCTGTCACCCTCACCGTGAAGAAGTTCCTTCTCATATTGATGTGGAACCTCCTTTGTTCCAGCTCACACCCATTGCCCCATGTCCTATCATTAGATGCCACTGAGCAGAGACTGGCTCCATCCTCCTGACACCCACCCTTCACATATTTATAAACGTTAATGAGGTCACCCTTCAGTCTCCACTTCTCCAAGCTAAAGAGACCCAACTCCCTCAGCCTTTCATAAGAGAGGTCTTTGTGGCTCTGCACTGGGCACTGGACTCTATCCAGCAGTTGTATGTCCCTCTTGAACTGAAGGGCCTAGAACTGGACATAATATTCCAGATACAGTCTCACCAGAGCAGAGTAGAGGGTGAGGAGAACCTCTCTTGATCCACTAACCACTCCACTTCTAATCCAACCCAGGATGCCGTTGGCCTTCTTGGCCACCAGGCCCTGCAGCTGGCTCATGGTCATCCTGCTGTCCACCAGAACTCCCAGGTCCCTTTCTCCTGTGCTGTTCTCCAACAGGTCAGTCCTCAACCTATACTGGTACCTGGGGTTGTTCTTGCCCAGATGCAAGACTCTACACTTGTCCTTGTTATAGTTCATTCCACTTCTCCCCTCCCAGCTCTCCAGCTTGTCCAGGTCCTGTAGAGTGGCAGCACAGACTGCTGGGGTGTCAGTCACTCCTCCCAGCTTTGTGTCATCAGCAGACTTGCTGACAGTGCACTCTAATCCCTTGTCCAAGTCATTGATGAATAGATTGATTAGTGGAATAGTCCCTTGTTCCATGTGCTTCCAAGCCAGTCTTCCACCTCCAGTGTGCTGATTCTTATGGCCACGAATGAGGGAAAACTTTGTTTCAGTGAATGATGGATTGTAAGCAAAAATACTTTTCAGTCTCACAACTGCAGTTGTTGCTCTCCTTACACACTTGAAACTTTGCTCTTTGTGGAAATAAACAGATCTGCACTCAGGCTGAGGTTTCTGGTCTGCAACAGGCTGTGTTCAACAAGCTACTTGTGGGGGCAATGACTTTGCTGGAGTGCTGACGTTAATTTGAAATCTCAAGCTATTTCCTTTCAGAGTTGGTTTCTATTATGTATCTGTTATTCATCTGAGTGAAGCAGTTCTGAAATCGGACCTGTTCAGGAAGCATCTGGCTTTGACTCAAGAAGTAATAAAGGAGAGGATGAATAAAAAGTGATAAAAAGAATTATTTGTGCAAGATGTGGAGCAATGGCACTTTGACATGCTTCAGTAGATTTCTGTATCTTGAATGCAGCCTTTCATGTTATCTCTTGCTGCACTCACTTAGCTGCAGCCTCTGCCTCTTGGTCTTGCTAGGCTATTATCCTTTTTGAAAGGAGGTGGGGTTTTTTCTGTGTGAATTGGCTGAAAACCACTTCAAGGGCTTATTGATCATGATAGGGTGTCCTTGCGTCTGATGAGGCAAGCTTATAAGGTTATGGTCTACAGATCATAACCTTAGATCATTTCTTCAATCTGCTTCCTCTGTCAACTTGCTGTGGCCAGGTTTTTCCCAGTCTCAGCTTGCTCCTATGCCTCCAGTGAAGTGTGAGGATGCAGTGAACCCCATCTCATCTTACAGCTGACTGGTGAGTGAGGCTTGTTTTAAAAGGAGTTCTGCCACGTTCTCCAAGATGTGTGAGATTTGGAAACTATGCAGAAATGCCTCTTGCCTCTCATTAGTGCTTTGCCAGTACTAAGCTCAAATCAGTTAAAGATTTTTTTCTCCCCTGCTAAAGACAAGTTTATGCTCATCTGTTGCCTCTTGTTTAATTTTTGAGAGAATTCTTGAACCTTACAACCAAAAGAAAGCTGTTTAATGAGTTAAAGAACTGTGACATGTGGTGGCAGATCCAAACCTTGGAGTTGTGTAATTTCTTGTTAGAAGGATAATAGGCCTCACAGCAAATACTTGGAGGTTGATCCACCTGAGTTGCAGTTTGTAACCCTGCCCTGGCTGGGCTGTGGTTTGACCTCAGTGCTTTGGAGGTGCAGGCTTGGTGGCACAGCCCGAGGTTGGGAGAGTCAGAAAGACTGGGTGTGGTATGAGACCAGGAGCTTTGGGTTTTCCACTGCCAGATTCCCTTTTTACAACAGAATAAGCTGTTGCTTGGGATCGTTGAAGTAATCACCATTTTCATGACTAAAATACATAACTTCTTCCACTGCAGTGTGGGTGATTGGGCACGATGACTGACCTGTCAACAGTCAGCTGAAGGCATTGCTTTAACATTTGTTCTCTGGAAATAACAATGTTCAGGTCTCAGAGCTGCACGTAGGAGGTTCTTCGGTTGTGATTTGCAGCAGAGCGTTTGCCACAAGCCAATAAGGCATCAGTAAAGGTATAGTTAGGTTGCGCTGCTTTGATCTTACCTGACACGCAGTGTGCCGGAGATGCTAAATGGAAAAAGCTGATGCCATAAGATATGCATACATCACTTTTTTGCTGTGGCTAGAAACATCTTGCTACTGAAATACAATATTCAGCATTTGTCTTATCATTAATCTACAACCTTCTTTCCATTGAAGAAGACCAGTTGTTATATGAAAAAGTCATTAAATATTTCTACTTCTTAAACATTTGAAGTTTTGCTATCTATTTTTCCAAGGGTACTGAGTCTGTTCAATAGGAATTTAACAATTTCTACACCAGGGGTCCTCAAACGTTTTAAACAGGGGCCAGGTTACTCTCCCTCAGACAGTGATGGGGGCCGGGCTGTAGTTTGTGCTGCCTGGCTTGTCCTGCCTGGGAGCAGGAGGGAGAGACGGGGAGCCGCCCACCTCAACCTGGCCACACAGTCGGCAGGAAGAAGCCAACTGCAGCTGCTCTGCGGCAGGGGGGGAGTACATACCGGTGGGCCAGATTGGACACCCTGGGGGGCCGTATCTGGCCCGCGGGCCAGAGTTTGAGGACCCCTGTTCTACACCATTGTTAACATCCAGTGTTAACCAGAACTGAATGTTATTGTTGTCCTTATATTTATGTACATTAGTTGGAAGCATCAATATTCATAATGGTCTGGCTAAAATTCACTTCTCTGCCTTCTGGGAGCAAAACACAATTGATCTTCATGAACTCTATTGACAGCTGCTGGTGTCTTATTACTGTGCAGTTCTTCTTCCTTTGGCTAACAGAATCCATGCTTCATGACTCATGGAACTTTCTTTAACCTTTGGATCTCAGGCTGCAATGCTGGTTGTGCACTCAGAATTGTTAATACCTTTGTTGGGAGGTGACGTTTCCTACTTAGGACTTATCGGAGCCAGGAAGTAGCTTTCAGGTTGCTGACAGTGTCCTGTGGGGTTTTTACTTGAAGAAAGGCAATGAGTTGATAGCAATACTGTGAGACAGAATTTTAGTAATTGTTTGGGAGGCAGGGAGAGGTCCCTGGTGCTCTAGTTATGGATTTTGCATTGCCATGTTTATCTCAAGATGTACGTACCTGCATGAGTTAGTACTGAAAATGTTTTGGTTTAGGAGATTGCATTTATTGCAAAGATGTCCTGGCCTGTAAGTGTGGGTGTTATTGCCTAGCTGATGGTCTGCACAGCTGCTCATCACTTTGATTTCAGCTTCACAGCCCCCAGTATGTCCGTTATCACTGTCCTGGTCAGAGGTTTTTGGGGAAACCACCTACAGCAGTTGTCTAGCCAGTGGCTATTGTTGGTGTGGAGAAGATCCTCACTCTTCCTTGCAGCACTGACTTCTGTGGTTTGTGTTTTTTAGCTGCTAGCTCAGCACTAAGGGAGACCTGAGTAGCAGAGATGGCCAGTGCACACCAGATATATGCAGTGTAGTGGAAGAGGGAAAATACCAAGAGGTGAAGAAGTGCAAAAACTTGGGTAGGGAGGGGCTTCTAGCCAGTGGAACTGGACACCTTGTTAACTTTACAGGTGTTTTGTAGCAGAGTCTAAAAGAAAGCAGATTTTCAGCTTAAACCACCATCTGTGGGATGCATTGAATTTTCCTGCAAATATTACACTTGTCACTATTGTGGTCTGTCCCACTTTCAAACTCTAAACTTGGAATGCTTACACCCATTGCCCCTTGTCCTATCATTAGATGACACTGATAAGAGCCTGGCTCCATCCTCCTGACACCTGCCCTTTTCATATTTATAAACATTAATGTGATTACCCCTTAGACTTCATTTCTCCAAGCTCAAGAGACCCAGCTCCCTCACCCTTTCCTCATAAGGCAGGTGTTCCACTCCCTTCATCAACTTTGTGGCTCTACGCTGGACTCTATTCAGTGGCTCTGTGTCCTTCTTGAACTGAGGGGCCCAGAACCAGACACAATATGCTAAATGCAGTCTCACCAGAGCAGTGTAGAGGGGGAGAGGAACCTCTCTCGATCTGCTAACCACCCCTCTTCAGATCCACCCCAGGTTGCTGTTAGCCTTCTTGACCACCCTCATAAGTCCCTTTCCAGTTTTTCTGTAGGACCCCATATAGGAAGCATGAATAAAACGCAACCTAGACAAGTTTAGATTTAATTTTTGCTGATACTGGCACTTCTTTCATAATTGTAAAAAAAAAAGAATTAATCTCCTTAAACCAAAAACCTGAAAACTCTTAGTTCTTGCTAATGCAATATGAGTTTATATGAGTATATAACACTGCATACTGCTAGTACCAAAATGGCCTTTCTATTTAATCTAACTTTATTGGTTCTTCTAAGCCTTCTAAGCATAAATAAAAGTTTCTCTTTTTCTTTGAACACGGATGGAGTGAACGTGTGCTGGCAATGCTTTTGAATTTCTTCTCTAAAAAAGAAGGAAGCAGGGAGTAGCTGTATTTATGAGGCTCCTTAGAAGTCATGTGTGTGTATGTGAGAGAGAAGATCATGTCTCATGATAGCACTAACTGGGATGTTTCAAATGACTAAACTTTCACTGGATATTTGAGTGGTGGATGCAGCTTTCCAGTGTATCTTGTTTTCCCACCACTGTTTCTGTTTGGTCAAAAGTAGATCAAAGTGTGAAGAGAAATAATATGGAAATTTGGAACAGTTGAACAAGGACCACAAAAAAGAGGCAGAATTTCACAGGAACAGCCTTGGGGATGATGTCTGGACAGCAAACGTTTTGGGGCTGGAACTGAATGTGAACAATGAGGACAATGGTATTTTTGTGTCTCAGCTATTCTAGGCAGCACTGGGAGAAGAGACATCTAGGGTGTGCAGTACAGCAACCCCTAGTAGAAATCAAAGTGGCTCCAGGCAGAGGCAGGAGTGGAGAGGAACAAACATGGGCTCTGCATGCTACGTGGATAAATCAGACCCAAAAGATTACAGGGGGGCACTCCTGGAAGGCAGGGAGCCTCTCCAACAAGGAGACCTTCTCCCCAAACCTGTTTCTGGTATAGATGCAGCCCGGTGGGCTGTGTCGTGAGGTGGAGAACTCTGGGAAGATGAATACTCCAGCTTCATTCCATAGGAGATATTTAGTCCAGGAGAACGTGTTTCATGGCTTTCATAGTGGAACCTGAGACAGCCTGCCCCATGAGATGTTTGCTAATTGCTGTTCCTAATAAAGTTTGATAAAAAAAAGCGGGATAAGCCAAATGCCTTGAGGATTTGTATAAGTGACAGTCATGATTTTTTTTTATTGGAGACAGAGCTGAGTGATTACCCTTGCGGCAAAATGATGGACTGCTTCAGATGCTCTGTAGCTCATTCTGTGCAGTGAATGAAACTCTCAGATTATTGAGCTCTCTGCTAGATTGGAATACAAGATCCCTGGTTGCGAAGATTCTGAAGTCAGCTGTACAGTTAAAGCTCTAACAAATGAGCAGTTTAAAGTGATGTACCTGAAGGTGTAATATTCTCCTAATAGAGGTGAGTGAGGTGAGAAAAAACAGGTTTGCAAGATTATTAGCAGTGTGGTAATTGTTTCAGTGTGACTTTAGGGTGTGGAATGCTGACAAACAAATAGCAGACATCATCTGTCTGAGGCACTCACACTTATTTAGTCTGAAAGCTTGTCAGTTTAATACTGTGTGTGATCGTAATGGTTGTCAAACAAATTTAATGGATTAAGTAGAAAATATCAGTTTAAATGTGGACTCTGGCTCTAGGAAGGCATCTATCTCAAAAGTTTAAAATAATGTGTTAGTATTTGTAACAGAGAAGTGAAAGGTATATTGCATTTCAGCCAAGTGCTTATTTTCACCCTTGTTCTTTGGCACGCTGTTTTGCTGTGGGTCGAAGCCCAAAATATGACTCCATCTGGTTTTTGTATCCTACGTTTTAGGGGCACTGAAGCCTGAGACGTAGCTGCTCAGAGAATTGCATACACCATCTTCTCATTCAATCATTCCTGGTGGTGCTCAAGTTTTTATCCAGCTGTCTGTCCAATTTAATTTGTTGGACCTCACTGCTCTTTCATGCTAACACTTTTGATGACTGTTAACTCCAAAAGTGATGTAAGTGCTACCTAATTTTGAAGACCCAGGGCATTGTGTTACCGGTTATGAGACTCTATGGACTGAACAGAGGTTGTAACTTAAAAATCCTAGTAGATGTGTGATTGATGTGTGATCGACGTGTGATCAATGTGTGATCTCTGTTCAATCATCCCACCCAACTGTTCCCAAAGGAAGGCTGGTCTTATTTGCTTAAAAGTGGAGAGGCAAGGTAAGGAAGAAGGAAATAAGTGTGTTGTCTGAAGAACAGCTTGACTTTCAAACCTTTAAAGTGCTTCAAGCTCTACTGAGGCAAAGGTAGAATTTGCAGGAACAAATTTCACAAGTACTTGGGTTCCATTCATGCTTCTGTCTTTGTCAGGTTTCGTTGCCTTGTTTCCTGGGTGCTTGTTGGCTGGTGTCTGACTGATTAATGACAGGCAGAATGGCTCAAATTTTATAAAGCAGGGAGAGAAGTGAGGAAGAGGGAACATTCTGCAGCTTCCTGGGGCCCAGACATTTTGCACAAAGAATAGAACCAGCAGAAGGACAATTGGCCCTGAATCACTGCTGTTCACAGAAAACTGCACAGAGAAACCAAGAGCTGAGAAGCAGGGGAAGCTGAAGGCATTGCTGGAGCAACATCTGGTGGTGATCTACAACTATTTTCTTTTCCTCCTTTTCCCTTTTCTCTACTTTCTGGGCATGATAGCTATTAAGTTTAGTAAACTCAGGTTTTATATGGACCTATGGCGTAAATATCCTCAATTTGACCCAAGCAAATCCACAAACCTGAGTCACTCCCTTTCCTCTCTCTGAATGATCAAGATGTGACAGCACCCCAGGATACTACTAGCTTTCTTGACTACAAGGGCACATTGCTGGCTGATAGTCAAGTTACCAACCACAAAGATCCTTCTCCTCAGGGTTACTCTCCAACAGATCTACCCCTAACCTATACTGATGCATGGGGTTGCTCCTCCCCAGGCACAGGACCCTACACTTTGTCTTGTTGAACCTCATTCACTTCCTATTTGTCCAACTCTCCAGCCTGTACAGGTTGCTCTGGACAGCAACGCAACAATCTAGTGTTTCAGCCACTCTCCTGACTGGTGGGGCAAGCATAACTTAGAAAACAGTTGCCCATTACAGCAAGAAGGCAAACAGTCCAAAACAGGATAACAAGCCAAATTCTATCCACAGTGGGGGCCATCCCTAGTGATAAGGAAACCAGACTACCTGTACATTGTTCTTGGAAGGAATGCAGATCGTCTTAAGATAAGGGTGCTTGATCTCATCACTAAAGACAGCACGGGTTCAAATGGGAAGAAGACTTAATTTGCATGTGAAGTGGGGCAGGTCATTACTATGTATTGAATATGTATTATTGTACAGTTTATAATCGTGGTTTTGGGTCTAGTTGGGTGCGCATGACTGGAGAGGTATAAACCCTGTGCGCCCGTTAGCGAATAAATTACCTCCTCAAAAACTCTAAACAGAGTTCTTGGGTTCTTTCCATGTTTGGTGTCATCAGCAGACTTGCTGAGGATGCACTCTGTCCCCTTGTCCATGTCCTTGATGAATATGTTGACCAAGACTGGACCCAGTACTGACCCCTTGGTAACACTGCTGGCCACCTGCACTGCCTGAGCTTCTCAGTAAGGATGTTATGGGAGACAGCATCGAAGCCTTGCTAAAGTCAAGGTAGACAACATCCTCTACTCTCCTCTCACCTACTCACCCAGCTATGACATGATAAAAAGCTAATCCATGCTGACCACTCCCAATAATTTTATTTTCTTTAACACGATTAAAGATGCCCCTGTCTCTTCAGCAAACTTCCCCTTTTATAATGAGCATGATATTTATGGTCTGGGATACACCTGTGGCTTGTGTCACCTGCCCTGGTTGACTGCAAACTGTTAATGAACTGCAGACCATGGCAGGCTTTTGATGAAGCCACAGAACTTGGACAGTATTCCACTTCTTATCACTTACAGTAAACCCAAGCCACCACTGATCTCTGTCTCAATATAGATGTACACACAAGTATTATTCATTCTGGACAGTCTATAGTTAGTCCCAAAATTCCTGGGAGATTGGAGTTCCCTGTTGAAGGCTACTGAGTGATCAATATGACACTCTTCACATAGCATGTGCTGCACTGTACGTGCAGGAAGTTTTCCCTTTAAACATCCAGTTCAACGCTGGCAATTGTGGCCCCAGTTTGGCATCTGTCGTCGTAGTTCTGGGTCTGTAAAATTCACAAATTCCATTTAGTCCAGGCCCAGCTCTCTGAGATTCTTGACCAACAGTCCATAATGTCTTCAGACCGTTGCTCGTCTGTTCAGCTTGTGTCATTATTGATGGTTGGCTGACATGAGTGGTACAAACTGAACCTGCTCAGAAAACATTTTGTATGAGCTTGCATTACTAGCTCAAATGATGGAACGATAGCAACATAGCCATTCAATTCTGTGGTGGTAGTACATTTATTAGTCTTAAATTTCAAACAGTTTTCATTCAGTTACAAGTAGAAGCTGTTTGGTTTTAAACGCCTGTATTTGTTAACCACTTTCAGTTCTTTTGAGCTTCTTGCCTAAAATTCAGTGTGTTGAATGCCTAGCAAAACGAACCATTCTGCACAGGGTTATTTGCCCATTAAATGCGCTACTCAGGGGATTGTTTTGGGTGCTCCTTGGGGTGATATTTCAGCTTTGATACTGTACAGGTCAGTTTTGCTCTACCACAATGTTGCAATGGTGATTTTAAGCAGAGAAGTAAAAAATTGAGGGAAAGCCTGATCCAGCAGTTGAAGCACAGGACTGCTGAATTCCAGGCTGCACTGCAGTGCAAGTGCTACTATGGTAACTTTTATGGGAAAAAAAAAAACCTGTGTGTGCACAAACTTCCTGACAGACCAAATATGTGTTTTTTTTCCCAAAACACAGGAAAGTTAGCTCCTTGGCAACTATGGAGCAAAATCGCAGGCAATGGTTTATAGCACTTCAGACTGGCAAGCTAGAGGACTGGAGATGGAAGCCACATGTTGTTTGCTTGTTTGCTGATCAGTTCTAGTACATCCTCCAACCCTTCACCTTCCCCGTTAAACTCAGAGCATTTTGTTTGGCTGTGCAGATACAAAGTCTTTTGACTGCTCTGTATTTCGTGTTGAAATTGGTCCTGGGACTTTGTGTCTTTAGGAAAAAACCAGATCTGCAGCTCAAGCCCAAAACAGACTCTGAAACTAAGGAAATAAAATGATGCATAGTGTCTTTCAGATACTGATACCTTTTCAGGCTAGGTAAGAGCATGTTATTAAAAGGAAGAAAGAGGTTTAAGGCTATATAGCCAGCTCTTATTTAAGAATCATATGAATGCTTTAGTAAAAGACTCAAGCATACCTGGGGGATCTCGGTGGACAGTAGGATGACCACGAGCCAACACTGTTCCCTTGTGGCCAAGGCAGCCAATGGCATCCTGTGGTGGATCAGAAGTGGTGTGGTTAGGAGGCCCAGACTTTCTCCTCCTTCCTCTACTCTGTCTTGGTGAGACTGCATCTGGACTATTATGTCCTGGACTCCTCAGTTCAAGATGGGGAACTGCTTGAAAGAGTCCAGTGCAGAGCCACAAAGATAACTAAGGGAGTGGAGCATTTCCTTTATGAGGAATGGCGGAGGGAGCTGGGTCTCTTCAGATGGGACGAGAGAGAGGGGTGACCTCATTAATGTTTATAAACACGTGAAGGGCGAGTGTCTGAAGGACAGAGCTAGGCTCTTCTCAGTTACGTATAATGATACAAGGGGCAATGGGTGCAAGCTGGAGCATGGGAGGTTCCACATAAACACGTGAAAAACTTTTTTACAGTGAGGATGCTCTGGAATGGGCTGCCCAGAGACATCTGTGCAGTCTCCTTCTCTGGAAACGTTTAAAACCTGCTTGGATGTGTTCCTCTGTGACCTGCTGCAGGTGATTCTGCTCTGGTAGGGGGGTTGGACTAAATGGTCTTTTGAGGTCCCTTCAAACATCTAAGTTTCTGTGATTCTGTGAGTGATACTTTGAGTCTGTGAGGAGGTGATTGTCCCCCTGTACTTGGCATTTGGTGAGGCTAGTCCTCAAATA
Source organism: Rhinopomastus cyanomelas (assembly GCA_013400115.1). NCBI lineage: Eukaryota > Metazoa > Chordata > Aves > Bucerotiformes > Rhinopomastidae > Rhinopomastus > Rhinopomastus cyanomelas. Next base: position 411,375 of record VXBP01006519.1, on the reverse strand, counting down.
CTGGGTTCAGTTTCGGGCACTTCTGCACATGAAGGACTTTGAGGTGCTGAAGCAGGTCCAGAGAAGGGCAACAATGTTGGTGAAAGAGAACAGGCCTTTGCTCTCTTGTTTTTCTGTTGTGATCTGGTCATGTTCATCTTACCTCTGTTTCCCTTTGTGTCTTAAATTAGGTAATTCCTATGATGAAGCTTGCAGCTCTTCAGAGCTGCAGTGCAGTGGGTTGGGACTGCCCTGGAGGCATGCATCAGTGTTACACACTGGTTTTGTTAGATTTGCCTTTTTCATGTGCCACCAAGGTAAAACACAACGCAGCAGTTGTGTTTGTTTAGTCAACTAAAAATTACAGACATTTCCTAATGAAAGATGTTTGAGATACTGACTTCCTACTCTCATGCTTGTTATTTACTGATGTAAGTTAACAGTGTCTGACTCAGAGGGCCACGTTTTATGATGTCAGCAGAAGTCACTGCTGTGGGAGACTTGAGGTTTTTAACATGGACTCTGGTTTTGCCTTGTGCAATAATTGTATACTTGCTGTAGAAATGCTTTTGTTACAAGACAGCATAGGAAGGAGTACAGTATCATCTCAGGAGGATGTTCTCTATGGCATTTTGATATTTCTATTTGGAGATGAGCCTTGACAGTTGAGTGAATGAGTGCCCTCTGGACAGTATGCAGACAGCTCAGTAGGAGTCATGGGGATTGTAAAATACAAACATTGACATTTACCTAATTTCACTTTTGAGATTTATCTGAATTACTTACCTGTTGACTTAACTATGGTTAAACTTATCACATCTTATGCTTTCTTTTCCTGCAGTCAGGTTCATTGTAGGGTGCTGGATGTTTGTCAGAAATTTATTCCTGCTTTAAGGAGTGGGTACTTGTGGTTTTTTTTTCCATTCAGCCTGTTGAAAAGCAAAGTAAACTGGTGCTTTGTTTCCTGTTGATGAACAATGTTCACTTCTAGTGACTTGAGAAGATTCTTTAGACAGTGGTGAGATCATTTGGGTTCTTATTTCTTGTACTGCTTAAGCCAGTGTGTTGTTTAGGCGAAGTTGAGGTGAAGCTGTTCAGGTTGAAGCTGAAGTTGTTTACATTGGTTTTCTATGAAAAGAAGGCAATCCTATCCTCTAGTTAGGAGGAACATACCTATATTGTTAAGTTCTGCTTGCATTCTTGTGTGTGTGTGTGTTTTACATGTGTCACCAAAACACATATCACCCTATACATAATACTTTTGGGTTTGCTAATTTCAGCTAGGCTGCTGCAGTTGCTAAATGGACAAATGAGGAGTTTGATGTGATGTGTTGGAGAATTAAGGGTAGCTGTTAATTTTTAAGGGGAAGAAATGTTTTTTTTCAATGTCAGTTTTCCAAGCAGAGATAGGTACATTTTTTTCCATATGAATTTCAGCTTGTAGAAAGATCCTGTTCTTGAGGGTTACTTATTATGTTTAAACCTCAACAATATTTCTGTGTGGCACTAGGCACTCTGTGAAATGCTGACTGTCACACCAAGAAGAAAACCTATGCTATCTGCGTATTTGAAGGTTTTACTCGATATACAGAAAGGAACTTAAGTAAAATGTTCTGCGCTAAACTGTCCTGTGTAAATAGGATCCTGAATTTACTGGTCTGATCTTTGACTTACAGTACATCAAGACTCACTGTTGGAAGGGCTACATTAGAAGGAGGATTTTAATTTTTATTCTTTTCTACATGGTGTAATTTCTTTTAGGAATAGATATTCTTGTGTTCTGTGCTTATGACCACAAGGTCAGTTACCTTCCACCTGTCCTCTGAGTCCAAATGAAATTTGCTTTATGTCTGGGAAAGAATAGAATGTTTATGCTAGTTAAAGCTACTTCAAAAGTAATCTTGGAGCAATATTGGAACACATTTAGGAAACCAAAACCAAGTAGCATAAAAGCAGATCTGATCTGACATCCTGGCAACAGTCTTGTGAAAGAGATGATGTTTGTTGCCTAGTTACTTAATAGAAGGAACTTCTTCCCAGTGAGGGTGACAGAGCACTGGAAGGGGCTGCCCAGGGGGGTTGTGGAGTCTCCTTCTCTGGAGATATTTCAAACCTGCCTGGACATGTTCCTGTGTGGCTTGCTCTAGGTGATCCTACTGTAGTTGGGGGGACTGGACTAGATGATCTTTCAAGGTCCCTTCCAATCCCTAATGCTCTGTGATTAATTTTAAAGCTTTTCTGAAGTACCTCGGTTGTCTTGTTTCTGCACTGACCATAAATCACCTCTGTATCTATTGAAGCTCTATTCTGTGTCTTCTGGCACTTTTTTCAGTTTGAAGCAGTTAGTATAATTTCAAGGATGCGTTATTGGTGACTGTATCCTCCTCAGTCAGAACACAGTTGAATCAGCTCCCTGCTGTATGTCCAGTACAACCTCATTTTGTTTTTCATATTTTTGGTACTACTTTCGTATTTTTGTACAACTTTTCCTATTTTAGTACAACTCTAGACTCAACAAACTGGACTTGAAAAGTGAGCTCTTAGAAGAGGAGGAAATCTGCTGAATACTAATATTTGGCCTAAACACTACGTTATGCTGAGCACTTGGATTTAAAAGGAAGAGGTAAGTGATGCAAAACCTTTTCCAAAATTGAATGTTATGGTTCTCCCATATGGTTTGATGTATGGCATGCAGACCTTAGTTTCATAGATTGGGACATGGATACCCCCCACATATATATAAAAAATATAAGACAACATGTGTATAGAAATTCTGTTGCTTGAGAGCAACTAAAAGTTACATGTGAGATTCAGTTGCAAGTACTGGGTTAGAAGAAGTTATAAGGCAGGAAATCTACCAACTAGTGACAAATATATTGCTGTAGTTGAAGGAAGTGGAAGTGAAACTGTCTGGAGTCCCAGGGGTTCTTTGAGACAAAATGATTCTTAGCTGGATGTCTAGATTTTGATAGACTCCAACAAGCACAAACATTCTTGTTGACTATAAGTTTCCTGTACATGTAGAGAAGATCTAACACTTTTCAATCCATTTTTACCTGTGCCAGATTTTGGGCCTGTCTTGGAGCACTCACATGTCTGTGCTTTTGGGCTATTACTGTCAGTAGCTTTACTCATTTGTGAAACTTCTTGCAGAATCTGTTTCTGTGAAGATAATAAAGATGTAAGCTACTTTTCAAGATGCCATCAAATAATTCTGAGTGTCTTGTCCCTTTCTTGATGAAGACTAATGATAGAGAAGGCTATTTATTTGGTGAGCTGTGGTTGTGATTTTTGCCTTCTGGCCTTAAATTTTGCTGAAACTTGTTATATTAAATACCAGTTTTTTTCTTATTGACATCTGTAATATTGAATGAATTAAAGAAACAGTAGTGAGTACTCAAAAATATTCAAGAAGAATTGAACCAGTGGTGTTTAAAAATTCCACAATATTCCAGACAGTGGGGAGATGTGACAGGTTTAATCCGTAAGTGAATTACAGATGTTACAAAAATTCTTGAGTTTTTATATAAATGTTGATTACTGTGAACCATAAAGTGAGGCTTCATAGTATAGGCACCTCGTCAGAGGAGGCATGGTCCTTGATCATGGAAGGCTCTCCAGCCAACTGAAAAATGTTTTTTCTAATATGTCATTCTGGCTGTTCTCCCTGTGAGCCTGCAATTGGCAGCTACCCAAACCAAACACCAGCTCAGGTATCCTGCTGTGCATGTGTGTTAAATTCTCACCATCTAAGGTTTGGGTGTGTTTACTTAATATTCCTGAGTAGCCACGTATCTCTGTAAGCTGTTTACTCCTTCAAAAAATATTACACAGGCATAGCGTCAGCAAGACTCAGTTGTTTCTTGCAACTGCTATGGCTGTTGGGTCAAGCTATGTATTAGTGGGGTGCAGCATGCTGTCCTCAGTGCTAAGGACTCTGAATCCGGCAAATTTATGAACATCTGAATTTGGCAGAAAGACTGGTTTTGCCCTGCCTCCCTCTTATTTTATTTCTGTGGACTTTCTTTTCAGTGACAAAAGCAGGGACCATTCCTCTTGCTGAATGGCTTGCTTAGTTTTCTTTTCTGGCTGACACTATCTCATAACAAGCAGGGAAGGTGAAAGCATCTTGGATATTCACATTTATTCATGCACCGACATCTTGGCTAGCTGCTGCAGGTCTCAGCCGTTCTTGTGGGACTAGTGAGAAGCAGAGTTCAGAGATTTTATTCATTATGAGTACCCAGGCAGCTGAAAGATACCTTTTCTGTTACAAGTACACGCTGCTGCAGTGCAGTGGGATCCCATTATCACTGCTGCAAGCTATAACGTGTCACATGCTGCAGTATGTAAATGTTCTTCAGCCCTAATCTATTGAAAAACTTCACTCTGAAGAATGTGTTAGAAAAGTGATAACTTTCAAAAGGCTGAAACTAATTCTTGCAGTTCTGAGGGTGTTTTTAGTGCTGTCACATTGGGTGGAGTGGAAGCAGCAAATGCAGAATTGTGAGAAACAGATCATGGGAGGGAAGTCAGTGGTTGTGTATCTAGGTCTGCCCAAGCTGCACACTTACCAGATGCTGAGATTCTGTGTTTTCCAGTTTTGACAGATTTGCCAGCTCCAGTCATTAGAGAAGCAACATGTGGTTGGTACTTGCAGCTGATTTGGTTATTAATGCAGAACCTTGCTTGGGCTTGAAAGTGTAATGCACTGTTTTCAACTACTATTAGTAGTAATTTTTCTCATGCTGTTATTGTGGCATAGCATTAAAAACTGCTTTTCGTCTCCTGGTAGGGATATGAAACAAGAGACCAGTAACACACAACAGTTAGTATTTTTTGAGAGAAGTTGTGTTTCTACCTAAAACCAGTGCAGAGGTTACACATCATTCACAGAACATTAGGGATTGAAAGGGACCTCGAAAGATCATCTAGTAAAGATCATCTAGTCCAATCCTCCTGCCACAGCAGGACCACCTAGAACAAGTCACACAGGAGCATGTCCAGGTGGGTTTAGGTGTCTCCAGAGAAGGAGACTCCACAACCCCCTTGAGCAGCCCCTTTCAGTGCTCTGTCACCTCCACTGGGAAACATTCATTGCTCTCTCTTGAGCATGAGAACTAGTGCAGCCTCATGCTCAGTGAGTCACCCAGGAGCAAACGGTAGCTCCTGAAACCCAATTACAGGTGCCCTTGCCATTGTCATTCCCCTTCGGATTTGTGATGAGCCTGAGCTGGGCCTGTGGAGAAGGCCCGTAGACAGGTGCCATAGAGACCCCTGTCAGTCCTGTACAATGCTCAGCCATGGCACCAAGTTTCAGAGGTGCGGGCTTCTGAAAATAGATGAACCAAGACCACTTAAGAGTGCGGGTAACTGATTAGAGGCATCACAGGTGAAAATACAAAAGGGGCCGAAAAAAGTCTGCGTAGGCTCACAGGGTGTTTCTGTGTCAGCTGGTGGCCGTCTCCGGCGCTGCGAGGTCCCGGGGTTGCTGCGCAGCGGGCACTGACAGCAGCTGGGGGCAGCCCTGCTGGCGCGGTCAGGGCGGCAGTGCTGCGACGCTGGGATTTCCAGGGACGCCTGGGCAGGCAGCCGGGATCCTCCCCGCCGCCGCTCCAGCTGCCACTGAAACTTGAGACTGGGGCCACGGCCCAGGGAGGCCGCCAGGCCCCGCAGTTGGGCTGACACGAGCCCGGCGCCGGCCATGGGAGCTGAACGGAGAGGCTGCTGTGGGGCGCGGAGCTCTCGTGCGATGCAGGGTTGAGGGGGCGCGCGAGGTTCTCGTGTGAGGGAGGGCAGCGTTGGCGCGCGGAGCTCTCGTGTGAGGGAGGGCAGCGTTGGCGCGCGGAGCTCTCCTGTGAGGGAGAGTCGGGGGGTCGCGCCGAGCTCTCGTGTGAGGGAGGGGCTGGCAGCCGTGCTCGGGCACAGAGCGCCGCAGCTGAGAAAGGGGGAAGGAAGAGAAACTTCTCAGCGAAGCGAAGCCGGGCTGTCACTGTGGGCCAGTTGGGCTTGAGACGCCACCGCGTTTATGGGCGAGAACACTGAACCTGCCCGTGAGAGGTAGAGGAGCGCTGGTCTGGGAGCTCTCGGCGGGCTGAGTCGGCACTACTGCCAAAGCCAGGGTAGGTACCTCGGCCGCAAATCCGCGAAGGCTTTGCAGGACAGATAACTGCAGCAGAGCAGGGAGCAGCGGCAGCAGCTGTCTGACAGGGTTAGAGTTGTTGTTTGCCCGTGTGTGTGCGTGGAGGCATCTCTTGAGTGCTGTGTGCTGCTACTTCTTACCCGTGTTAAACACCTCGTAACAGGGCTGCTTTTCGTTGGTTTCAGGGGTGTAAGAGAATATGTGTCCGACTGCTTGTTGGCTCAAATACAAGAGAGAGCCCTTTGTACTTTCAGCGATCTCAGTGTTCAGCTTTGGGTTGGTCATGGTTGTGTTAAAGTCAGCCTCCTTTTTGGGTAGGCTTTCAGAGGTAAGGTTCTCAGTGGGACAGGATAAATCGCAAAAGAGTTGGGGAATTTTCAGGGGATTTTGAGAGCTACTGAGTGGATTTATTTTTAAGATGGGGGTAACTGCTCCTTCCCCTTCCCTCCCCCATTTGTTTTCTGTGGAACATTTTTTTCTCCTCCTGAGCAATAATGTACATGTGTGTTGTCACTTTGGGGTTTTTGATGTCAGCAGTAAGTAATTCACGTTTCATGATGTTACAAGGATGTTTGTAACAGATGATAGAAAATAAGCAGCAGGGTTTTTTAGGTAAGGTACCTTTGTCCTGTGTAGGTAGAAGAAAGAACCCAAATTAATTCTCTGTATGGCACAGAGACCTCATAATACTGATTTTGTCTAATAGTAATCTGAATTTTGTTCATCTTTGTTAAATAGCATAGGTGATGGGAGAGGATAAGTCTGATTAGATTAGCAGGCACTAAAAAGCTCCTAGGTTGATGATGTTGTTGTTGTGGAGTAGTTCCATACCTGGAAGGCAACATAAACTTCTGTACTTTCATGGCAAAAGGATTCCCCATGACGTAAGAATGAAGGGAGGAGGATCTTGTCCTAGCTAAAAACCATCTGAATGGCATGTCACGCTTACAGACGGCATGCAGAGTTAGAAGAAGAGCTAGAGAGGAGGACTGAGAGTCAAGTCCTTGATTCCAGTCCCATGAAATTTCTGTGTTGTGCCAGGTTTTGTTATTGCAGAAGGCATCTTCCAGTAGGTGTCACAGTAACTTGTATTAAAAATAAATCTGTTTAGAACTTGTATTTCAGAAAGAGTGGTGTCTGAAGTTGTCTGCTGCTTCTTTGATTGTTGTCCTGTCTCTCAGCTGCTTTTTTTTCCTTATTTTTTACTTTGTTTTCTTTAATTAAAGATTTAGTTTGGAATAATTATCCCTTTACCTTTCCTCCCCCAAAAATAAAAGCATCCCACTGTACTTAAAAAAATTAAAATCATGTAGAAAATTGAGCTGATGACGTAGTTCTGTGTGGAAGGTGCCGCTGTATGGCAACATGGTTTTGGGCGCAAGTTGTGGATTCCTCTCAGACACATCTCTGCCCTCCTGTGTTTGCAGGCTGCTGTGTGAGTATCCCTTTTATTAGGCTCCTGTAGTTCAGTTTTCTGAAAACTGAGTTTAGAAATCTAGAAATGAAGATACCTTAAAGGAAGCTGCCTCACAAGTAATAGTTGGAACTCCTGATAAGGTTTTGTTTTTAGAAGTAACTAGTATAGAAGACTCTTGCAATCTCCACGTGCAGCTGTAGCACACAGACATCTCTCTGAACATTTTCTTATCTTGCTGCTTGATTCAATTTTTGTGAAAAACAGATTTGGGGAGGAGAGGTGTGTATGCATGTAGGGAGTTGAAATTTGGGGTGAGCAGTGTGAGGGAATTTACATCCTGTTACTGTTAGCTGTATTCCTTGCAGGCTGTTAAGTGCTTATTGTTACCAAGTATGTTTTATTCCTGGAGCTATTACTTACCGGCTTTATCTGTTGTGGCAGTGGGAATGCTTGACATGATTTTTAAAAAATAATCTCCTGGAATGGAGTGCAACACTTCATCATATTGAGATGGCATTTGTTTTGTAAACTGTCTTGTGGCTGAATGAACTGTGTATTAGCTTTCAGCCAGGAGGAAGAAGGTTGTCTTCTCTTGACATTCTAACACAAGAGCACTGAAGGAGTATGATGAACGTTTTCTTCATTTGCTGTCTGGAGCTTGGCTTTCTGTAATGGTGAGGACTCTGGCTAAAACAAGTGGCCAATACTGTTGGGTGATAAGGAAACACATAGCTTTTTATTAAAGCTGTTATAGCACTGCCAGTCTTAGGAGGAACAGAAACTTAAGAAGACAATAGAGACTAAACTTCCGGTTTGACCTTTCCTTCCTACAATGTAAAACTGCAGAAAGTGCTAATGCTAGGATTTGGTCTATGTTAGTTTCTTTCATTATGCTAAAAGAAAAGATTTCAAATTAGGGTGGTTTTTCATAGTTGTTGCCTGCATTTATGTACAAAATCTTGCTTAAGATGTACTTTTTTTCATTTGGGGAGAAAAGGTGACTGTTCTATAGCACTGGAAGACGTGAAGATACCAGGCGTCTCAAAGATAGGCGTATTTTAGCTTTGGCAGCACAGCTGACACCAGCAAGTCCTGTGCTGAGACAGATAGTCTTAATCTTCAGAAATGTAGCTTCTGAATGATGCTGAAATCTCAGGCTGGTAGTGGGAGGGAGTCCTCAGCTTTGGTGGCAGCAGCACTGTGAGATCCAGGAGAGACTTGCCTTGACAGGGCACTGTGTGTGAGAGTACCTAGAAGCTGCTGGATAGTGTTAGGAGGCAGTTTGCTTTGGTCCCTATGGTGCACCAACCTCATCAGGACAGCCAGCAGCTGACATTTCCCAAACATCGTAGTTCTCTTGTGATGAATGCCCAAACCTTGATTTTGAAAAATCACAGCCGTGTTTCCAGGCAGTGCTATGGGGATGTGTGGGCATCACATTTGGAAAATGAATCACAAGAGTGGATGAGATTAATTCAAGTGGAGCAGATCCCCTGAATCATAGAATCACTACGGATTGGAAGGGACCTCGAAAGATCATCTTGTCCAATCTGCCTGCAACAGCAGGATCACCTAAACAAAGTCACACAGGAACTCATCCAGGCGGGTTTTGAATATCTCCAGTGAAGGAGACTTCACAACCACCCTGGGCAACCTGTTCCAGTGCTCCGTCACCCTCACCGTGAAGAAGTTCCTTCTCAGGTTGATGTGGGACCTTCTGTGTTCCAGCTTACAACCATTGCCCCTCATCCTATCACTACATGACACTGAGAATAGCACAGCTCCATCCTCCCGTGGAGAATCTTCTCCTGTTTACCCTTCTTGACAGCTAGTGCTGCAGAGGCGGGAAAAGAAGCTCAAGTGCTACCAGACTCCAACAGTACCAGTGTGCTAAATGACTGTTTACCAAATGAGACATCACTGCAGTCAAGGGTGGCTTAAAGTATGGCTAAGGCCCCTCTTTAGTTGCTTGGGAAAGAAATTATGCAGAGTCTGCAGATAATTAGCTTTCTTTGTTTGGAATCCTACACTGTGTGGCGGCTGGTTTTGGCAGCTGGTCCCCACAGTCCTAGTGGTTGATAGTTCTTTCAGTATTTTGGGGAGGAGGTGAAGTGTTGATGAGTCCCTAAACCTTGAGGAACTCTGCATTCTACAGTAACTCCAAGATTTTGTTGCAGTCGTGGCCATGTGAATTTAGAACTGGCTACCTGAATTTAGTTGACCATTAATGTAATGGAGTGGTGAGCATGTTCACCTTATCTACCTGGGCTTGGACTAGGAAGTAGGAATTGCAGGTAGCAATATTTAGCACAGAGCATGATAAACCTCATTCTTAATGCTTCCTTTTGGAGCTTAACAGATCATTACAATTCGAAGACAAGTGTGTGAACACAGACACATATTTAGGAAATGCAGACAGGCTTCTGGAAATCTATTATTTGATAAATTCTTAAATAATTATTGAAGTATTGTCTTGGAAATTATGCTGAGTAAACAGGGGTTGTAGTGTTGTTAGATGTGAGATGAGGATGAGGGAAAAAGTTGCGCTGTACATCTGCTTATAACCCTAACTCTGAATTTTTTTGATTTATAGTACTGTAATCGAGGATGTGTCAGTGTTAGGATGAACCCTACCATGATACCTTGATTGTCCATGAGACTTCAGAGCAGGCACCCTATTTACTGTATAGAATTCTATGTGATAGAGCCTCTACACATTTCTTTCAAGAGTTTGGGCTTCTGGTTATTTTCTGTGCATGTGTTTGTCTCTGTGTTGGTTTTGTGTTGAGCTTTTACCTCTTATCTGCGATTGGGATCAAATTTGGTGTCAGATGCATGGATAGTCACTGTGGTTATCTGCCAAGTGGTCTTGTAAATAAAACCAGAAATCCTGGGTGCCATAAAGAAATTTTCTCTGGCAGTTGCAGTATTTATGCAACTATTCCCACAAATCTGTTGGTTTTTTTGGTCTTTTAGAAATTTCTCCTAAGAATCAAGCAAACTGAAATGTTAAAGAGCCTGCCTGGAGAAAGAAAGAAAACTTGCAATGTCTTTTAATTTGGAGGTAGAGATGTCTCTTGTTTTAAAAAGACTGAATTCTTACTGTATGTTTGTAAGCACAAAGCCTGCTTAGGTTCTGTGTTAGGCAGAGTTAAATGGAGGCATCCTAAAATGTGACCTTGCAAATGGGCTGTGAGAGTCAGAATCTGACTCTAGTAATCTTAATAGTGATGGATCTTAGTAGTGTTGCTGGAACCCAAATGGTTTTAATCTAAGTAATTTCAGTGGCTACACTGAGTTTAGAAGTGAATATAAGAATTCCTGGTTCAAAAAACTTGTTCTGATGGAGTTGTGTGGTGTGGATAAAAATGAATGAAAGGATCGTAGCAACCCCTCTTTCACATCTAATCAATAACTAGTTTCAATACTGGGGGACTAATTTTGTTCATGTGTTGCAAAATATTCAGCATCCACTGTAAGGTAAGTTTATTCACTGTTTTAAAGAAGAAAATACAACTCCATTGTATAGCAGTAGGAAGTCTTGAGTTATTTTGAACACAGTTCAAGTGAAGAAAATCTTTGAAAGTCAAACTAATTTGAACGCAAAACATTACTAACATTTGTTGCATGATGCTAAAAGCCCTTTGCCTCTTAGGAGAGTACAGGGCTCAAATGCTCAAACTGGAGTTAGTTAACTGAATCCTTCAGAAATGTATAATGTAGGTTTTTCTAAATATCATTTATTTGTATAAATGTAGATCTGTGTCTTGATGCCAACAGGCTTCTTAGGTTGCGTTTTTCTCTTGGGGGTCAAAACTAAGTAAGTGGTGAGAGGTTGTAGGAGGGCATGTTGGAAGTATTATTTTTGAGTAATGAAAACTTAGGGAGAGCAATATATACCTGTCTGTAAACAAGAGACATGGTGCTTTGGGGTTATTAGCTGGCAGGGATGTGATATTTGCTGCTTAGACTTAACGAGCCATGCTTCAGTTCTCTTTCTTAGGAGAAAATTATACCCAGCTTTGTGTATTATAGTGAAAATTAGAGCAGCCTTAATCTCTGCATATAAATATAGCAAGTGGGTAAGCATCAGGGAGGGAGCAGAACTATTTAGTGCGATAATGCAGGAATAAATCGGGGTAGACTGTCCGTGAGTATGGTGAGATGCAAAATGCTCTCCAATAGTGTATGGACTTCCTGGGTAGCCTTTGGCCTTCTGGGTTGGGACTGAGGGCAAATATTACAGTAGCTGTTTTGACTGTGTTCTTTCACTGTCTGAAAGGAACTGTGGTGGTGGCTCCCATAGGGCTTCAGAAGCTAATCTGAGTTGGGAGGGCCTTTCCTGTCCTGCTGGTTTGCTGTGGTGGATAGCGGTAAAAGAGCAGTCTAGTACCTAACCATCAGAATATTTTACATGTATTATGAGATATGTCAGGGCAACAAATACAATCAGCAGCAATTCACATACTCACAGTAGGACTCCTATTATTTTCACTGTGATGATTCAGTCCTGCAATGAGTGGATTATTAATAGATTTCTGATAACTTTACTATTTTGAAGAATTTACTAGGTTTAGTAGTGATGTTAGAAAAGAACCGGGGTCACTTGCCGTGATGATTTGACTCCAGATTTGATCAGCTGTTGCAGGTAGGCCTTACCACATTTAGAAATTGTTCTTTGACTTTTTGCAGTGGTCTCTGAGTCTTTGTAGGGGAGTACCTCCATTAGTCTTTTCAAATCCTGCATTTTCCCATGCATAAGGGGGAAGGAGCAGAGGTCAGCTGTGATGATGACTCCCTAAACTGGCAAATCTATCAGTTTTTCTTATACACAACATGTAAAGTATTGTCTTTTTGGCTGTTGAGTTCTCTTATGTTTAATACATGCTAAGTTTCCTTCCATGTATACCTGGTGTTGTCCTGCTGTCGGCCTGGGCTCACAAAACTTGCAGTGCTCTCAGTTAACACCAGGAGTAAAGCAGCCAGCTGAGCATGCACCACAAGGCACGTTCACTGTCAAGACTATTTATCACATAATGAGATTACGCCATTGTGTAGCACTGCTGTACAACGCAGGCTCACTGTGCTCCTGATACCTTTCCTTGGTAACTGCGAAGTGCAGTATAGGAGTTTGGCATAGGGGAAATCCTCTGCTAGCATTAGAAATAAAATCCTAAATGCTGAGACTCCCTTCGGATGTTTACGTGCTGTTTGATGGTGTCATGCCTGGGACACTGCTTCAGGGATCTTCAGCTCCCAGCATTAACAACAAGGCTATGAAACGTGAGTTGTACTATTTTCTTCATGAGATCTACTGGAGAATGCTACCTTAGCTAAAAGGACATTCGTTATTGTTAGTCTCTATATATTAAGCAGTACGTATACTAAGTATTTTTTGCCCTGCCTGGGTGTCCAGTTAGTAATAATAAATTAGTGTAAGACACTTGGTATAAATACTGAGTAAATGAAATGATTTCTAGTCTGTGCTGCTATACCAAATGCTGAGTGAACCTAGGAGAGTGAAACTATGAAGAAAAGGTCATGTTATTACAGTGCTGGGGAAAAAACTGGAATAATGGGATATGAGCAGTGCTACTGAGAGATTTCAGGTATATGTACATTTGTGGTATTTCGGTTTCTTTCCTGAGGGTGTGAAAAACAGGCAGTTATCTCTGAAGTGCTTTTGTGGACAGGTAGGTATGATAGGGAATAGATCCAAATTCACTTGCAGACCAATTATGTAATAGTTCTCTTAGGCCATTACATTTTAGATAGTGACTGTGATGTGTGGATAGATGTGGAAATGTGGCATGATGTCACTAGCTGATCAGTTGATAAGGTCTGAGGTAAGATTATCTTACCAATTTAGTTGATGTGCTAATGAGCCTAACTAAAAAAAAAAACCTGAAGAGGGTTCAAAACCACTTACAAAAGTGAGGCAAAGTCACAGGCAAAATCAAAGATTGGGTTACTTGGAGTAATACAACAAAATGCACTTAATTCACACAACATAAACCCACCTCACAAGGACATATGGGGATTAATCACATGCTCTTACATAATTGGGCCTAGCTGTTACCTCCTTACCCTCAGAGGGAAGAAATCTCTAGCAGTTATTTTTGTTGTGGAAATGTGGTGTCCACAGTTCAGTCCAAAGAGATACAGACAGGACTCTCTTCCTCAGATTCACCACATTGCACTTGCAGGCAAACCACTTTTCCCCTGATCTGAGGTTCCAAACTTTTACTCTCTTGTCCATCACCAATGCTCCAGAGTATAAGATGGCTGACAGATAAGATGAAAAAAAGCCTATTTTGCTTGAAGAATGGTCCATATCTGCCCATTTTTACTGTTATGGCATGCTTACATAAAAGTGCCAAATCTTCAGTTGAAGGAGTATTTATTAATATGAGCAAGGTAAAGCAGTGTGGGATATCTACAAAGAACTGTTTTTCTGCCCATCTCTTCCACCTATGTAGACTTTCTGCTGTTACCAATTGCAGTTTACGGTGTTTAAGTCTGCCCATGTTTTGCATTCACAAGTCCTGACGCTTTTGGGAAAAAGTAAATAAATCACAGAATCACAGAACATTAGGGATTGGAAGGGATCTTGAAACATCATCTAGTCCAGTCCCACCGACACAGCAGGACCCCCTAGACCAAGTTGCACAGAAACCTATCCAGGCTGGTTTTAAACGTCTCCAGTGAAGTAGACTCCACAATCCCCCTGGGCAGCCCGTTCCAGTGCTCTGTCACCCTCACTGGGAAGAAGTTCCTTCTCATATTGATGTGGAACCTCTTATGTTCCAGCTTACATCCATTGCCCCACGTCCTATCATTAGATGACATTGAGCAGAGCCTGCTCCATCCTCCTGACACCAGCCCTTCACATGTTTATAAACATTAATGAGGTCACCCCTCAGTCTCCTCCTCTCCAAGCTAAAGAGACCCAGCTCCCTGAGCCTTTCCTCATCAGGGAGATAGTCCCCTCCCTTCGTCATCTTCATGGCTCTGTGCTGGACTCCCTCCAGCAGTTCAGTGTCCTTCTGGAACTGAGTTGCCCAGAACTGGACACAATATGTTTCCTTTTATATCCTTAGACAAGATTTATGCTTGCCTTTTTATCTAGCCTTGTATGATCTCAGGCAGTAAACAGGTAGTGCTGCCCTTGAGAAAAATCAAAGGTATTCTGGCACTGAAGCGAAATAGCAAGTGTGTCTAAAATCAGTCTGTCCAGGAAGGTTACTGACAGTTTCAGCCACTGTGTGTTGAACACTGGCTGTGGTATGACAGTGCAGATGAATACAGTGCAGATACATGCAGACTTCTGGATGATAACCTGGAAAATATTGAGTGTTAGGCTAGTGGTAAAAAGGTACATTGAAAATTGTTGTGGAATAAATATCTGTGCTTAAAGAGAGTGAAAACTTGAGCTCAGGAATGAGCTGTGCGCTGCGGTAGGTCTGGAGAAAGTAGGGTTTTTTGCATGTGTTTTCAGAATACTGCAGAAGCACAGCTTTTCGACATCTGCTATAGCTGTCAAGCAGTGAAAATGTTGAAGTCTTGGTGCAAAAGGTGGATTTATCAGAAATGTCAAGAAATAAATCATGGAACCTTATTAGGCCTGTTAAACAAGCTTCTTGATTTGGGTTTGTTTAGAAGCAAGACAGCTTGAATGATTCTTCTAGTTTATAAACTTGGATGCCTGGACAGATTGCTTGGAAACTGATATAAGGAAATAGTTTGTTCTAAGACTCACTGAAGGTGGAACAGAAAGAAACTCTGCGTTTTGGCTAGTGCATCATTTGCAGAATTTTTGAGATTAATAAGGGTAGAAAAAAGTAAAGTGGTGTGGAAGTCTTGACATAATCTGTAACTTTTCCCTTTCAACCAGCCTATTATAATTTTTCAGAGCTCTTCATTATCTTTAAGCTGCAGTTTGTCTTTTTTTGTTGTTTTTTTGTGGTAATGGTAGTGCTGAGAAAACCTCTGCAGGAAGACTGAATGTTTTTGCTGAAAACTTAGGTGAAGATGTTATAAGTGTATAAGCAAGTTATAACTTACAAGCAAGTTGTCAGAAAAAGGTCACTGGATTCCAAGATGATGTTGGTGAGATAGAAGACACTCTTGTGCCATGCTGGGACAAAAGAGCACAGGGTAAAATTGCAGTTTGAGTGATCTGAATTATTGGTAGCAAAGGAAAATTGAAAAAATAGTCTCATGGTAGGTGTTTTAGAGATGGGAGTCTCTGAAGTTGGGAAATGGGGAAGAAAACCTTAACACTGGTACACTTAGGAGAGGATTGAATTGACTCAAAATGGTCGTGTTCAGACAAGGAGTCCATTGTCAAGGAGCCAGTGATTTCTCTTTCTTGTTTCTTGGTGGATGTATCAGAGCTACTTTGATAAATCCTGAAAACATAGTCTTAGATCCCTTACTGCCAGTTTCTGTTAGTAGCATCTAGGCCTAAATGTGGCCTTGCGAGTGAATTAAAATTTTTTGTTTGTCTTGGCCACATTTCAGCAACTAACAAATGAATTTTGGGTGTATGTGATTGATTCTTGATGCCATTAAGTTATTACTTATTTTCTTATGGACTTCGTAAAAGTTCTTAATTTTCTAGTAATAATGTTTTTCTGCTGATTTATCTTTTGTCACTCTTTGGTCCATCGGATGCTAGTTTCCTTTTAGGAACCCTTGTAGAAAAACCTTGATTTGCAGGGAGATTTTGCAGAGTGGTTGCCTGCGAAATGATTTTAGAGTGAGGATATAGAAAATTCTCTTCAGAAAATGGTTTGTGGAATCTGGAAAGTATATTATAAAAAAAGTAGACGCTTTAGCCAGCCCTCTTGAGAAGTGCCATTGAATTGCTTTAAACATTGCTGTTTTTACTGTCCATACAGACAAGAAATGTAAATGGATTCATGTGATTTGCAGAGCTGGGGACGAAAATCCACATAGTAGAAAACCAGTCACTGCCATGGCTCTCTCAGCCCTTTTGCACCGCATTAGTTTACACAAGCTGGCACTTAGTGCATTTTCTGCTTGTTAATAGTCATACTTTTTGTTGTTTACTAGCACAAAATGCATGCCTCTACACAACTGTTAAACTTTCTAAGGTGTTTCTGAAAAGGAAGTATTAAATGTGAATGGTTTGCAAGTGTTCCCTTGCAGGAAAATAAATTATCTTGGGAAATTAAAAAAAAGAGAAGAAATTCTCAGGAAACAGACACTATATTGTGGTGTTTATCACAGACATCAGGCACAACCAAGAAAAATGCTGGATTTTGTCTTGCTGTAGAATTCAGGAGAACTTTGAATAGTTGAGGGTGATACTTTACAAAAATGCTGCATTCATTTGAGCATTTGGGGTGGGGAAAGTTAAACGACTAGAGATAGTCTTAAGTGTTTTACTGCATTGAGAGAATAGTCTTAAACGTACTGGTGAACTTGAAACTGCTGTTTGTTTTTAACCAATGATGAAAGGTAGTCCCCCTTATAATTTCAATTAGCCATCCATGACTTCATGTTCTCACTTAGCATATGTTGGCATGTTTTAAAAAACACAATTAGACTTATGCATCAGCAAAAGATAAAGTATGTTGTGAATAATTAAGTGATTTTTGCAAATATTTGATGTACCTGAAGCAGTTTTTGGACAAACTGTTGTTCTGAGTGTCGACAATAAGGAAAGGCTGAGGGAGCTGAGTCTCTTTAGCTTGGAGAAACAGAGACTGAAGCATGACCTCATTAATGTTTATGAAGATGTGAAGGGTAGGTGTCAGGAGGGTGGAGCCAGGCTCTTCTCAGTGTCATCTAATGATAGGACAAGGGCCAGTGGGTCTGGGTTGGAACATAGGAGGTTCCACATCGTTATGAGAAGGAACTTCTTCCTGGTGGGGATGACAGAGTACTGGAAGGGGCTGGCCTAGGGGGGGTTGTGCAGTCTCCTTCTCTGGAGACATTTAAAACCCACCTGGACGTGTTCCTGTGTCACTTGGTCTAGGTGATCCTGGTGTGTCGGTAGGATTGGATTAGATGACCTTTCAAGGTCTCTTCCAATCTCTAATGTTCTGTGATTCTGTGATTTAACATTTTGAGCCTGATGTGAACTCATATAAGCCTCAAAACAGGGAAAATCTGAAACAACTTGTGGGAGCAGCACTGAAAATTACTTTATCTAAGTAAAATAAGCATGTCTTCAGAACATATATCCAGTGTTTGTGTGTGAGGTCCCTGTGAACAGCTTTGGGTTTATGAAATTGTAGTCATCAGGATGATGTTGTTTGAATACTTTTCAGAGTATCTCTTTAGTACAAGATACAGGGCATGGAAAAACTAATGTTCTGTACCTAATGCTGTACATGCATTTCTGGTTCAGAAGCAACACTTTGATGCCGGATTAGTCCTTTACTGAACACTTGAAGGCTTTTGCTGGGCACTGAAAAGGTGGTTCTGTTGGGTTGTGTTTGTATCTTCCTGCGACGACACTGTATGTCTGCCCCTGTTCCCGTCCCAGAGCGGTTTGGGCAGTCGCTTCGGTGGACAGTGGGGCTCATTTTTATTCTCTAAACAAGGGACTAGTTACTCACTTAAGTGTTCTGTGGGAAGATAAATGTCATGGTTTATACTGCTGCCAGTGGATATTGCTGATAACCATCCTGAGCTGATGATTTGCTTGTCCTGGTGAGCCATTGTTTATAGATTTTCCTACAAAGCTGTGAAATTGTTGTTTTCTTCCTTGGTGTTTGCACCCTTCAAACATCTGTGGAACATGTTTTTGGCTGTCATGGTCAGTCCAAGCAAATGCTCATTTTCATTCCTCTGTCTTTAATGTGTTCCAAGTTGTCATTGCTGCTTCCAGTGGAGAAAAATCAAACCTGGTAAACAAGCTGATGATATCTTTATATGATGTATTATTTTCCACGTTGAATAGGAAAGCAAGTTTGCAAATAATTTGTTGAATTTTCCACTGCTAGGGAACTGTAATGAAGAAAGAGATCAGTGTTTACTCTGCATTCCTTTCAGGCTAACTTTCCCAGACAAAGCAAATTGTATTTTTCAAATGTGAATATAGCAAGTATCTCAGAGTTGCAGTGTCTTCTCTGTTGTTGGTTTGGTTTCTTTCTTCATTAAATGTGATTCCTGAGGTCTCATGAGTTGTCTTGCAGTTCTCTCAAATAGCCTCATAAATCTTAAAGGCAGCTTTCTATCCAAGAGCAACCACTTCACTGTCTTAGGATAGGAAGAGAAAATCTAGCTTTAGCAAAGTCAAGTTTGCAAATTGCTCCATCACTTACAAATTACCACAAGCAAAGCCTTTTTCCGGGGATGCTAGGTTTTTCTTTGCTTTAAATACTTGTAGCAGGTTTGCCTGAACTGTACATTTTTAGAAAAACCTGGACCATGAGGCAAATTGTACTGGGATGCTCCCTAAAATCCCAGCCATAAGATACCTTTCCGGGTAGCCCAGATGCCTCAGCAGTCTCAGAAAATGTCACACTACTTTAAAAGTTGTTTGTGTCCTTTCTTTACAGCAAACATGAAGTAATATTCCCCAGTGAATCATGATAAAGAGACTTTGTTCTGGAAGAGTGTTGAAATCTGTTCCTCTTAGAACTTACTTCGATATTTTTATTTTTTTATTTTGTCATGTGCTGTGCTGCCTATCACAGGCTTTTTGTATTACCAGCAGGAATTTGCCCTTTCTTTTAATCTTTTTGCTATTTCTAAAATGCAATTGAAGTGATTTGAGAATAGAATTTAGCACATCTAATGCATATTTGCCAGAGAGAAGAACTGGAAGTCTTGTTGAAAATATTTTCATGTAATAATATCCAGATGAGTATAAGATGATTTCTGAGGTCACTTCCAACCTAAACCATTCTGTGATTCTATAGCGATTGTACCTCCCTGGACAGCATATTCCAATGCCTGATGACCCTTCAATTGCAGAAGCTTTTTATAATGTCTAACCTAAACTTTCCCTGGTACATCTTGTAATTTTCTTGTATGCTTTCACTTGTTACTTGTGAGAAGGGACCAACACCTAGCTTTCTGCGTCCTCCTTTCAGGTAGTTGTAGACAGCAGTAGGGTCTCCACTCAGCCTTCTGTTCCTCACAAGGTTTGTTCTCCTGACCCTGCACCAACCGTGTTGTCTTTCTTTGGACTTGCTCCAGTACCTCAATATCTTTCTCATATTGAGGTGCCCAAAACTGAACCCAGTATTCGAGATCAGGCATCACCAGTGCTGAGTACAAGGGGATAATCACTTCCCTACTTCTGGCTTTCTAGAGGCTTTGAATTATCTCTTGCTGTGTGACAGCACAATGGCTGTAGGCACTGAATTGGTCACTAAGATAATTTGTGCCTCTGACAAAATTAGAATTTATTTTTTTTTAAATGGTGTCATCCTTGCTTTATGCTGGCTTTGGGTTTGAAGGACCTGGTTATAATTGGTCTGAAAGTTATTGCTCAGATTGTAGTTCCCAGTTCTTTTTCTGTCCACAGATTCTGGTTATATCTTGCACTGGGATTTCAGTGTGTGCTATCAAAGTTTTTGATTCAGTCAGAGTTCTGTTAGAGGACAAACTAGACATTGAGGAATCTAAACACCACCCTGGTTAAATTATGTTTTCTGCCTGCAGTACCAGCTCAAAGAACAAAGCCATGTGCCTGTGCTGGAGGGAGTGGCATCTGTTCATGGTGATAATCAGATGTTGTGTTAGCACTGGTGGTGCAGAAATGCTCTTTCTATGCTGTGACTATTCAAATAGTAAAATGAGCAAGGGTTATATAGTGGTAACTGAGACTGCAGACTGCAAGTACTTGTGTTTTCAACTTTTTGTTTGGTTTAAAAATGTACTCTGATCTGTCTTGGGGGAGTTGGAAAAGTTATGGATGTAGTGCTTTGGTCTTGGGTTTCCTGGGACTGCCAGTACTGAAAGATGTTCATTCTTCATCCTTTCATCTGACTACCTTTGAAATAGAGATCAGTCTTCCATGGAAAGCAGAGATTGTCAATATAGTGACACTCAAATGTCCAACTTTATTTGAGAGTACATGAAAGGCTTTTTGTTACTTTCTTTTAGCATTTCTGTCTTCTTGTATTATCCTAAATCACACTATGGAATGAAATCATAATAGTGCCTAGATTCCCCATGTGCTGTAGAAAGCCTAATACTTCACGTAAAGGATCTGTCAGGGTCTAGCTGAGACTTCAGCTGCATTTCCTCTGTCTGTTTGGAAAAAGTCTTCACTGTCTGGATCTAATTTAGCAGAGAGCTAGAACGTCAGCAACATATTTTTGTTCCAAATGAAATAAAACTGCAAGTATTTTGTGAGTAAAAGTGTCAGTTTGGACTTGTTCCTTTGTGTAAAGCAGACAGGATTTCCAAGTTCTAGCTGCTTTTACCTATTTATAGGTAATGATTCATATTTCTTCCATGTGGCCTGTGCCTAGAAAGCCACAATGAGCCAATGCCAAATCATCAGGTCAGCCATGGTTTGACAATGAGGTCCCCTCTAGCCTCCTCTTCTCCAAACTAAACATGATCAGCTCCCTCAGCCTCTCCTCAGACGACTGGTTCTCTAAACCCCTTATGAGCTTGGTAGCTCTCCTCTGGACATATTCCAGCATCTCAATGTCTTTCTTACAATGAGGGGCCTGGAACTGAACACAGTACTCAAGGTGATCCCTCACAAAGGCTGAGTACAAGGGCATGATAACTTCCCTTCTCCTGCTGACCATGCTATTCCTGATACAAGCCAGGATCCTGTTGGCTTTCTTGGCCACCTGGGCACACTACTGGCTCATACTAAGCCACCTGTCCACCAGCACACCCAGGTCCTTTTAAACCACTCATCCCCAAGCCTGTAGCATTGCCTGAGGTTGTTGTGACTGAAATGCAGGACCCAGACCTTATTGTACCTCATACAATTGGCCTTGGCACATCGATCCAACTTGTACAAGTCTTTCTGTAGAGCCTTCTTACCCTCAAGCAGATCAACACCACACAATTTGGTGTCATCTGCAAACTTACTTAGGGTGCTCTCAGTCCTCACATCATCTATAAAGCTCATCTATAAAGACTCCGAACAAGGCTGGCCTCAAAACTTATCCCTGTGTGACACCGCTGGTGACTGGCAGCCAGCTAGATGTCACCCATTAATCACAACTCTCTGGGAATGGCCATCCAGCCAGTTTTTAACCCAGTGAAGAGTGCATTTGTCTATTCCATGATTCACCAGTTTATCCAGAAGAATGTTGTTGGAGACTGTGTCAAAAACCTTAGTAAGGTCCAAGTAGGTAACATCCACAGCCTTCCTTCCATCCAAAAAGTGAGTCACATGGTCATAGAAGGAGGTCAGGTTGGTTAAGCAAGATGTCCCATTCATAAGCCCATGCTGGCTGGCCCTGATCTCTTGGCTGCCCTGCAATTGCCGTGGAAGCTCACTCAGGATGATCGTCTCTGAGATCTTTTCTGGTACCAAAGACAGGCTGACAGGCCTGTAGTTCCTCAGATCCTCCATCTTGCCCTTCTTGTAGATAGGCGTCACATCAGCCACTTTCCAGTCATCTGGCACCTCCCCAGTTGACCAGGATTGTTGAAAAATGATGGAGAGAGGCTTAGTGAGCTCTCCCACCAGTTCCCAGAGTACTCATGGGTGAATGCTGTCCAGCCCCATAGACTTATGGGTGTCTAGGTGCAGAAGCAGATCATCAACTGAGCAACTGATTACAAACATACTCACTTGTGCTTTCTGGAATACAAAAGAACAATTGTGAGCTGTGTGCTTTCCTGATGCAAACTTTGTGTTCAAAAATTAAAATCTTAGTTTTTTAACTGCAGTTTAATGCTTTTCCTGAGCAGAATATGGCAATGGTGCTTATTGGTACTTATTTTGTGTTGGCTGTTACTGTGGAAGGACACATCTGCTGTTAAAAAGTTTTACTGCATTGTCCTTAGTAAAACAATACTGCCGTAAATTCTATATTGGAAATGTTTTCAAGTGATCGAGGCACTTACCATTCATATAAAGTATTCTGATTAGTGTTAAAATGACACTGATTTTTGTTTAAAAGTAGGTTTATTTTTAGTTTAAGTCCTGCTGGGGTTGGCACACAGGACACAAGTCTTGGCTCTGGTGCAGCATTTAGTAGGAATGGATGTGGTTGACCCTTTACTTATCTGTGTTTTATTGTAGATGGGACAGTGCCAAGATACTGTCTGAATCTGTGTGAGTGTTCACAGTACGTGCTTACCCGTACTCCACAAACTCTTTCATGCTTACAGTACAAGTGTAACATGAACACACACACCATTACAGTTGTCCCCACATGCTGTACTGTCTGTAATCCTTGAGAGTGGATGAGAAATGACTGTGCTAATTCTGAATTTCAGTGCAGGCTGATGCAGTAATTGTTAATTCCTCTCAGATACTGGTGTGAGATGCTTCAAAATCCACATTTCAGTGATCCAGTGGCCCTTCTTGGGAACTCATTTCCAAGTGTGAAATGTGTGCTTAGAAGATCTCTTAGAACAGCAAATAGTGCTGTTAGTTGAGCTTTGCTGAATTGAAAATGCGTTGCATCATACTTAACAAAGAAGAAGGAAGTCACTTTGCATGAAATGCTAATAGTAATTATGTCAAAAATAAGGTCACAGACTTCTGTTTATCAAATATAAACTAAGTCTTAAAAGGTAATTATGGTGTGGGTTGAGGTGGGTTGAATTTTCCTGTATTTCTACTGTGGCTTCTATGGAAGCAGCCAGTAATGAGGTTGCTCCTGCTCTGAAGCATGTGTGTCCCGAGAATTGTTGCCAGTCAGTACTTCCTGTGCTAGCCTCTTATGCCGGAATTGAGACTTCACTGGGGCCGTATTTACTCTGAGCAAGAGATGAAGTGAAGAGCAGTACAGACAGGAAACATTCTTCATCCCACTCTCTTGCAGCCACAAATCCTTTTTGCAGAACCAGTATGCTCCTTCAATTCAGAAGAATTGCAGCTGTTATAGGGCTTTTGCTGCCCTAGACAAACAAGAATGTATTTTTCCCACCTGTTGTCGTACTTCGTGAATGTACCTTTTAACATCTGAATTCTCTTGGTCTATATTGCAAGGCATGTGGAAGGCCTTAACTGCTGTGAATAGGTCGACTTGGAAAGTTGTTTGGTACTGGAGTTCCTAAGACTGGTGACAGCCTAATTCCATTCTTAGTCACTCTCTGTCAAGACAGCTGCTGACATCCATACTTGGATGCCTTTTGCCATAAGTCTTTGAGAATAGTAGTGCCACAGATGAGTTTTATATTTTAAGACATCATCTGTTGAGATCATGCTTTGACACATCTCTTAATCAGTTGTTTCAGAAGTGTAGCCAGTAACTGCTGAAGTATTCACTGCTTGTGTGGGAATTAAATGACTTTTAAGATACCCATATAATCACTTAATCCACATAAAGTACAAAGCTGTAAACAGTTTGAGGTTTTTAAGTATCAGATATTCAGAGGCAGCATAACGTGTTGTCTGGGAGAGGCATCTGGGACTGTTCTCTGATTCTGTGACTTGGAGTATCTTTTTGTTGTTCCACAGGCTGCTTTTGACTTGCTCTCTGACCTTTTCACTGCTCATTATTTAATCTTCTAAGACTTAGCAACTGTTCTGCATGTCTTTGTTAATCTTGCATCACTTGACCCTTCTGTTACCAGAGGCTCTTTTTTGTGTCGTCTGTAGATTTGTTTGCTTCTCCAGTAGATACAGCTGATTTTTCTGCTGCATGTGATTGCTCTCTAGCATTGCCACTTTTACACTGTAAGACATCTGGAGTGGAAGCATGGGCGGAAACTTCTGCTTTTTCTAGTGACATTGGTAGAAGCAACCTTGTCTTGCAACCATTTGCTCTCATGTAAGCAAAAAGCCAGGGACATGAGCATAATAACTAACATGCAAAAACTTACAGAGTTATCCATGTAAGTTATTCCTTAAATCTTCAAAATTCTTTTGTGCTGTGACATTTAGTAATCGCTGCTAAATCAGACAGGGTGTATCTGCACTTAAGAAAAGATAGTCAGACAGACAGTAACTGTCTAATCAGTTACACAAAAGTCTTCTACAGGTGGAGTCCTCGACTCAGAAAAGGCAGTAGGATTAGGAAGTGATGTACAGAACAGTGCCATTTTTAGGTGTCAGACAAAGACAAAGGGTTAGAATATTGCTGCATGGATTTAAACAGACTAGGACCTAATGGCAAGGGCAGCAAAAGTTAACCTATGACAGTTATCCAAAATACTGCTCTGACAGCAGGGTGTCACAGAACTGCTGCTGTTCTCCGCTTTACACAGCAGCAACTGACAGATAGAGAAGACATTTTATTACCTGACTATCTCTGCCAAGGCAGCCAATATGATTTTGCTATATGGGGAAGAAATGATTTCCAGCAAGTAGAGAAATTATGTGCTTAAGACTAATTTTGGCCTTGATTTGGTACTTTAGTGCAGAAGGGGCAAAATACAGACACATAAAAGTTGACGTTTTCTGAGGTGCCTGACAGAATTTGTTAACGCATTTCTGTTGTAGTTAACAACAAAGCGCGTACCTCCTCATAGTCTTTATAAATTCTCTAGTCCCATTGTATTTATAGCTCTGCTTGAATTCTTCTGAACAAACAATAGGCTTGTAAAAGTTTGACTAGTGTAGGAATATCTTTTGGATGGTTCTGGTGAGAATGCAAGTAATGTAGTAAACACGTTTGAGAGGTCAATTTTCTCACATAATAATTTGGTCTTGATTTTGGAACTGATAGCAAAATGCTATCTGGCTTCACTGGGCAGTGGATCAGGCCTTCTACAATCTGACTGCTGATACCACTTTTCGAATTTTTTTAATTACCTAGTTAATAGCATCAGTCGTTTAAACCTTGGAAATTAAATTCTTCCAAGCAAAATATCTTCGGGCTGTCCCTGATAGGACAGGAATTGGAGTGAGGAATGCAGAACAGCCAGAGGTATTTGTGATTGAGAGCGTTACTACTAGTTGTATCAGCTTTCTCAGATGTCTTGGAAAACCTTTTGGATAAACATATAATTCTGAAGGATTGTGGAGGAAGCTTTTGAGAAAGAACCGAACAGGAATTATTTAAAATTTGTCCTTGCAGTGACAGACCTTGAAACAGGCTTCTTGTAACATGCACCTTGTAAAACCAGTTGCTAAGTACTAGCAGAAAGTCAACTCTAGTTAATATTTTCTTATCTCTTTGACATGTTTTTCCTTCCACATGCAATATTCTGTTGACACAACAGATGAGGAGCAACTGATTTGAAGCACCCTTGATAGTGAATAATAGGCCAACCTTCCTGCAGCAGTTGCGCACAAATGTGTGCCTGTGATAGAGAGACTCAGATGTCTTGAGGCATATTATGAGTAAGATAAATGCAGACAGTGTTCACATACTAAATGGTTTTATGAAGACGTTACTCAGCCAGACTAAATCAAGAAAAATCAAGGAAACTCACTGGCAGCACTGCATACCTGAAAGGTGATGATAACCTTAGATTTAACTTGTGCTCTATGTAGTTCATGGGGAAAAGATAGGAGGAAATGCAAAGACAGACATCACTGGGAAAGTGAGTTGTATGTCTTGGTGTAGATGTTGCAGTATTGAAGTAATCTAATGTTATATAGAACCATTGTGACACAGAGATTTTTGCGTGTGTGTGTGTTATACGTTCATCAATGACTAAGGCAACTGTGGCTCCACAATCACTTAAAAAATCCTTTTACTGGGTTTCTGTTAATGTGTCTGACATGGAGAAGTCACCTTCGTGCAGTGTTCAGTTGCTTGTACTTTTGGCAGAGCAAGTGGGGGGATTAGACCTTGCAACAGGCTGGAGGAGTACCATTCTAGGGCAGGTGCTTTGGTGCTTTCTTTTCTTGATCCATTTTGTGCCAGGCAGACTTTTGGCTGCAAATGACCCGATATGGTATCTGAGTAACAGCAAATATGAAAAAAGGTTGCTGGAACAGAGTGCTAAAGGTGTTTTACATGCTTGACATGTATGTTTTGGTTATGATGCTGCAAACCATCAGGGTTTCTTGCTAACTGTGCCATCTTGCAATCCCATGAATGTTCATTGTAGCTGGATTTGCTGTGTTTTTGTGACTTTTTCTGACTATTTCCTGGCAAGGTGCTGGGACCTGGGGGTGTTGCCAAATTCCGTATTTCAAGAAAGTGGTAGCTGAGGAGAAACACCTGCTTTCTGCATATGGTGAGAGCCTAAGTGTGTTTATTTGCCTTCTAGATAGACTAGTGAGACAGGTAGATGCTCTCATGGGAACAAAGATTGGATTTGGATCAGTAGTAGTAGATGGTGATGAGCTCTGTGGACCTGGACATGTTCATGCAAAGCCAGCATGTCAGGATCATTTAGCATTTTGTTTACTTTGCACTCCTAATGTCCAAACAAGCCCAGGAAAGCTAGCCCACATCCAGCCCCAAGTTAATAGATCATGTTGCATTTGTTCAGTTCTAGTGATTTTCTGGAGGTTGGCCAAGTCAGTAGAATTGTCTCCGGCATCAAGTACAAGTTGTGTTTTCCATTCAGAAGATGGGTTTGAGAAATATGCTCGTTTAGTGTAATTCCACACTTTGGCATGTGTTATTTACATGGTTCTCACCTTTCTGTTCTCTGCATCAGTGCCAGCACCCTCATATTTCTGCAACTTATTTTTATGATCTCGGTGTTGAAACAACTGTAAAAACAACTAGTCAAATTGAGCCAGATGCTGGAATTTCTGACTCTGTTTGGTTTGTAGTAGACAGATTCTAAAAGAGAAGGCGAGATGGAAAACAACAGATGAACTCAATCTACTAGATAGCTGGAATTTTTACTGCCGAGGTGAATTAAATCACTAATTAAATGATAAAACTGTTTTATACAGAAAATACCCGAGCATATGCTGCTGCTTTAAAAGAGGTCTCAAATTTGCTTGTGAGGACTTGAGAGCAATAGAATGTCATCCTTCCCACATCTCCTTTGTTTTACAATTGCAGAAATAAGATACAAATTTTACCAGATAAAGAGAGGTAAACCAACTAACATTTTCCCTGGCTAGCTAAAATCCAAATAGTTACTTGCCTTTGTTTTTGGTATTTAAATTCTCATTTGTGACCCAGTGTAATGGGACCTGGTGTCCTTAACACTGCAGTGATACACATAATTACTGTGTTTAAACTCTTCCTTTGTTCTTGCCCTGGAGGTGCAGCACTGATGAACTGATCAGGTTAGCTGAGGCTGAGGGCTGTGATTTTCTGTGGTTGTGCTGCATGGAAAAGTGGAAGCCAATGAGTAATAATTTTGTTCCTTTTTTTCAGTTGCAATGATGTACCTGCTGTTTACAATGCTTTCCTTAAAATATTTAGTAATAGACTCTTAAGGATGTGAATTGGAAGGCTGCTTCTTGGCATCTGCTTTGGCCCAGTCAAAAATCAGCAGCATCCAAGAGATTTTGGCATGTAATTATTTTCTCTTTTCCTCCTCTTTTCTCAACAGGAGAGTTGCCCATTCCCAGTATGGAAGAACATAATGGCTCTGCAGAGACCCCCCAACTAAGCCCTAGGTGGCATGGTGCCGTTAAGTGTGGATGGCTGCGAAAGCAAGGAGGGTTCGTCAAGACCTGGCACACACGCTGGTTTGTTCTCAAGGGTGACCAGCTTTACTATTTCAAAGATGAGAATGAAACCAAGCCCTTGGTAAGTGAAAGGAAGAGAGATGATGGGAGATGAGAGAGGAAATACGTTAATGTAAGCAAAATTGTCTGGTTTTTGAAAAACTAAACCTGTCTGTCTCTGTCACTGGCTCAGTACAACTTGGGATTTTGATTACTGTCATCACAAAACCAAGTCAGGACTTGGTTATTAGTGTGATTTCTCTCTTGGGCTTGTCTCTAGAATGTCCTTTTTTAGGCGAGTTTTTTTCATCAAAGGATTTAAAAGTGGCTGAAGTATAAATGAAGTTCAATGGGCAAAAGTCAGTCAGATGGACTCGACAGAGGCAGATAAGTAAGCTGTATTTGAAAAGGTACTGCTTATTTTTCTGCTGTTTAAAATGTAGAATATCCTTGCTTTGTCTCTTCCCAAATAGGAAGTCCTGTAAGCTTGTAGCCTGAAGACACAGCCTCGTGGAACAGACCACTGTCTGCCACGTGGTTTTTGTTGTGGTGATTTACTGCTCTTTATTGCTCATCTATTTTCCTGCTTATTTAGCTTTTTAACCAGCATGCTTTGTCAGAGCACCTATCAGAGTAAATACTGTTGTCTCTTAGGTCAGGCAGGACTATCTAATCTAGCTTCTTGTATGGAACAGGTCATAGAGTCATAGAATGATTTAGGTTGGAAGGGAAGATCGTCTAGTTGCATCGTCCCTGCTATGGGCAGGGACACCTCTGACCAGACCAGGTTGCCCAGAGCCCCATCCAACCTGGCCTTGAATACTTACAGGGAAGAAGCATCCACAACCTCCTTGTTCCAGCTGTGATGCTTTGTCAAGCTTTACAGCTTGCGTTATGGTACACATGCTAAGTAAAACATTCAGTCTTGAGGTAATTCTTCCCAAAGAAGGCCTTTGTTAGTTAATTAACTAATTAAGTACCAATTTCACAACATGTTTGCCCTTAAAATTGTCTTGGACAGTATAGGTTAATTAAATACCATACTTTGTATTTACAAATGATATGTTAGCATGGCTACTTAAAATACGAAATAGCTAATAATTGCTGGGAAGCCAAATAGATCTTTCACTATATACATATTGTTAAGAGCATGAAAAGCAGCCATCAAAATAAAAATGTTTATAGGCCAGAGCCTGGGTTTCCAGAATACAGCTCTGCTTCCTACACTTGGCATCTGCCAGTGTGTTTACATGCAAGGTCTTCATTACTTTTGGGGAGGTGAAAAAATCCTGTACTGCATGGAGCTTTGTACAGAACTATAGAGCCCAAGTTGTCATCTTGTCTACCTGCCACTGACCTGTAGGATGACTTCAGATCCTATTGATTTTGCTTCTGAAGCAACCTGAACAAGTGTCAGCTCCTGAAGTATGTCCCGTGGTGAATGCCATACACAGAAATGGCCTTTTCCCCGTTTAACTGCATTGAAGTACGCTGCATTAACTTTGACTAGAAAATCACTATGACCTTCTAGGAGCCCTGTTGCTTTTATTGTGGAGAGTTACAGCAAAGAACTCTACTGACACTGTGAATTTTCACTGCATAAGGATATTACTAGAAAGTGGTGAGCAGTATTATTTATATTACTGTATCAGCCCTGTAGTATTGGATCTGTATTTAGCATAAATATCTGCTTATTCAGTGCTCTGGTTGTGCAGTATGTACATTTGGAAAATAATTCTTTTCTACAATAATATAGTGCAAGAGTAAATTAATTTTTTTCCAAATTGGATTGTAGTTTTTGCTTATTGCTTGGTTTTGTTTGGAATGAGGCAAAAAGCAGTGGTTTCTTGCCCTGAGGAATGCTCTAATTGCACTCCCTGAGCATATATATCTATAGAAGGTGGAAGAGCTAAAGCAGGACAGGATAAGGCAAGCTAGTGAGTTGATGTTCATATCTTTACTGCAAATTAAAAAAAAGCAGAATCCAGTTCCTAGTGTGAATTCAGCAGGTATCCTGAGCACCAGTCTGCTTAACGTTTGTGTAGGGTCCAGTCTGTACCAGAAGTTACACCATGTTGTTGTCACTTTTAAAAGTGATGGAGTTGTGAATGGAACTGAATTTCAGAAAAATATGATCTGTTAGACTTTGGTCTACAAGTTACTGCATATAATAAGAGTAAAGAGAAGAAATAACATCTGTGTCCAAACCATCAGTAAGTGCTTTGGAATTCCCAAAGTGTGCTCATTTCCTGCTAGCAGTATGGGTAACTATAGCACTTTAGTCAATATGTGTGTGTCTCCTTGGTGTCAGACTGCTAAAAGTCATTAACTATCGGTGTGAGTGTGGGGAAATGCCTCTGCCAGCCTGTGTTAAATGTCTATAGGCACACGAGCTAGTGAACAACAGAAGAAAAAGCAGTACACAGCTGTTAGTCTTACAGCCAAGGTCAGCAATTAGTCATTGATTCTTTATCATCAGACACAAGAATCTTTCCCATGTAGTGCTTCATCAGTAAGAATAGCAACAGTCTTTTGCTCTGATATCCTTGAAGTGTCTCTGGGGATCTGGCAAAGATGCCATGCCTGTTTGCTGAAGCTGTGGATTTGGACAGCAATAATCGAGTTGATTCCAGAAGATAAAAACATCGAAAAGTTAAGTGAGCAAGCCATGCGAAGAAACAAGATCTCATTTGTTATCTGTGGAATTATTTTTCTTCTTAGACATGATACTGGATTTTGCCTTGTTAATTCTTGTTCTGTCCTGGTAAATCTCTTTATTCCTGACACCCATTTAGAAAGCTACCATTATACTGAATCTGAAGGTCAACTATCCAAGCTTGAAATGTGGGCAGCCAAAAAAATTAGCATTTAGCTTTTCCTCTTTTCACAGCACAGCTGTTTCAATGCAGCCCATGAAAATGTGTTTTTTGCTTTCTTCTCTGCCTCTTGTTAAATTTTCCAGCTGTGTCTGGGTTGGCATGGTCTTAATTGAAGATGGGTGGATGAAGTCAGTGCCTTCTCAGTTGAGGCAGCATACTTTTTTCCGCTGGTTTTGTGAGCAGCAGGAAGGAGCAGCAGGAGGGATTCCAAGCATCATCTCTTTGCTGTAGCACTCTCCTGGTGTTAACGAGGATGTGAGTTTACAGTACACACAGTACTGATAGAGTATCTCTGATACAAGGGTGTAAATTAACAAGAATCACAATCACGGAATCACTGAGGTTGGAAAAGACCCTTGGAATCGTCAAGTTCAACCATCAACCCTACTCTACAAGTTCACCCCTAAACCAGATCCCCCAACACTACATCTAAGCAACTTTTAAACACATCCAGGGATGGACACTAAACCACCACCCTGGGCAGCCCGTTCCAGTGGCTGACCACTCTTTCTGTGAAGAATATTTTCCTGATGTCCAATCAAAACCTACCCTGTTGGAGCTTTAAATCATTCCTTCTGGTTCTGTCACTAATTACCTGTGAGAAAAGAGCAGCACCAACATCTCTACAATGTCCTTTCAGGTAATTGTAGAGTGTGATGAGGTCTTCCCTTAACCTTCTCTTCCTCAAACTAAACAGCCCCAACTCTCTCAATCTCTCCTCATGAGATTTGTTCTCCGGGCTGTTCACCAGGTTTGTTACCCTCCTCTGCACTCGCTCCAGCACCTTGATGTCTCCCGTGTACTGATGCCCCCAACACCTTAGATAAAGTTCTCTTAAAAAAAAAGCGAATGACTGTTTGCCCCTTTTAGCAGTTTCTGCTTGTAGAGTGCTGCTTGTTGGAAGAACTTGCACTGCAGGTAGCAGTAGAGCAGTTGGCTCATGCTCTGCTCAGTGCAGTTGGCCTGGTGTTCTTGCTAGTGTGTTGTCATTTGGGCAGTGTGCAGTGTTGTCTCCTGTATTTCCCTTCATGGCTTTTGACTGTGCATAAGCTTATTAAAGTGCTGCTTGCTGGAGGTTGGCATGTGTGATGCAAAGTAGAAGCAGCATCTGGTCTGGTCATGTGTTCTTGGTGTAGTGATATTTCCTGTTTCTTGAAGCACACAGTTGAAGGAAGAGAAGCTGCTAACTTTCCTTTCTATTTGACAAGTGCATTTTTTTTTCCATTCTGATGGTTCTTGATCTCCATCCGTTGATCACAGGTTCTCTCAAGTCTTAAACAGCGAATTAACTCTACCACTGAATTTTTTGAATGAGACAAGAAGAGTTGTCTGATCTCTGTAGCAGAATCTTACGGAGTTTTTTTCTGTACGACGCAGAGGTATGACACAGAGGTGGTTAAGACATGGCATGCTAACAGGCAAAGCAATCTAAAGCCTGGGCTTTCTCATTCAGTGAACTGCTACTGTGATGGCTGTTTAGTGTAGAAAGTAATTTAGGCCTTTTTTATGGGTTTTCAGGGAGTGGCTCCTCAAGCACATGAGTACAAGCAGGTTTTTGCCCTTCAAGTAGTGAAATTCCTGGACTGTAAGCAAGATTATCGAAGTATGAATTTTAGCTTTTACATACAGTAGAAAATTCTGCTCTTTCTAAGACCCATGTGCTCTTGTAAATTTTATAGTTCTTTATTGCTATAGCTTTCATCAATTTACCCATAGGGATGAATTTTTTTACTGCAGTGACTTGTGTCACTGCCATTAAGGGTGTAATACAACTTGGTCAGTAGATACCCATGGGAATTTCGTACACAAGAGATTAGTGTGATAAGGCTAAGTTTATTTTAAAGCAGAGTATTTCTAATACCATTATCCTGCTGCTTGGAAAAAAGTTTCTCATGTTCTCATGACAAAATTTCTGTCTTCAGCCTCAAACCACAACATCAGTCTCTGAGGTGCTCTAATTCCAACTTTAATCTCCTTTCCTGCTTTTTTCAGAACAAAAATATGAAGTTAAATTTTCAGTAATTATTCTTTGCTTTGTTCTTTTGCAAAAACTTTGGAGGCTTTGGGCTTGGCCCAGTAAGAGCCTTAAAAATCTTCACAGGATGAGAGAAGTTTATTCTCCAGCATTAACTGCCAGGCTAATTACTGAAGTGTCACTAAAAACTGTGCAAGGTTACGAATTCTGTGCCAAGATCAGGCAATTCCTGCTCAGTGCTTTGCCCCAGCTTATGTTGTTGGAAATTCAGTTCTCCCACAAAGATGGTTTGGGTTTTTTTAAGGTTTGTCCTGCTTTGAGTCAAACCAGAATGAATCCTGTTCACTGATTTTACTATTCGCCTCGATCTCTTCTAACTAACCGCACTTTCTGCAGCAACATCCTGTTTGTGCAGGCAGTGTTTGCTTCTATGAGTGATAATCCGTAATGTTTGCAGTTCTTACTAAGGGTTGACATGTAGAAAGGCTCTTGCTCGGACTTTCTTCTCTGAAGGCCAAGATCACTGCTCAGTCTCGTGTACTACACCGAGGGTGTAGTAACTTGAAGGCCCCAGTTGCATGGAGGAGTGGACAGGTGACCCTAAAACTAACCAACAAGGTCAGTGGTGGTAGTTTGTGAAAACAGCTATCCAGAATAGCTATTTTTGACCACCAGCCAGAACACAGTTGGGACTAACTAGGGAAAAATACAAAACAGCAGTGACAGCAGAGTCCAGCTGTGCAAATGTGTAGCTGAATGATGTGTGGCAAGGACACATCTCGCTAGACCAGGTTGCTCAAAGCCCTGTCCAACCTGGTTTTGAGCATGTCTGGTGATAGAGCATCTACAGCCTCCCTGGGCAAACTGTGCCAGTGCCTTCACCACTCTCATTGTGAATAACTTCTTCCTTATATGTAATTTACATCTTTAACAGTTTAAAAATACAGTTCTCTTTTTAAAACTCTCAGTGTAAAGCCATTGCCCCTAGTTCTGTCACTACAAGCCCCTGTAAAAAGTCCCTGCCAATCTTTCCTTTTTAGATACTGGAAAGCTGCAATAAGATCCCCCCAGTCCAAACAAGCCTAACTCCCTCATCCTGTCTTCATAGGAAAGGTGTTACAGTCCTCTGATCATCTTTGTGTCCTCATCTGAACTGGCTACAATAGCTCCATGCCCTTCTTGCCTTCTTGTGTATCTCAGCCTTCTCAATGTCTCTTGTGACCAAGTCTCCTGCTTCCTGCTGGAGAACATAAACATCTTCCTTACCCTTCCATTTATCACCTGTGTATCTGTATTCATTGTGGTTGCCCTTTATGTCCCTGGCCAGATTTAAATCTGTCTGGTCTTAAGCTTTCCTTACCTTTTCCATGTCTGCTCAGACAGCTTCCTTCTATTTCTCCCAGTCTACCTGCCACTGATTCCTCTCTCTCTAGACTTTCTTTTTGCATTCAGATGTGTGCAGGAGCTTCTTAGTCATCCATGTAGGCCTTCTGGTGTTCCTGCGTACCTTCATTTTGTAGCTTGCTGTGAGACTGATGACCTGCCATGTAAATCAACTTCTAAGAGTTAGAGAAATAATCTCTTTCAACAGGTGATTGCCTAGAGGCATTCTTGAGAAAATGCTTTATGAGAAATACTAGCATGATTGGTGGTATTGCAACTAGTGTTAGGACTTCAGGAATAAAGACAAAAGGCAGATATCAGCCTGTTTTCACAATTCCTTTCATAAATGCTTAAAAGCAGAGAGATTTGCCATGAGTAGAGCTTTGATGAGATGTACAGAGATGTGGGAAAGAAAAGATTGTGTAGGATTGTGAAGTTTACTGTACTGTAACCTCCTTTGTGCCTTTCAAGAATGCCATGCATTTTTCTCCACTGTAAATGGCCTCAGTGTGCTGCTGTTCCTCTCCCTCCTTGTCCTACTGCAGTGTGCTTTGGGAGACAAGCAGAAATGGGGAAGTAGGAGGAGACAGGTAAGAGTGTAAGGCCTGTAAGTACTGTTCATCCTTGCAGCTGTAAGTACTGTTCCTCTAGCAGCACCTGTTTGTCAGGATTGAAGCCATCTGCAAGGGCATGGATGGTGTGTTGTCATCACGCTTGTGTTGCTGTGTCTTTGCTGTTGGAAGGGATGTCCTAGTGGAAAGACAAGAAGACATGGATACTGTCCAATGAGATCCCACTGAGTGAGCCCTTTGTTGATGCAGTAGCTAAGGTGTAACCCAAGTGTAACCTGAGACAGAGGGGAGAGCATATTAATTGAGCAGCTAAAGAACAGTACCAGGGTTTTACAGCAGGTGTGGGGAGCTGGACTTCCAGACCTAAAGAGCTGATAAAGCTTTGATTAATCTCTTAACCACCATGGTTCACATTCTCTGTTTACTTTAGAGAATAAGTATTTGCTTACATTATTCTGCTTGGCACAGCTTGCGAGACACTGTGCATCTGCAAATGGTATTAGCTTCAGTATTTGGCTTGTAGTGCTTTCTCAGAAAAGACTTCAGCCACTATTGTTTCTAAAACCTCAGGCAGCTCACAGCAGTGGATGAAACAGCGATGAAGGGGCGTTTTTACCGAAGACTCTCTTACTCTCTTAGGTCTCAGTCTGTAGACACTTTTAAATTAGCGTTTGAAAACAAAATAATAATGTTAAAGAAACCAGACAGTAAAATGCCAAGGAACTTCTGAGATGTGAGAACAATATGTATGCTTTTCCCAAACTGGTTGTGATGCCAGCAGTGGGACAAATGTCTGTGGAAAAATGAAACCAAATAAAGGCAGCCCACTCCTTATCCTATGAACTATGTCCAGTAGGTCCCCAGTGTGTTGCAAACAGTCAGGAAGAGATTAAAGGCTTTTTATGTGTGGTGGCTGTGAATAATATATACTATCCACAAAATAATTGCTGCACTTGTTGGGGTTCATTAATGCATGTGTAATCAGCGAGGAGTTTGAATGACAGATTAATGTGGTATCTGTTTGATAACTGTATGCCCAGCAGGAGTGAGATGGTGGAGTCCCTCTGGAGAGAAAAACTGTGATCATCTGTGCTGAGAGATGCAATGGTTAGAGCTGGGAATGGAGAGAAAGAAATATTTGTGCATTTTCAGGGCCAAGTATAACTTTGTATACTTTGGCTTTTGGTATTAGTTTTGCTGTTTCGTCTATTTGCATTTCAGCCAGTGGGTCTCCTCTCCTTTTCTTGATCCCCACTTCTTAGGTGGGATGGGATTGCTGGGTGATAAAGCAACTGCTAAATTTTAACCTGAGAAATGGCCTAAATGGAGACAGTTTGTTAGGTAGAAGGAACAGAGAAATAGAGCAGAAATAATAGAATAGAGAAAGTGATAATAGCTTTTTCTTCCCTGCACAGGATCCAGGCTGTCTTCCACCTTACTTTCAAACACCAAAAAGAACTTTTTCTTCTCCAGTGGTTAGCAACCCCCTTACATGTTTGATGTTTTTAAGTGTGATTAGAGTCTTATGCCAGTCAGGCTTGGGTAGCCACAGAGACAAACAATGTTGGTAACATTCATAAGGACTCATTCCCCAAAGTGCAGGTGACTGGACAGTGGTCCTGTTCCTTGTAATCTCACATAATCTCTCAATCTTGTCTGAAAGGAGCTCTGGTGTATTAGACTAATAAAGACATCAGGTCAATATCAGGTGGCTTTAGGAAACCAGAACTCAAGTGTTTTCTATCCTGTGCAGTCTAACTGATGAAATTTTGCTGTAAAAGTTCCCAAGTGGTTAGGGCTGATAAGTAGTTAATGTGCTAATCATCACGTGTCTGCAGCTTAACTCGTGCAAACTGTTCTATGTACTGTGATGGGCTTTCCCTTTTCCTGTTTAAAGAGAACTTCTGAACTGTGGAAGGTCTATGTTCATTAAATGGGCTTATCATGATGATTACTTTTTCCCTCTTCCTTTTATTTACTTGGATGTGGCAGAAGTGCTGCATAGCTCCTGAAGTAACAAGAAGAATTGCTCAGAAGAGAGCCTCCATAGTCTTTAAATGAAAATAATTGAGTTCTTTTAGCTTATTAGTGCTTAAGAATAGCCTTCTCTAAGTCCATTACCTGTGGGATGAAAGCTGCACTTGTAGTTGAATAAGCAGTGTGTACAACTGGACTTGTTGCTAGGGAAAGAGGCTTTCGTAGTTCTCTGCCAGCAAGAGTGGCTTATGAAGTAGATAAAAACTATGACCTCAAACTGCATTCTGGAAATCTTCTTCTCAGTTGGCAGCTTGAAAATACTTCTATAAGTGATTCTGGCTTTCTGTACCTGGTCTCATTCCCTTTCCAATTCAGACAGTCAGCAATGTGGCAAAAGAAGTTCCTCCTGCCTTTCAGCATGAGGGCTGCCCTGGCCGCAGGCACTTGTCTCATTCAAGTGAAATGCCCAGAGCCCAGCCATGTGTAGTCTGATTGAAGCCTGCAAGATGTGGGCAGAATAGTGTATTAAATTGGCAGTCTTTTGCATTTTCATCACTGCAGTGTGAAAGAGCAGAACACATCTCGAGAGGGCAGAATTTCAGTAGCAAAACATGTGATAACTGGCTGCAAGGAGAAGAATGTTTTGGAACACTATGGTGAGTTTTTTAGTGTAGCCTTATCTCGGTCCTCTCTACAGCTGGAAAAGTATGCCATTGGTGGTGCTGCTCCTGGATTTGGCATCAACACTGTGTGGGTGTAGTCCTGGGTCTACACCCACACAGCAGTCCTGGGTGCAGTGGTAGGCTTTTATTGTTTGCTTTGGGTTTGGTGGTGTCATTAGTAATAGGCTGCACCAAGAGTTCAGGAGGTAATACTGGATGGGTAAAAAAGAAGGGTAGTTTTATAGCTTTTTTTTAAGTTCCAATGCCTAAAAGTGTTTGGTTGCTTTGACATCCGCTGTCTTGCTTCCTGATGTCTGTTTGTTGCGAAGACTTTGCACAGGACAGCAAGGAACCAGGGTAGACTGCAACAATCTGGATACTAGGATGGTATTAATAATAGTGATTGACAGAAGTCTGAAAATCCCCAAAGCATCTAAAGTCTAGCAGGAGTAGAGGAGTGATCACCCCCCTGCATTCAGCGCTAGTGAGGCGTCACATTGAATACTGCATTTGGTTTTGGGCACCTGAATACAAGAAGGGTATTGAGGTACTGTAGCTTGTCCAAAGAAGAACCATGAAGCTAGCAAAGGGCCTAGAGGACAGGTCTTGTGAGGAGTGGCTGAGGTAAATGGGGTTATTTAGTCTGGAGAAAAGGCTGAGGGGAGACCTTTATCGCTGACTGAAAGGAGACTGTAGAACAGTGGAGGTTGGTCTCTTCTCCCAAGTTGCTATCAATAGGACGAGAGGAAATGCCCTCAAGATTTCCCAGGGGAGGTAGATTAGTAGAGGCTAGAAGGAACTTCCAGGGGTCATGAAGTCCAACCCCTCAGCTTGAGCAGAGTCATGGAACCCAAGACATGTTACATAGAAACGCATGAAGACAGGTCTTAGAAGTCTCCAGAGAAGTGGACTCCACAGCCTCCCTCAGCAGGACTAAATGACTTTACTGAAAGGGTGGTCAAGTATTGACAAAGGGTGGTCAAGTATTGACACAGGCTGTCCAGGGAAGTAGTGGAGACACCATCCCTGATGGTGTTCCAAAAATGTGTGGATATGCAACATGGTGAGTGTCGTGAGTTGGAAACCCTGCCTATGTTTTGACTAAGAACTTGTAGCTAAAGTGCTAAACTTAGAGGGAGGGTTTAAGAAAACCACTTACGAATCTGCAAGCAATGATGCAATTTATTCAATTTGAGGAAAAAAGGCAACAAGACATTGTAATACATCCTCCTCCCCTCAAAGACAGACACACAGACATGTGGGGAATCTTCTCAGTACCCTTACACAGCTGAGCCAAAAGACCTTAATGTCCAGAACCCTAAAAGGGATAAGAGACAGTTCCAACAGTTGTTTCCTTTTTTGAAGC
This sequence comes from Rhinopomastus cyanomelas, assembly GCA_013400115.1. Taxonomy (NCBI): domain Eukaryota; kingdom Metazoa; phylum Chordata; class Aves; order Bucerotiformes; family Rhinopomastidae; genus Rhinopomastus; species Rhinopomastus cyanomelas. Next base: position 372,355 of record VXBP01006519.1, on the reverse strand, counting down.
CAGCAATGTCAGCAGACAAGTCAGCCTTGTAGACCTCCAAAATTTGGAAAACACAGTCACTCTGAATGAACAAGGAGAAAACTCTCTCTCCTCTTAAGTGCACCAGACCAGGAAAGTCCACATGGAGCTTCCTCTCACTGAAAATCTTCAAAATAACAGGCTTATTTAGCTTTTTCTTTCAGTGGCGTGTTACCCTGTAAGCACAGACTAGAGGAAAAATTCCCAGATGGAGAACATGGAACAATAAGAAACAGAAAGGGAGAGGAGAAGGTGTAAGGGGCAGGGGGGCAGAGTCTTTCTCCAAACCCAAACTTCTCATCAGAAAACACACAAATTAGACTTATGTATTCTGCTTAGTTTTTAAAACCATTACAGTGACATTGGGTTGGACTTGATGATCTTGGAGATCTCTTCCAACCAGAATGATTTTATAAAATGTGAATCTGTGTCCTACCTACCCTTGGAATATATACTGTAGCTGTCTCAATGTAATAAGAGACAAGAATCTTAGAAGGCTGATGGTGGCTGCCATTCGACTGGCATTTATATTTGTAAAGCCTCTTGGCTTGGGATTACTTAGGTCTTTGAATATGTGGTACAAAATATGGTATCAAACAATTTGCTCTGAAACTCAGTGATGAGGGCTATCAGACAGGAGCACTTGTGAGCTTTGATATTTACATTGGTTTTCACAGGTGATAAAGTAATTTGTGTTTGAAAATTATTTGCTTTAACCTATTTTTTTCTCGACAGTCAAAGCTTTTAAAATCTTTGCATAAATTAGAACACAAGCTTTTATCTCCCCTCTGGAGGGGGGTCATTAAGTTGTAGTACAAATCTGTGTGTTTCAAAATTAAAATCTAATCAACTCCTTAGAGAGGAGTAGTATCTTAGCAGTTGATTGCAGCTTCAAAGGGCAGTAAAGAGAAAAAAAAAAGAAGAGAGGGATGATGGATGAGCAGTTGGTTTCCTTGGACTTATTGATAGAAACTCTCCTTGTGAGAGAGAAAACAGGTGATTTAGAGGTGGGTTTTTCTAACTCCAGAATAATGGAAAAAAGCTTTTTAATGTATAGCACTAATTCTACTAAAAATGGAGGATATTGTTGCTTCAGATGAACGTGGTACTGTCTGTGTTTGAGTGACTATAGACTCATCTCAAGGACATAATTGAGAGGTTACCAAACCTTGTACCTCTCTGGACTAGTACGCGTTGCTGCTGGATCACGTGGGCACCAGTGAGACAGCTGTATGCAATTTGAAGAGCATTAAGAGATGACAGAACTCTAGGAGCAGTGGTGAAGGACTTGTGAGTACCCTTTTCATCACTCAATCAAACTCGGGAGCACGGCAGATCTTTTCTCATCTGTAGCCAAAAGCTTAAATATGAGATTGGAATTCCTGAGCTTTTTGGTTTTTCTTTTGGCTGAGCTGCATTTTTGTCCCAGGAGACAAAATAATGTGACAGTTTTCACACGCAACTCTAAATCTGAGACACTCCTTCCCTTTTTCTTTCTGTGTTCTAATCTGCCTCGTTTTCCCACGATAATCGCAGCCTCCAGCTGCAGTCAATACATTCAGTAGCTGTGATCATGCTAAAGAATGAAATTGTTTCTGATTACTCTCCAAAGTAAACGTTTTTACTTGCATATTGGTGGACTAACAGATTTAGACATCTTTGACCCATGTTTTCACTTTGAAGACAATAAATATCCACCAGAAAGATACGTAAAATAAATGGAATCTAAAAGTGCTTAGAACTGCAGGAGCTGTCTGGCTTGCAAAAAAGCAGACTCCAGAGCTGACAGCAGAAGACTGCTATGAACTATATTTTCTTGTTAGTTGGAGGAAAGACTTTTTCAACAAGACCAGGCTGGGAGCAGTCCAATGGCCAGAGTGTTAGTATGTTTGCCAGAAAACCTGGAGTTTTGTTTCTGTTCACCTGCTGTGTGAACTTTGTCTTGGTTTCTCCTCTTGCATAAATTGCGGTTCAGCTTCTGCTTTTGTACGCGATACTGTGATCTCCCCAGCAGACTATGAAGACCTTCATGGTAATTTGTATTTTGGTAATTTATTAAAATAGCAACATGGAATCTAAACTATTTACATTAATATGCTGTGGAACAAAGCAGCTGCTACAGGACAGACCAGTGTTGGTCTCCAGTCTTGCCGCATCCATTTTTACCCTGGTCTGGCATTCTGCAAGATATCCCTGCAGTTGGTCTGTGGAAAGCTTGTCACACTGTCTTATGGAAAAGTGAGTAAGTGATGGTTTGGTACTTAAATGTGAAAACTCATAAAGAACTGTAGTAAACCCAGATATACTAAGTTGTTCTCGCTGTGTCATTGCTGAATGGTTTCAGTGAGTTTAAAGCTCTCTGATAGACCTTTAAACTAGACTTTAAGAGGGAAAGGGGAAAAAACAGTCTGACTGGGAACAAGCTTGAGAGTGGCCTGTCAATGTTTGTGGGACATGCTAGGTCCATTATGCTAGATCTCATGCAAGAGCTGCAAAAAATGTGTGATTTGTGTCAGTTACAAAGATGAGACACTGAGAAGTCCCATTTTACATTAGAAACAGTTTCACAGAATACAAGAAACTGAATAAAATCCTGAACTGAAAGTACAATCTGGAAAAAACCTACTGTACAAAATCTGTACTGCTTGAGAAGTAATCGGAAATGAGCGAGACACAGTTGTCCAGTTCTGTTAATTGTTCAGAGAGCACGGAAGACGTGTTCCTAGTCTCCCTGTGATGGGATCACTGCTAATTAATGTAATCCTTTAGACAAGGACCATCAGAGTATCTTACAGTTGTTCCCAGAAAACAGAATCAGCGAAACGGGATCTGTGTCAATGTGGTACCTCTGTAGTACAGTAGCACTTAAGAGCTGTACTCGCAAAAGTATACAGGCAAAATATAACTAGTGTGTAACATTTAAACAGCAAGCAGTGTAGGCATCACAAGCACTCGCAAAAGAAATACAACTCTTGCTGTTAAATGTTAAGAATTTTCCATCTGAAACTAAGGCGGGTTTTTTTCGGTAAAAAAATGGCAAACTGGTAACTTGCATAAGACAGACAAAGTCCACTAGAATAGTCTTGCTGGTGATCCTGTGCCGTGTGACTTTCTCTAAGCAAATGCAAGTGTAGAAACTGGGAACAAGCAGCTCCGAAACAGCTGCATGGGTTTTGCAGTCACCGGTTGGCCAAGATGAAACTAAATGAGAGCTGAGAATTTATCACAGGTTGCCACAGTAATTCCCCATTCCCCCAGACCAAGAAGTCCACTGAAATTCAAACCACGATAGCCTATGTCCTCAAGGTTACTTAAACTCAGCACAGCCTCTGGATTTATTTATGTTGACTTTGTCTTCAGAAAATACCAAGGGAGCCTTTCTATGTGCAACACAGCAATTTTAGAGTGAGTTCCTCAGGTAAGTACCTCCCACAACACCTCTCAGCTGCTGGAGCCTGTGACCTGTTCTGTTCTTTAATGGAGCCTGTCCCTCTCCTGAATCAGTCCTGCTTACTCCATTTGGAATTGCTTGTGCAGGAGCAGATGCACACAGTGCCTTCATGCCCATGGTAACTCTCAGGAGTGTTACTCATTAATTCACTTACTCCCTATAACTGTAACTAACTCCCTATAACTCCCTAGCTCCTTATAACTCCTGTGACAATCCTAGGAAGAAAAAGCAAGATCTCTGCAAGAGAAGTAGTAGTTTTCAAAGAAGCTTGTGCCATAGAATTGTATTAGCTCATTAGGGAGAAACCAGGAGAGGGTGGGTAAGACAGATGTGTTAAAGCTTCCCTAGATACAGAGAAGATCTGCTTTAGAAAGGAAAATTGCTTCATACTAATCCAAGATCTGTCTGAAACTTTAGCAGGCAGAATGTAGCATCTAGTTCTAGGCAAACAAATTTCTTTTGGTATTGTAACTTAACTTGGTATAACTTGGTATGAGCTTTCTTTTTCTTGAGAGTCACTCAACCATTAATTGAAATGTGTGTGTCAGGAAATACAGAAAAATCTTAAAAGAAGCTATAATCAAGTCCTAGTCCAATTGCCAGCTCTGTCTGATGTCAAAATAAATGTTGCAGTGCTTATTACCAAGCAAACAATACATGTGGGATACACTACCACAAAAGTGAATTTACTTCTTCCTTGGACCATTGTTATTTAACTGGATAGAAAGGCCAGTGAATTTGAGACAAAGAGCCAGCTTCTGGCAGGTGCTTCTGGCAGGTTATGCTTGGTTTTGCAGACCAAGATTCTCCAAGTAAGTTTGCTGTCACGATATGCGGTAACAGTGAACACCAGAGCTGTGTGAGGGTGAAAGTGAGTCAAGCCATGGCAGCCAGTGTGCTGCGAGAACTGCTTGGTCATGTCGTGCTGTAGGGCCAAGTGCACTCAAGATCTGCCTGGTTTTGCCCAGCTAGAAGCACCCAAGGCAGTTCTCTGACAAGTCACTGCTCTGGGGTTTGGAGCTGGCTAGCTGACTTGTCCTGGTTTGAAATACAGAGATATCTGCACAGGCGGTTTAACCACAGGGCTGGTCTTTGAGAGTTGCTGTGCCTTTTTGCAGCAAGAGTCTGAGGGTTGATTCTTCTTCGCTCCTGCCTACCTCTCTGAGCAAATCTTTTCTAAGACCTGTTGAGTTGTTTAATCTGGCACTGTCTAGGGAGAGAGGGGGCTTGGCCTGGGAAGTAGCAGTTGATTACAGGCTACAGAACTTCTGTTTCCGAGGACTTTGGGGTTTTTTTTCTTCTCTGAGAGATGCTGTCTAGCTGATTTGGGGCCAGGTTTCAGAAAGGTGCGAGTAGCTGGACTGTGTTGATTGAGGGGCTGCAATCTGGCAGGGATGAACCCCTGTAAACCTTTACTGCCAAACCAGTGTGGCCAGTTTTGTGTCATTGTGGTTAGCTGGTTAAACCACTAGCAGCAGACATAGAGGAAGAAACTATGTGGAGCTGCTGGAGAGTCCAGTGTAGGGCAGCGAGGATGATGGAGGTGGAGCACCTCCCTTATGAGGACAGGCTGAGGGAGCTAGGTCTCTTTTAGTTTGGAAAAGAGGAGACTGAGGGGTGGCCTCATTAATGTCTATAAATATGTGAGGGGTGGATGTCAGGAGGATGGAGCTGGGCTCTTCTCTGTGTCATCTAGTGATAGGATGAGGGGCAATGATTGTAAGCTGGAACATAAGAGGTTCAACATAAATATGAGAAGGAAGTTCTTCACAGTGAGGGTGACGGAGCACTGGAACAGGCTGCCCAACGTGGTTGTGGAGTCTTTGCCTGGATATGTTCCTGTGACTTGGTCTAGGTGATCCTGCTATTGCAGGGGGATTGGAATAGATGATCTCTCGAGGTCCCTTCCAATCCCTAATGATTCTATGATTCTATTGGGGTGATCTTTGATTTGAAGTGACTGTATTTTACTGTAGTAAAAGCTATGCATATAAGAAGCTTCTATAAAAGTGGGCTTGATACTTGGTTAGGAAAAAAAGGTTCTATGCTGTGAGTCACCCTTAACATTCAGATAGAGAAGCAGATTTGCCCTGATAAAGGCAGAAGTGTTGGAAACTGAAAAACCCAGATTTACCACAGCAGGAGCTCTGCAAAACATTGCTGACCTGGAGAAAGCACAGCCTGCAAACAGGTGGCAGTGGGATGGAGGAGAGCCTTGGGTCAGGGCACAGTTTCCTCCCAGTCCTCCTTTTTTCCTGTGTTTCTGTAGACTATGTCTTGTTCCTTGCTGGCACCATGTTATTTGGTTTCTTTATTGAAAGCAGAATGTTAATCTGGTTCAAATTTAGTCTTGGCTTAAGACATTCTTTTAAATGGTTTGTAGAGTTTGATAAGCAATGTAAATTTTTCTAATTATGGAACATCTACATGTAGTGATACCCAAATCAAAATGTGTATTTCCTCTGGAAATTACCTTCCGTGTCTATGTGCAGATTCATATATTTTTAGGTATCTAAGACTGTGTAGTTAGTTGTCTCTTATTTCCCCATGGCATTAGTCGAGTGTAAAAGCAGAGCTGTAACTTTTTGAACTTTTGCAACTCTGGATTATCCCCAAACTGTACGGATCGGCAAGATGGTGCATGTTAGGCACCCATAAATAACCTGAGCAAGGAAAGAAGTAACAATCTGGGTCTTCAAATCAAGTACGTGGAAGCCGGAGCTGTACCTCATGAGGGTTTTCTTATAGTACATCCATGTTCCCTGTGTGTCAGCACGCTTTTTGTCAAACACACTTCTAGCAGAGAAGCTAAGCAAAGGGAGATTCCGGGATGCCTTGGTACATTTGTGTAGATATGTGCGAAAACTTGCTGAAGAAGAAGCATTGCTGTGTGGTGAAGGCAGACAGTTGTGTGTGAAAACAGATGGAAATGGGAAGTGAAAGAACTGCAAGTGCTCTTCGGCTTTCCCCACTAGTCTTGGCATCCAGGTGCATGTTGCACAAAGCTACTTCCCTATTTTAAAAATTTGTATCTCAGTCCGAAAAGAAGCAGCATTAGTCTATTAGAAGAGTAGCAGTTTTAATCCCATGTTTGTTATGTTTTTCTTTAGGGCACCATCTTTCTGCCTGGCAATAGAGTAATTGAACATCCCTGCCATGAAGAAAGTCCAGGGAAGTTCCTTTTTGAAGTTGTTCCAGGTAGGATATTCTGCTCCACTTAAAAAAACCCCTCACAGTTTTGTTCTTTGTGGTAAATGGCCACATCCTTCTGCCAGAACAAAAGCTAAAAGTGATTAATAATTAAATGTAAGGAAAAAAATGTTTAATTTTGTTAATTACGTGCATAATTTTTTCATTCACCTCCAGGCAACATAGAAAAAGGATGTGTTTTTTATTTGTCGATGTAAAGCCTCACTGTTTGTGGCGAGGGGCTACACTGCTGAGTGGCACAGTTACAGAACAAGTGTATTTGGTTATTATTTCAGATTATATTGGGTGCTGTGAAGTAGGATGTCCTGTGGTAACAAAGGAATCTATAACCTCACATCAGTAGCTACCAGTATAGTACATGAGCTTGGTGGCATCAGTACTATCACTTCAGAAAGCTCCCCAGTCACTGTGGGTGTATAAACACACTGTAACAACAACAAACACCACTGCTTTGAAATTTTACACTTATTTTTAGCTGGTTTTTTTTTTTTTTTTTGATTGAATGGTGGGTTTTTTCCCTGGAAAACAAATATTACCCTGTCAACTCTGTGGTACTCCTGGCTGCCTGTGTTGCTCTTTGCTGCCTTGGACTTCTAGAGGGCAGACTTTGGCCTGTGTCAGGAGACTGGTTGACAGAATCTCTTGGAAGAAGTAGTTGAGTAGCCATCCCTGGAGGTATTGAGGAAACATGAAGGTGTGGTGCCTGGTGACATGGTTTAGTGGTGGGTTCTGCACTATTTGGTTCATAGTTGGATTTGATGATCTTTCAGGGTCTTTTCGAATGTAAATTAGTTTACGTTTCAATATCCAGTTTGTCCACTGTGTTTCTCTATTCTGTTAATCCCCATGTTATTTTTGATGTACTTGCTCAATATGACTATTTAAAAGGGTGAATAGAGGATTATATCTATTGACACTCACCCTCAAGTTCTTGTTCTTAAATAATCTGCATGTCAAGGTACAAATGTAGTTAACTGATGTGTGGAGATTTTTATTTGCAGTAGAAAAGCAATGTGAAGTAGGTATCAAAGCTAGGGAGGCTGTTCCCTTGCTGGAACTTGAAACATAACTTGGCACAATGCAGCTTTATTTTTACTTCTATACATGGAAAATAGTTTGGTTATGAGAGCTTTGTGTGGTAATGAGTTAGTATGGTAGAGCTTGATGTCTGTGAGGTTTGCTTAACGCTCACCCAACTTGAATCAGTCACAGTTAAAAAATGTTTCTACTATGATCTGTTTCTTTTTCATTTGTTCAAAATATTGGAAAAAACCTGTTACTAACATCGCAGGTCTGGGATTGCAAAGTCTTGTTTCCACAGAACATTAAGAGCTCTTTTGAAAAGTGTCTTTTAACCCCGGAACACACAGAATGCTTCCTGATCTAAAATTTCCAGGCAAAATAGGACTTCCAATCACTCATTTCATAAATTAAGAATTAAACCTGTATTTCTTGTCAATGTTGTAGATGGGAAACAGAACTTGAGCTTCTCTAGTTGTAGCTGTGGCTGTGTTACTGCAGTAGCGTCCATGCCCTACGGTAGTGAGTGTGTCGAGGGTAAGGTGAGCAGACAGAAGTGGACTGACACTGGTTTCAGTAATAACATGACCATGGGAGGAGAAGCAGCTTTAGTTCTTTCTGCACGTTAAACTAGAAGGTGCTGCTGAGGACATGTATAAAGCTGGGGTGTTCCTGTCACAAAGTGACTGTGATGCCACCTTTGCTACCACATCACTTTTTGATGGATGTTGCTGAAGCTGATGGTCCGTATGTCCTGATTCATATAACAACTCAGTCTATCAGATAATGCTTTTTATGGCTGTAGTCTGAGTGAATTTGGCCTCAAGTGTGAAATATTTTACTGTAGGCCTAAGATGTGTGTGCAGTGAAGGCATGAAAACCTTCCTGTGCAACCATGCAGGCAGTTGTATGGTAGCAGAGGGTCACTGCTTGCATGGGACCTGGCACAGCTGAGCTGCAGAAAGCTCCCTCAGATCCAACTTGCATTTTTCCCTAACAGAAGGAAATTGGGCTAATAACAGCACAGTAGGAATTGGTAATGGAATAAAGCTTGAAAAGTCAAATATTAATATTCTAAAGGCAGACCCTTCTCAGAGATCACTAATTTCTTGTGTATGATGCTGTACCAAATGCCACCAATGCCTGTGTGGTGTGTACAGCACATTTGGATGTCAGACCATGCTTTGCTGCTTAATCTGAATGCTTTATTCACTCTCTGGCTGTTAACTAAATTATGAAAGCTTCCAGAAGATGCATTGCATCACTAGTATACTGTTAAGTGTCAACCACCATCTGTGTTGCTTCTCCTCCCATAATTTGTCTGTTAACTGCTGGTTTTCATTGTGTCAGCACCTTTAACTCAATTTTCTTCTGGCCTGAGCCCTTATGTGCCGAGCCTAAGCCTGAGGTCATGCTTCATGCCCAAGTTAAAGAGTCTTGAGCAGCACAGCTGACGATGGACGTGCCAGCTGCTGAGCTGATGGGCAGAGCTGGTGGGGAGTGCACAGTTACTCTTGTGATTCCCCTAAATACTACTTATGCCATCTTGCTGTGCAGTCAAGTTAAAAAGCAGTTTGTGATGAGGTTTTGGCCTACCTTCAAATAATTGTCTGGAGCTCCCCTGAGAATCGAGTAGAGAGGTTTTTATGTTTTCTTGGTTGTTTTTTTCCTGAGTATGGGGTTTTGAAGATATTCAGGATAGTGAACACGTGTCCTGCTATAGTGATTTCATAGTGGAGCAATTTCCTGGTGAGAGACTTTATGAAAGATTTCTGCCCGAACAAAAGTTTTTGTTAAGTCAGCTAGGACATCTCACACTGCAGCACTGGTCTTGGGGGAATTACATTAAAATTGAGATTTGGCCTGACTGTAGAGGCATCACAATGCCTATAGAAGTGTTGTCAGCTGTATGTTAAGCAAAGATGAAGCCATCTTAATTTTTTTGCTTGTCAAGGCAAGTATTGTCAGCCTTTTGTGGAGTAGTATCTATATCCTCTTAGTGACTTGGCATACTTACTGCTTCTGGATTCTCTTTTTCCAGTGTTAAAAGTTGAAATAATTTCAGTTGTAATTCCAAAAGCAATACTGACAAGTCCTCTTTTTGTCTGTCATGTCTGTGGGCGGCCTGAAAACTTGTGTGTGTGTGTCTGTGTTTAATAGTAATACATGCAAATTATTTTGGGAATGTATGTGGGAGTAGGTTTATACTGTGAAACTAATTCTCTGTACATAGCCATCTCTGAAGATGAATGAAAGAAATGTGTGTGGGACAAATATCTGGCAGTTTTGCTGTTGTAATTTAAATACAGATGCCTTTAATTTGCACTTTGAAAACATTCTCTTAATTCTTTAAGTCATGACGTGGTTTAGTAGTTCAACTATTTCATCTTTTTGGTTTTTTTTGTTCGCTTTTGCTGTACTGATGAAGTTAATTAACAGGAGTTAATTTACAGAACCTATAGCAGAAACCCCACACCACACTTCTGTGCAGGAGGTTTCTGTACCTGAGTCACTGTCACCATGAAGGGATTAGTGATGATGGTGGTTATTAACAGCTTCTCTCACATTCAGAGGAATGTTTTGTACTCCTCAAAAAAACCTGTGACTGTCGATAAACACCTTTTTTTATGTACAGTAGGCCCATAGAGCAGAGCTGTATGGTTAGGCTTGTTTGAGTGATTGTTTTATTTGCTGATTGTTACTGGTTTTATTTAGAAGATTAAATATCACTTTGTGTATGCGTCCATATTTCCATATGTCTTTATTTCTGTATGTCATTACTTGTGTACCATGTGGCAAATGAAATTTCCTGCCTGTTAACTGTCGGTAGGGAGCACGAGGTGGGTTTGACGTGTCTGTTTTAAGCTTTCTTTACACGAAACTTTGGATAATAAATTACTGTGCTTCTACTACTACAATGGGCTTTCACTCGTCAAAGCTTAATTAATTTTTTTACTTCCTGAGAATAATGTTATTTCATTTCTGCAGGATAGCTGTTTTACGTTTAAGGCATCTTGTATTTGCTTAGGTCTGTGCTCTCATCTGCGGATGAGAGTCACAAGGGATCTGCTTTGCACACATATGTATGTGTCACACTTACTTCACTTTATGTAAACAGGCTCTTTCGCCTCCACAAGTGTGTTGTGAAGTTTGAGAAGATAAATAGCTGCCAGTATGTTGTAAAGTTATTAAAAACTCTCCAGCTTGCTGTTGATACACAGTGCTAACCAGATTAAGCCTTTTGAGACTTCTACCATGAGCTCTCAAACATCCAAAATGGGAAGGCCACAGTAGGTGATAATTTTTATCAGCTACTGATGGGCTACATTTTTAATTAAGGACCCACAAAGGCCTGGAAAAATGTGGATTGGATAAGTTCACTTTTATTTCTTTCGTAAGGGAAACAAGTAAGAAAAGACAGGAGTTACAGACAAATCTTTTCTGGCTAAGCAAGAACTTTTCTTGTAGTACTTCCATTTATCTTAACAGGTTGGATACCAGATACTTATTATAGCTGCTCTTTCAATATTTGATAGTAAGGCACCAAATGAGACAAATTATCAGCTGTCATGTTTAACTGTGGCAGCTATAATTCCACAGGGGTGGAAATGTTTTAGAAGGATGTAGCCTTGTGAGAAATAAGGGACATGAATTCTCTACCTTACCTTCTCAGGAATAATTGTTGTGTCCAACATGTGTATACACCCACGTGTATGAAGGCTTAACAGAGTTTTAGGAAGACAGCGTGCTAAGCAAATGTCTTTCTTTTGGCTTTAGGAGAAAATATTCTTGGTGTTAAGAACTTTCCTTCCCTGATGCAAAAAAATGCCTTTGCAGAGTGCATGCGCACACACCCACCCGCATACCCCTAAGCACCGAGGTTCTCTCTACCTTTGTTGTCCTGTACATGCTCTGTATTCCCTTCACTGTAAGCATGGCTAGCACAAAATCTTTTCCTCATGATATACAACCTCAAAATGAAGTGTTAAAACAGTCAGCTGCTTTGACTCATTCCTCCTGGTGTGACCCTGGTGGATTTAATTGGTGCTGCCACGAAGATTAATGCCTCCCCTGCACACGCTGACAGCCAGTAGTGCCTCTTCATTAGTTGTCAGGAGCACAGGACCTCAAGGGCACTGCTGATACTGCCTGAACTAATTGTACTTCTGATATCTTTTGGAGGGAGCAAGCAGGCTGTTTATTCAAATGGGCACCAGCCTTACTGCACACAGATAACTCTGTGTAGTGGCGTATTATGCTAAAAGCAGCATGAAGTACTGCTTACATCCTGTTGAAGATCTCCTGAGCACGTTGCCATTGTTATTAACAGTGGTTTCACGAAACTTGTTTTCAGTACAGAGCCACCTCTCTGCCTATAGACACACTGGCGAGATCTGCCTTGTTCTCATCCTTCAGAAGAAGCTGTAACAGCTCTAAAGTGCTTTTCCTTCCGAGTGACCCTTGGAAATGCATGGAGTCAGCCAGAGGAATTAAGCCAGCTGAAGCTTTTCAGCTTGTTTCTCACAAGGTTATTGGTGAAGGCTCGGTGGGAATGAATTCTTTTCCATCTTAAGCATCTTGATATGCCATAAGAGATTTGACTCCTTCACAGTTTTTAGAAAAGCAAGAGCTAAACCACCCCAGTCCTACATCCCCGTGAAATGAGATGGCAGGTCACACCACCAAGCTGTTGTGCTGGCACTGTAAAATCTGCTAAATTCACACTCAGTTCCCTACAGACCTATCGGGAATGTAGTCCATGTAATACTCCTCTTAACCGTGTTTTTTGTGTCTATGTTGTCATGGCTACTGAAGAACACTGGGGGAAGGCACCAAGTTCAAGATAGTTGGATTTTATTCTATTTCCAGCAGTGTCTGCCTCCATGACATTGGACTAAGTACTGTCTCTGCATCCTTGTGAGAGGTACAAACCTTGCAAATCAATGGTGTTAAGGAAATGTAAATCTGAACTTGTGATAGGTAGCAATAAGTTTTTATAGCCTTTATACTGGAGAGCTGAGGCAGAGGGGCGAAGTCCGGATTGTGACACATACTTGTGGAGTGATACGAGTAGTTTTGTCTCCGCTGCTTCATATGGAAAATCCCCTCATGATATCACATCTATTTAAACATGAAGATGGGTGTGACATGGTATTGAGCTACTGAAGAATTACCAGAAAACATCCTATTTATCCTGCAGGGGGAGAGGGGCACCCTCTTCTATTCAGAAGATGCAGTTCTGTTAAAACTTCAGCGCTTACATCTAGCACAGAAGAGCCTGCACTAGCTGGTTGAAACGTTAGCTATAGATATATATTTTAGGCTGTTTGCCTTTAAACCCAAATAAATTAAATTGAGATGTAAGAGCTATTTAAAAGACAAATAAAAAGAGCCCTCCCTTCTCTGAGGAATGGCTTCTCTGCAGTATGCAGCATATGCATGTAACTTTGAAGTTAGTGAAACCTGAGCTGTCACAAATTTTCACATATAGACCCTGCTGTCTTGAATCTCTTCAGTCTTTCTGAATGAGGTTGGAAGTGTGCATATTTGTATTAGAAGTAGTAATACCTTCTTTGCAAATGCTATTTCCTAGTTGCACTCTATTTTGAAGGATGTAACTCTTGTGAAACCTCCTGAACATCTGTAGCTTTAATTTTATTTCTTGTAAAGCAATTCCACTGATTTCTCAGTCATCTGTTCTCAGTGTCAGTGTGGCAGAAGACTGCACAGACTTTATAAGAATGTTGAATGCATGCAGTTTCTTTGCCTGCCTTTGCCATTACTCAAATGCAGTACATAAGCTGAAGTTAACAAGCTGGTTTTTACTTGTGTCTCGTGTTTCCCCTTTGCCATTATTGGCGCAGGTCGAGCAATGATCCTTATTTAAAATAAAGTGTCCACTTCCTTTTTCAACATTGTATTAGAGTAATGGGACAACACTTTTTAAGCCCATGGTGAGTGCAATGACCTTGTTTGTCTTTGTTTCTTCAGCACAGGTCTCAAATTTAAGGCTGAAAAGCAGAATTTCTACGTCATGTCAGCCAGTTTCACAGTTATATCATGTACTAGTACATGATGCTGATTTGTTTTTCCACATGATAAGAGCCAGAGTGGCCTGATGATGGGAAAAGAAATCCTGTCTGTAGGATGTGACACTGGTAGGATGTAATTTCATAATTCCTCATGGAATCATTGTTTGTGCTGTGACCTCTGGAGATGGAAATCTCTGCTAATTAAAGTCTATGCCTTTTGTGAAGCTGCTGGGCCCAACTGCCTGTGAAATCTTGATCTTTTCTTCTGTATTTCAAATCCTTGCTGTGTTGATAGTTTCAGAATGTGGTTATTTTCTGGATGCAATAACAACGGATGATATGATTGATGTATCTTTGTGAGGAGATTGCTTAGAACTACAAGTGCAAGGTTAACTGTGAGGTCTTAATGAAGCTGGTTTACAATTTGAGTGATGATTAGTGAAGGAATAATGTCAGGTATCAGTGCTTGCTGGTATTATCGTGGTTTCTGCTGCAGATCAAGCAGGCTTTTGTGTGGGAGGACTGCTGCTCTGGGTTGAAACAAGCTGTAGCCAGCAGCCAGTGCTCCTACTTGTGTGTGTGTCGTGGGCGGCACAAGTCCTGGGGAACCCTGCCCTTTTGTCCATGTGCTGTGTGCAGCCAAAGCTGGCATGATGATCCTCCCTGCAAAGGGCTTCTATCAGGGAGATAGCGTCATCAGCCAGGCTGTTGCGTGCTGATGTGTGTGAGGGAGAAGGAAAACAACCCAGAGCAGGGTGATCCTTGGCGCTTGCCTACCGCAGCACCACAGATATGTGGTCTGGGGAGAAGACACTGGCTGCTGCTGTTTGGCATGATTCAGCTATGAGAGCACCGAGCAATTGTTGTCCTTGCCCTTGGTGGAAGGAGCTGGCAGTGTGTCTGCTGGGCTGCTGTCTTTGGCAAAAGAAAGGAGCAGGGGGAGTATGGTGGTAAAATAGCAGCTGTGTCTGTGCCTGGCATGCTGCAGCTTGGCAAACACTGGTGGAGAGGAACAGGGGTGCCTCACTTACCACATGCCTTTGCTCCTGCAAAGAAAAGACGGGGTTCATGAGGACTGACTGAGCGAGTCCCGCTTGCCCGTGGGGCCAGCAAGAGGCTCCTAAACTGTGATGAAATATTATGTGCCTGTTAAGCGCAGTAACAATATTAAAGCTCTTATTAATATTAGAGGGGTGATAATAGGAGGTTTACACAGAGTGATGAAAGAATGAGCTGGCTCAGTGGAGACCTTGCTGAACTTGGATAAACATCCCCAAACAGGATTAGCTACGTCAGGGGCTGGTTTCTTTCTGGGCATGATGTCTGCAGCTTCATGCCGTTCAGTTTGTGTTGTGCCTCTAAGTTGTGGACTTGATTTTCTAGGGACAGATAAAGAGGCAAGGGCTTAAGGTGAAACTTCAGATAAACTGCCTAAACAATCAGGTAAATCTTTCTCAGTCAACAAAATACTAGCATCTCAGCTATGGGGATAAAAGTGCTAGAGGCAGCAGTGTGTTCTCTCAGTAGCAGGCAAACCAAACAGTAAACTCCAGGTGTAAGAAACAATAATGGTTGGAGCTAAGGACAATAAAATAATGGAGATAAACTATGGACTACCAAGAAGATACTTAAAGAGGAGAGTTTTTACTGGGGGAACACTAATTTAGCCCATATCCTAGTTATTTCCTTAGCAATGGAAAGTCAAGCTGTGATAAACACAAAATAAAAGTCAACTATACAAAACTTGTTTGTGTAAGATGCTCATGCATGTGTGTCCTTTGCATTATTGCAGAGGAGCATTTCCAAAATGGTGAAAGAGATTCCAGAGAGAGAGCAGTCTGCAGTTACAGGGCAGTGATGGATGAAAGCATGTCTAGCTTCCATCTGTTCCATTTTGGATATTGCCAATAGAAGGGTCATATCTTTGGCAGTGATGCACGTTTGAAAGCCATTTTTAGCTGTTTCAAAATCTTTCTCAGTCTGTTTATTGGACATCTGATTTTCTGCGTTGTATGTATTCCTGGATACCCTGCAGGCGGTGATTAGCTGCAAGCGTTAAAGTGAGGCTCCCCTTGCTGTCTCTCCCTCTTCCACTACTGTGCTTGGTACAGAAATGGTGGGGAATGAGAATAGTTAGGGATATATTTTGGCACATTCCAGAAACTTGTAATTTGGCTTAGTGTAATTATAAGTGTTATTACTTTACAGTTTGTGTTTCTGAAATAATATTACAGTGTGAATGTATCTTGAATGTAATGAAGAACCTAGATGTTCAACTGTAGTGCAACACGAGAGAGAGATGTATGACTTGCCAAAGACAAGATTTCCTGTGATTCCTGAAATGTAAATACCTATCTCAATTGTTTTGTGTACTGGTGCTGCCTTGTCATAAAGAAAGGCAGTGAAGTGTGTCTTAGGTAATTCAGCTTTAATGACAAATTAAAATTTGTTGTGAACACATAAAGTGGTGCCCCACACGTGCCGTTATAGTACTTGGTAGCTTTTCCTGGAAAGTGGCAAGAGTTCAGCAGTATGGGTGGCACACAGGACACCCTGGGATCCTACTTTAGAAAGTGGTCATTATGGCAGGAGCTGGGCCCATGGACAAGCAAGCCTTTCTTCCAAAGATCTAGTCTTTCCTTGGATCCCTAGAGGCAATCCACGTACATCACAGAGCAGGATTTCACTATATTTATTGGCAAACAGACATATTCCCATTTATTTTGGTTCTATATTAATAATCTTTGTGTTTGTGATACCTAACCAGAATTAATTTAATTGTCATGTGGTTGCACTGTTTACTCCAAATGCCTGTTTGGGATTGTAGTTTAAAAGTTACATAAAAGGGGAGTTAGGGTTGAGTGCAGTAAAACCCATTTAAAGTACCCTGAAAAATTTTTCCATGTCACTCTTTTTCAATCTAGGTGATCCTGCTGTGGCAAGGGGATATGGACTAGATGAACTTTCGAGGTCCCTTCCAGTCCCTAATGTTCTGTGATTCTGTGATTTGCAAAGAAGTGGGCTCACTTAAAGAAGCTGCTGTAATAGGTGTACGTGTATATGCTAATCTATTGTGTTTTCAGGACAGCTTTGTCCACACGTGCACATGGTGGGAGAAGAAAAACGTGAAAGTCACTTGCTACTTAAAAGCGCTTTTGATCTCACAGGACTCCTATGCACCTCAGTGATACAACTGCCATTCAGATCTGTTAGGCATAAGTGGTTAGCTTCAGAGCTGAGATACCTGAGGTTTACATTCTCAGAGTTGCATTTAGTACTGTTGGATCTTTAGCTGCTTTTTTAATGCACTGGCTGTTTTTTAAGCTCTGTTTTTCTGTCTTTACATAACCAAATATGTAGCAATATATTATTTAAAATAGAGAAATATCCTGAAATATCATGAAGATTCAGTCCTGTCCATAAGTTGCCTTGCTCCAACAAAAGCTGGGAAGAGATTCAATGAGGCTTTTATTCCATAGTAATTAAATGTCTAACTGATGACACTGTAACTCAACAGATAAAATTGCTGTGTGAAAAGCTATAATGTCACGCAGAGATGCATGTTCATAATTACTAGTGCTGGATGGTATGTGTGATACCGCTTCAAACCACAGTTCTTGGCTGAGTCCCCACATCTCAAACAGGCAGTAATACATAATGTTTTTCTGAAGTGTCTTCTTCTTCTTAGTCTCTGACTGAAATTTACATAAAAGTAATGTATCACGTGGGTTAGAATGTCACATTGTCGTTTTGATTGACTACCATCACTATTCCTTGGTTTCTGAAATTATTCCTTGTTTTAATACCAGTGGTGCTATTATTTTATAAAGCAGATGAGTCAAACAGTTCAGAGTCCAACCTAAATCTCTCCTTTTGGACAATTTCAGCCTTGATGTATCTGCAGCTCATCCATGGAGGGTTGTTGTGACTAGGTTAAGATTAAATACTCTGCTTAGCCCTTCATCTTGTCCTTTCCTCCTTCAGTAGCGTAACTTGCTGCAAAGAAACCTGTCAAGGTTTTGTACAGCTCTGGCAGTAGTGTAAAAATTGGTGACATCAGTGTTATGTGGAGTTCTTTTGGAGGTAACTTCAGTAATTTATATACTTAAGACTTGGCCGGCTCTTAAGCAAAATGGAGCTTAAATCTAAGATGGATGTTTGTGCACCCAGTGATTCCTCTCTCTGTGTTCCACAGCAATATTTTGTACTGCAAGCATGACAACCCCTATTCTAATACCTGCTGCTAAACAGGCCTACTGATTAGTCTGTCTATGCTTAAAATTAATGAAACTACTCACAGATCAGCTTCTAGAGATCCATTTATTCCCTCTGCTGAGGTGGGTGACAAAGTAGTATACAAAGACCTCTCAAATGTAAAGACCTTGTAAACAGGCTGAACTCTGCCCTATATCAGGGCATATCAGTGCCAGGCAATTAGCTGAAAGCACCACTTGTTTGCTGCTGCTTCCAATTTACTTCAGATTTTGTATCCTGTGGCAGCAAGCAGTGATATTGTAGCCAGGCCTTTGGCTGTTCCTGTATTCTGGTGGTTTTTTCCAGCTTTCTCTTTGTCCCGCTAAAGGAAAGAATTGTGGTACTCTTTTCATCCCTTGTGGGCCTTTGCATCCTTTCTCCTGTCTTCCTGCCTTTGAGCTGTGTCTCCAAGAGTTGGCAATGCCAGTTGTGAACTTTTACTGCTCCATATCCCAGTTACCCTTTACAAACCACCCTGGTTTTCTTGACCAAAACCTTCCTGCAGGCTCACAAAAGAAATCTCTCTTGAAAGTTTCACAGTGAGGGCATGCGGACAGGATTAAAAAGGGAGTTGTCCCAGCTTCCACTGTCAGGGACCTCTTATGGTGTCAGTATATACAAAGTCTAATACTGTGAAGAGTCCATTGGTTTTCAGGGAAACCTTAAAGTCACAGAACTTCATGATCCATACAACTTTGAGGTTTATAAAGTTAATATTTCATTTTTTTATTGCCTGTAATGTACTGTGCTGGGTGACACAAGACCAAGTGCATGGCGGTGCTGCCCTCTGCAGACTCCCATTTTGGTGGCCGCAGCAGTCACGGGGAGTTGTTTTAGGGCAGTCCTATGCAGGTAAGGCCGAAGAGCTACCCACCTTCAGTAACAACATCTTAATGCCTGATGCTTCTGTCATCATCCTGCTAACCTGCTTTTCTGCAGTAGGCTGTTTTACACCTCGGTCATCCTTTCCCATTGCAGTTAAGCAAGCCAGACTTTTCAAGTCTTCATGGGATGCTTGTGTTAGTGATGCTCTAAGCACTGCTGTAGGCACATACAGCAGAGCTAGTGGAGCGACCTGATGTGCAGTGTGTATGGTGAGTAGTGTATATACCCTCACACACAGGCACATTGACCTCAATTCATGTTTGAAACTTTGCACTTTTTGTCCCTGTTACTGGTTCTGGAAGTCCAGAGCAAGAAGATGTTTTGCTTTAATAGACAAGTTGGGGGCTTTTTTAGTGAAATTCTTTGCTTGGAACAAAAAATATATCTTGTGAAAATGGATATTATGTCCTTAGCAGGGTTTGTTTGGGCTGTGCATTAGGATGATGTTTTGAAGAGCAGTCAATTTTCTATGTACTTTTCATGGTAACAGTTTTTTGGACTGGAACAGAATGGTTGAATCGGCTGAGATAATTTTGAAAAACAGCCAAACAGCATTTTCCTGCTCTATTTTTGTTTCTGTATTGGATAATCAACTCTATTTACTCATTCACTGTTTAATCTGAGGAAGAATCTGGTATTCTGTCACTGCATACTCTTTGTCACCACATGTATAGTTGTTGATATGTTTATCCTTCTTTACTTAATTTGCCTCATTTAAATACAGATCTTCCCTAAAGCTGAAGTTTTAGTGTTTAGACAAAGTTAAGACAACCTGTGTTTTCTTCATTGTGAGGAGAGAGTTTGGCTTCACTGTAATTCAGTTTAAACTTGCCCTGACAACGTAGTTAACTACCTAACAAATTAGGCAAAGTCCCATAGTTGTGTTTGTGATGACTGAAAGAATTAAGCCAAGCTTTGCCTTTCAAACTGGGGAATTCAGTTTTAATCTATCTTTCTGTTCCTCGCTGCATGTTTCTCACCAGAGCTCTATTCTTGACTTTTTATTGTAAATTTTTTCTGTGTGATTATTTTATGCCCAGAAATTACACATGTACAATGATAATGTCTTTGGGAAGCCAGTAGGGAAACTCTAGAGACATGTTAAATTTAGTAAGTTGAAATGATTAAGCCATGAAGCTTGCAGAGCCAGCACGGGATGCTGACTGATTTTGTTTTTGATTGTTCTTTAGTCTGAGTTGTGAGTAATGCCCAGTCAACAGAAGCAGAGAGAGATGCCCTTTGGTAGCCAAAACAAATCCATGATTCTGTATGCTCAGAAGAAAGGAGGGTTTGTTTCCCATGTATTATCAGCTGTGTAAAACAGTGTGTTTTGGTTCTTCCAGTAGTTTACCTACCAAGTACTTAAAAATACCTAGCAAGCCCATTTTAAAAGTCCCCACTGAGTATGAAGTAGCCTGAACAGATGGAGGAATTTCATGTCCACCTTTGAATGTTGTATCAGGTCCCGGAAACAAAACTGACAAGACAGTAAAGGCAGTGAGTGCTGAGTGCTTAATAAAATTTCCCACTGGTGTAAACTCACAACTGACAAGTTATGACAAGTGAATGCATACCTGATGATAGGTTATTTTGTCTTTCTCTTGACTGGCATATAAATCTTCAATTTAGCTATATATTCCAAGAAGATAAAGTAAATATGTAAACAGTTTCTTCAATTTGCATTTAAATTAGAGATTAATTTGAAATCAACAGACTGATTTTTGCAAGCAAGAAGATTACACATATGAATATAAGTTTAAGTTTTAGTGGACTGCTTTCTTTCTCCTCACTTGATTTATACAAAATCCCTTTTAGTTGCTTTCCTGATAGGCTCTTTACTCCAAAATACTCTCTATGCTATCCTGAAACTGAAAAGAATAGCTTAATCCAGAATCACAGAACATTACAGATTGGAAGGGACCTCAAAAGATCATCTAGTCCAATCCCCTTGCCAGAGCAGGATCACCTAGAGCAGATTGCTCAGGAACACATGCTAATGACACTGTAGGCATCTTGAAAATTGGAGACATTTGAGGTGGTATAGGAGCTGCTGTAGCCATTTTGTGTGATGAGCAAATGAAAACGTCCTGACTTTTCTGAATTTTCAAGAAGCAGGTATTAAGAGATAATCAGAAAAGCTCCACCTCTCTGGCAGGTGCCAGCAGTTCAGCCATATTGCGCATGGAAGGGCAGGCAGCAGGCATTAAGAGGTCATTGGAAAAGGTCCACCTCTCCGGCAGGTGCCAGTAGTTCAGTCATGTTGCAAATGGAAGTAGTCAGTTGAATATAAATGCGAGAATTAAAAAAACATACCAGAAAAACATTCTAGAGTCAGATGGCATTGAAGTTGTGTCTTGAAAAGTATACATAGAAAGGCCATAAAAGTCCTAAATTAACTCAAATTCTTTTTAAATATTTGTGCACGTGTATTTATAGGCTGAAGTGTGTTGTGGTATTGCAAACAGTAGTCTTCATGTTGTGTTTCATAAATTGGTGTCATCCCTTTGGATAGCAACTTGTTTCTAAAATTGAATAGGCTATATCTCTTCTTTAGAGAGCAGTTCTGTCCTGTGCTTGTAGGCTCCCAGAGAATTGAAAATGATCTTAGTGTTAGGGAGATTCATCTGATGCATTTCTTCAGATTTTCTGTCCATCTACCACATGTCCTGACAAGTGGTGTTTCCTTAAGGTTGTTGTGCTCCTTGTGTTGCTCCTCAACACGTTGTCTTTTGAAATTAGACAGCCTCAGTGTGCAAAGGCTCCCAACTTTTCCACTGCTTTGAGAATGAGTGCAGAAGAAGATGGAGAGTTCCAAACTGTAGCTGGAATGAGAGAATTTCACTTCAGGTATACATCCTCGGGAGAGAGGAGAGCATGTAGCTCCGTGGATACAGACACCCTGTCAGAAAAAGCTCAGGGTGTCACTTCCCCTGTGCACTCTGATGGGGCAGTACTTAATTCTGTAAGGGAGATGGGATTTGAAATCTACTTCAAACATATTTCTAAAGATAATTAAACTGAGTGGATGGTAGAACTGGAGGGAGAATGCCAGTTGTCTGGGGTCTCTGGCTGCTGGGATCGGAGTGAAGCCTTCAGTGCCAGGTTCAGCCCCAGCATCAGCTCTGGAGCTGTCCTCTCATTCCCCAGGTGTGCACCAAACTGCCTGGGATAGAGAATGTATGCACTGAGAATAAAAGGTGAGCTTCACTTGAATTTTCTTAGTTGCTTACAGTTTCAGGCTGCAGAGGAATAGGAATGTAATTGGGAATGAATTTGAAGCCCATGTTGTGACAGCTTTCTGATCTTTGAACCAGTTCTGGTGTCAATCTGTAATGAGTGGGCAGATTTATAGGAGCTCATTTTGGAAATTCAGTATTTATGATCTGAGAAGCTGCAGCTGTGTTAGCCTGTGATGCCACACTTTGTCTTTCAAATACCTCTGTGCTTGGCAAATCTGACCTTTCAGTGGAGATAAGTTTACATTTTTATCAGGGCTGCAAAGCTTCTACATATTGTTATTGGAATAAAATTTCCCCAGAAAGAAACAGAAATTTATAACAAATCATAAAGCTGTCGGAAAGTATTTTAGTGGTTTGGCATCTTGTGGGAGAGTATACGGCCTGTTTCTAGTTATGTTTAGCTGACAGTATTTCACATTTAAGTTTATGCAAAAGGCAACGTTATAACTAAAGATTATGGTTTCATTAATGCAGAGAGAGGACATAACTTAATCAAATACTTGTGTGTCAACCCTACTTGTGACTGGCTTTCTGATTCCAATAATGATTTGCCAGAAGCAAGCTCCCAAATGCTTTAAAAATCTCGTAATGTATTCTCTCTATTTTTGGATCTATCGGAAACATTTAATGACCTTTGTCTGTCAGTCCACAATTTAGATTTTTGCAGCATTGCATCTGGCATCTGGCTTCTGATCCCAGTGGCAGTGTTCCCAACAACTTCAGTATAAACAAGACTGCGGGCCAGTCAGGATATTATGGAAAATACCATAATATATTGAAATGGAAAAGAGAATTTTAGGTAAAAACCTGTTAAGTTTCAAATTTAGCCATAATAGCTGTGTTTAAACATCCTCTCTCCCCCATTCTGCCATGTGGACTGGGGGTGGGGTAAATTCATAGCAATGACTTGAATAACTGCATGTGGTCAGGAAGCCTGTTCCAGATTGCACCCAGAAGCTTTAGATCTAACAAGATTCACTGTAGCATTATAGGACTACATGAAAGGAACGTGAAACTCACACAGCTGGGCCATCTCTAAGCTGTTCCTTGCCTATAATTTATTATAGTTAAAGAAAGAGGGACACTGTGAGGTTGGATTACCTCTGAAATGTGTTGACCTGTAAATAAAAACAGTATTTTAAGTTGTGCTTTTTCCGGCTAGAAACTGATACCCTTAAATTGACTTTTAGGTTTTTTCAGGAAGTTCAGATTGGATGTTAGGAAACATTTCTTCACAGAAAGAGTGGTGAGGCCTTGGAACAGGCTGCCCAGGGAGGTGGTGGAGGCACTGTCCCTTGGAGGTGCTCAAAAAACTGGTAGACATGATGTGTTAGGACATGACTTACTGGTTAGGGGTTGCAGGGCAGACAGTTAGACTTGATCGTGAGGGTCTTTTCCAACCTTGATGATTCTATGATTCTGTGGTTCTGTGATTTACAGCAATACTTGGAAAGATCTGGTCCTATTTCAGTGATAAGCAACACAGTTTTAATAAGAAACACAGTGTTTCTACCCAGCAGAGGGACATGCGTGTATAAATACAAGTGTGTGCTCATACTTGTTTAGGTATGTACATGTGGATATGCTTAAAACAACTGTCTCCTTTGTAAGGTCGGAATTTATGCTTAGCATTGATAAAACCCACTTGTGTAGTGATTGTTTTCAAAACTTAAACTGTGCAGCATTGGAACTCTGTCTTTTACAGAGGCATCCTTCTGAGAAGCTCTTTACCTATAATATGTACATACCTAACAGTTCAGTGTTGTACATAGCGTAAGATTTTTATTCCATACAAAGAGATTTTTTCCCTAAAAGGTTATTTTTAACACACTCAGAAAGAGGAGTGTCCTATTTTTAAACGAGGAAGCAAGTATAATTCCATTTTTATAAAGTGCCTGTCAGTTACACAAATGTCATTTCAAAGGTAGCGTGTATCTTTAAGTCTTTAAAATTATTATGAAAGGTCTTCTAAAAGAAAATTTAACTTTTTTCTTGTAGCCAAAATTCAATAGCATTCTAGCTGTGGGAGTAATTGGTTGTGAGGGTTTGTGTGGTAGGGAAGGGGAGTTTGCAGTATCAGTATGTCCTGTGAGGCTCAGCCAAAAGTCATCTTTATATTCCTTTAAAGGCAGGAAGTGGATGAGAAAGGGAGAAGGTGCATATGTAGAAACAGTTCCCACTCTGAGCTGATGCTTTTTGATTTTCTTTTTTTCCTCCATGATGATTTAGTGATGTAGGTACTTAATGACTTTAAAACAGCACTCAAATAAACAGCTGCTCCCAATACTTCCTAGCTAATATACCCTAACAGCTCAATGATTCATGGCAGACTGATAGATTCACTTAATTACTAATAGAGTAATTGGGAGATTGTAGTCAAAGGTGTTATTGAGAGTAGCAGGCAGCTAACATCAGGCTGATGTCTCACAGATGCTGGATGCTTGTCAGCATGTTTGTTTTAGAAATTGGAAGACAATTTTACAGCTTCTGAGGAGCATAAGTAATAAATGATGCAAAGGTCCACTGAGTTTTTACAGGATTCTTTAGGTCTTGGTCACCTATAGAAGCCGCTTTCTGGAGCAACCAAGTGAAGAGGATGCTATTTCAGCTGGAGAAGTGTCCCGGTGAGTAAAGGCTAACAATTAAAGGGAAAGTCCCAAGATCTTCTGCCTTCCTGATCTGGATTGCCTGGGAATCAAGATTATTCAGGGCCGTAGAGACAACTGGTAAAGAAATCTTTCTAGTAGGTGCATGTGCTTCTGTTCCCAGAACGTTGCAGCCAATGCTTAGTTGGTGAAATATGGATCCTGTAAGCTTATGCTTTGGTCTTTAAGTCTATGCCTTTCAGCTTCCTTCTGTTGGAGTGTCTGCTGCCTAGGATGGTCCTTAGCCAGCTGCTTGTCTTGGTTCTTCTTCCCTTTGCACTTAATTTTGTTGCTGGAAACACCAGTGCAGCTGAACAATTGCCACTGCTGTCCATGGGGTGCTCAGCTATTCACCTGCAGTGTGTGTGTGATTTAAACTGCTTTCGTGTTGTCACTGAAACTTACTGTCTGGCAGCTTTTTGCTTGTGCAGTCCTTGTGGATCTGCTTATGCTTAGGGCTTCCTCAGCCTAGGTGCTCTGCATGTGCCAATCAGTGAAAGAGGCAGACAACCCTGAAGGACAGGTTATGCAGCTTTTGGCAATACACCGCTATGGTTGTGATGATTACATCACAACTGATGAACTCGATCTGTCCTAAGACAGACATTTCAATCATTTCTTGATAAAAGAAAGTAGCAGTGCTTTAGTTAAGAGGTTTTGCTAAGAAAGTTTGCACTTAAGACATTTTAATTCCTAGGATATAAAGTCCATATCTACAGACTGACAGATGGACACTTATATTTCCCCAAACCTGGAATTTTTGGAGGATATTTGAAGGTTCTGCATTAACTCAAAGTATATAAAAGAGAAATCCAAGTAGCATCACTAGCTGGAAAGTTAATTTCTTTAACATTTTTATTTTCTGATGACTGTGAGCCACGTTTTACTCATGGGATGTTCACAGTCAGTAACTGTGTTCTGTCTCTTTGATACACCTAGGAATAGTAGTCTCACGATACAGGCAGAAGCTCATGACCAGTATTGCAAGCATACAAGTAAAACAGGTATCCTGTGGCTTAGCCCTTCAGGTTTTTCTGCTGATAAGGTAAAAGCACATTAGTAAAAAACTTCTATGAATGATAAATAATCCCACTTTATGCTGCATTATTAAATTAATAAATGTGAATGGGATTTCATAATTTGATTTATTAATACAGAGTTGGGTCTCTTTAAACAAATAAAAATTCTGAAGATTGCATCATACCATGTTTACTAAGTCAATTAGAGGTTCAAACTTGTATTACCAGGAAAACAAAGCACATGCCTCACAGCTGCCTTGCTGTAATAGTCTGGAATTCCTTTGAGACCAAGTGTGAGTGTGCATCCAATTTTACAGCTTATTTACCAAGCTGTGTGGTGCATTGGACTGAACCGAGGGAAGGCAGGCCATCCAGAGGGACCTTGACAGGCTTCAGAAGCTGGCCAGTGCAAAGTGCTTGAGGTTCAACAAGTCCAGATGCTAGGTCATGCCTCTGGGTCGGGCAAATCCCACACAATTACAAGCTGGGTGCAGAGTGGGTTTGGAACAGCCCTGATGAGAAAGACTTGGGGATGTTGATTGACGAGAAGCTCAGCATGAGCTGGCAGAGCACTCCTGCTGCCCAGAAGACCAACTATATACAATTGTAGAATGTATTGAGTTGGAAGAGACCTCTAAAGGTCATCTAATAACAACCCCACCCTACAAAAATCAGGGACATCTCTAACTAGAACAGATTGCTCAAAGCCCTGTCAAGCCTTGATTGGGCCTCCATTGTGTCTCTAGGCAACCTGCTCCAGTGATCTACCACCCTCAGATTAACAAATTTTTTTCCTCATGTCCAGCCTAAATCTATTATTTTCTAGCTTTAAACCAGCACTCCTCATCCTATTGCTCCATGCCCCTGTGACCAGTTCTTCCCCAATCTTCTTATAGGCCCTTCTCAGATATTGGAAGGTCAGTGTAAGGTCCCCCCAGAGTTTTCTCTTCAGGCTGAACAACCCCAACACTCTCAACTTGCTCATATAAGAGGTGCTCCAGCTGTCGGAGCCTTTTCATGGCCTTCTCTGGACACCTGTCCTAGGATACATCAAGAGAAGTAAGGCAAGCAGATCAGGAAACGTGATTCTCCCCCTTTAGTCTTCTCTTCTGAGACCCCACCTCAAATATTTCTGGTGTCCCCAACATAAGAAGAACATAAAGCTGCTGGAGGGAATGCAGCTGAGGCCACAAAAACGAGCAAAGGACTGAAGTGTGTTTGCTGTAAGGATAGGTTGAGGGAGCTGGGGTTCTTCAGTCTAAAGAAGAGAAGACTCCTTTCAGCACCTGAAGGGAGCCCACAGGAAGGCTGGAGAGGAATTTTTCACAGTGATATCTAGTGATAGGAAAAGGGGAAACTGTTTTAAACTGAAGGAGAGTAAGTTTAGACTAGATCTTAGGAAGAAGTGTTCAGTACAAGGATGGAGACAATCTGGAATGTATTGCCTGGAGAGGCTGTAGATGCCCCCTCCCTAGAAGTGTTCGAGGCCAGACTGGATGAGGTCTTGAGAAACCAGATACAGTTGAGAGGTGTCCCTGCCTGCGGCCAGGAGATTGCAGTGGATGATCTCTAAGGTCCCTTGTAACCTGAGCCATTCTGTAGTTATTTCATAGAGCATTATGCACAGCATAAATTTGGTTACCAGATCCACTAAAATACCTGGTAGAACCACATGACATTGGTCACACATGAAGGAGTAGGTGGTCCCTGTATGTGTAATTGTGAATTCTTGAGTAGCCTTGGCAGGATGGTCGCTCAGTGCCAGCCTTTGGAGTAAATAGCTCTGCTGTTTCTCCTGGCATTTACAATCTCCCTTCTATTAAACACAAAGTTCACAGAGTGTCGCTGGGACGAGGAAGAGATAAATTGGTAAATACAGCACTTTTTCCAGCTATTAGCCAAAGCTATTAGCTACCTTGTAGCAGTGGTATATGCAGTGGCCAGCTAAGCCTGTTGTAAGCCTGGAATTAAATTATCTGATTCATATTTACCTAGTCTATTTCTGCTGCTCCTGACATATGTGCAGCAAGACCTTTCTTTCTGACACACTGCTTTCCTTCAGTGTAGTTACATGTTAAGAGTAAACTATGCCCTGAGATGCTAGCATGTGAGCACTATATGGAAGTCCTTAAGATTTGTGTACATGTGTAGCAAAGCCCTAGCACCAGTTGGGGCTCTAGGTACCCTGAACAATAAAGGATTTGTCACAATGTGAGAAAGAGAAGGAAATTACAATATAAGCTGGGATTTTCCAGTCTGCTGAGCCTGTACCTCCATAACCAGTATTTAAGAGATTTATCACAAAAAACCCAAAAAGGTTTGTTGAAGCTTTAGTAGAGATTTATTGAGAGAGAAGTATTCTTCAGAGACAGCTGTACCTCTTCTCATTCCCTGTGCTGACTTTAAGGCCTTGTGGTAAATAGCAAAGTGCATGATCAAGCAGTGGTTTGAAGAAGTCCTGTGTTTGGCCCCAAACTGTCTGAGCAAGCGGTTTTAAGTTTGGGGTTATGAAATCTAGCAGAACAAGGAGGTTTGCTTTCTCGGTGCAACATGACCTTTAATTTCCACCCCAGGTGGACCTTGCCTTGCCAAGGTGAAATTAAGCCTAATGTGCATGACTGGTGGTTGGTCAGGATCTGGTTACTAAGCCTTAGGAGGGAAACATTACAAATAGTGCTTGTGCTGGAAAATAACTTGGTTCTGTTCGCTTTTGTCTTTTGGTAGGTGCCAGCATGCAGAGAACACAAGAGAGGTTATTGTTTGTTGAGACAGAAGAATTGCTTTACATATAAAACACATGCCAGGGCATGATGTGTTCCTGAGAACGCATTTCAGGGTAATGGTCTTTACACACAGTTTTTTATGGGTCTGTGTTACAGGGTATGTGCATGTGGTGTTTGTGCTTGCAAATCTTTCATATCTTCAGGCATGTGTGCTCCTAGACCACATTCTTCCGCTCTGCTCTGCTCTGGCGAGACCCCACCTGGAGTACTGCAAAAAGGCTGGGGAGGGACTTTTTAGGATGTCAGGTAGCAACAGGACTAGGGGGAATGGAGCAAATCTGGAGATGGGTAGATTTAGAGTGGATGTGAGGAGGAAGTTCTTCACCATGAGAGTGGTGAGAGCCTGGAATGGGTTGCCCAGGCAGGTGGTTGGGGCCCCATCCTTGGAGGTGTTTAAGACCAGGCTGGATGAGGCTCTGGCCAGCCTGATCTAGGGTGGGGTGTCCCTGTCCATGGTGGGGGAGTTGGAACTGGATGATCTTCTGGTCCCTTCTAACCCAGAGTGACTGTATGACTTGGTCTGGGTGATCCTGCTGTGGCAGGGGGATTGGATTAGATGATTTTTTGGGGTCCCTTCCAATCTCTAATGATTCTATGATTCTGTGATTCTAGGTTAAGTGCCTTCCTTTAGAAACCCCTAAGTATGTGTGCCTGAGCAGACACACACTCCAGGCACCAGATGGGGACTGGAAGACAACTAAAATAGAGTTAATAAAACTGGTGGAAAAATGTGTTTGATGAAGGTCAGCATGGAATGGGCACTTTTTCCCAGAAGAAGCTAGGAAATTGTGAAAGCCAGAAAAAGCCCACTCCTGTAATTGGAGTCCTGGGACCTAAACCCTGGGAGGTAATGCAATTTGTAGCTTGCTGGAGAGCTTGGAGTCAACACAGAGCAAGCCAAAATGGGAGATTTAATTATAAAACTGCCTGTACGAAAAGATTTGCCTTCTCCTTCCAAAAATGTAGTAAACATATTAAAAGTACAGTTTTTGCTTTATTCTTGAAACATCAGTGACTGAAACAAACAACTTAAAAATTTTCAGTAATGGAGAGAGAGTAGAGACAGTATTTTCATGGGTCTACTATAATTTCTGTTAGTGGAACTTGTGTTCAAGAAACCAGTGTAGCCAGAAAGCTTGGGAAATAAAAGATAAGCCTCTTAATTCCTGATTTGAGAAATAGTTGGTCTTTTAGACTCTTAAAAACTTCATTTCCAAGGACAACAAAAGATGCATATACTGGAATGCAAGAGGTTAAAATATCATGGTTTGCAACTTACTATAACAAATCAGTCTAGTCTGATTAGTAAGTTTGCAGACGACACCAAGTTAGGTGGAAGTGTTCATCTCTCAGAGGGTAGGGAGGCATTTCAGAGAGACTTGGATAGAGTGGAGCAGTGGACCAATGTTAATGTCATGAGCTTCAATAAGGCCAAGTGCCAGGTCCTACACTTGGGCCACAACAACCCAATGCAATGCCTACAGGCTTTAGGAAGGTTAGTGAAGTGATCCTGCTGTGGCAGGGGGATTGGACTAGATGATCTTTCGGGGTCCCTTCCAATCCGTAATGATTCTATGATTTTAGGTGTGGCTGGAGAGCTGTGTGGCAGAGAGGGACCTGGGGATTCTAATTGACAGGAAGATGAATATGAGCCAGCAGTATGCCCAGAAGGCCAGTGGCATCCTGGCTGGTATTAAAAACAGTGAGGCCAGCAGGAGCAGGGAGGTTATTGTCCCCCTGTATTTGGCACTGGTGAGGCCACATCTTGAATATTGTGTCCAGTTTTGGGCACCTCAGTACAAGTGAGATGTGGAGGTGCTGGAGCAGGTGCAGTAAAGGGCAACTAAGTATTACGAGGAAAGACTGAAAGAGCTGGGGCTCTTTAGTTTGAAGAAGAGGAGGCTGAGAGGAGACCTCATCACTCTCTACAACTACCTGAAAGGATGTTGTGGAGAGGTTGGTGCTGGTCTCTTCTCACAAGCAAATGGTAATAGAAAAGAGGGAATGGGTTCAAGTTACAACAGGATAGGTTTAGGCTTGTTATTAGGAAGAATTTTTTCACAGCAAGGGTGGTCAGGCACTGGAATGGGCTTCCCAGGGAGGTGGTTGAGTCGCAATCCCTGTATGTGTTTAAGGATTGTTTGGATGAGGTGTTGAGGGATGTGGTTTAGGGGTGAACATGTAAACTAGGGTAGATGGTTGGACTTGATGGTCCCAGGGGTCTTTTCCAACCAGAGTTATTCTGTGATTCTGTAGTCCATTGCATATTTCTGCTTGCCTCACTGATGTTATTATAGATTCCTTCTAATATGGTTTATAGTGACAAGGCTGAGAGAAAACATTGTTTTAGTAATGTCCCTATTTTAAAGTCAAGCCATAATTGGAAAAATAATGGTTTACTGCATTTCTCTGAAAAACTGACAGTGCTTGAAAAGAGTATTTTCATTGATAGCCTTGTTCTGCTGCCGCTCTTAGTGGAGACCGAGAATTTGAAACTGTTCCTTCATTTATCCATTCTGCCTATTAGCCGCAAGCCAGTGCTCTGAGACTTACTAATCCCCCCTGTACTTTGACTGTTTGTGAAGGCTATGGAGAAGGCTTGAAAGCAGTGCTGCCTTTCACTGACATTAATTTTGAGATTTTAAAATTAATCTGGGCTTGCAGTGTACTTGTTATGCCTGATTTGTGCCGGGGGCAGGAAGAGATGCAATTCAATGAGCCCGTTCTCTTTGTGAAAAGGTCACAAAAATGAGCAGGCACTTTTACTGTGGATGAAGCAGCAAAACCTGAAGTGCTGCCAAGATGTTGCCCTCGTGCACCCTTGGTACACTGTGCTGTTGGTGCTGCTCATGCTCATTAGGTGTGATTCCTGCAGGCATTTATCTGGGTTTTGTTTTTTTTTTTAGTAGATGTTCTGTGTTTCCCTGAGCAACCAGAAATCTGACCTGCTGTAAGTTTGACAGTCCTTTTGCTCAAGCAGATAATTTTGAAGGCGCTACATAAAGTCATCTCTTCTTGTATTTGGGTTGCATCTGTGCTTAAAGAAAATATAATTTTGGTTTATTTGTAGCTAGCTTTGAAGTGTTTTAAGTGTGTTATGGCATTCTCTGCTTTCATATATAGTTGAAGGTGAAAAACTGGGGTACTGTTTTCCAGAGACAATAGTGACTTATAGAAATTTACAGCATTTGTAAGAATCTGGAAATAGTGATAGGCCGAGGGGCAGTGGTTGTAAGCAGGAACTTAGGAGGTTCCACATAAATATGAGAAGAAACTTCTTCACAGACAGAGCACTGGAACTTGCTGCCCCGGAGGTTGGGAGGTTGTGGAGTCTCCTTCACTGGAGACGTTTAAAACCTGCCTGGATGTGTTCCTGTGTGACTTGGTCTAGGTGATCCTGCTGTGTCAGGGGGGATTGGACTAGATGATCTTTCAAGGTCCCTTTCAATCCCTAATGATTCTGTGATTCTATGATTATACAGCAAGAAGCAGCAGAAACGTGGGTTGTGTAGTTGCACATCAACAAGCACTTTGTAATCTTTTCCATTAATTCCTCAGTAAACAGCACACATGAGTGTTTGTCCATTGCTTTTTGAAAGTGGATTGATATCACTTAAGGCAGTGCTGTTGTCTATTCAGACTGCTCAAATGAGTTGTACATCAAAGTTTAGATGGAAATTCTTGCCTTTCCTCTGGTGCCAGGGGATTTCCACTGGTCATTTTAGCTTTTAAAACATGTATTCAGTATTAAACAACACCAAATCTCCTGAGGACTTGTGTTCCCTAGTGTGAGGATACGACCAGCCTTGCTGGTGCTGGCTGAATGAGCACAGTTTGGAGCCTTCATGGGCATCACTTGTTCCGCTGGAGCTTCTGTGGAGCTTTGCAGTTCTCACTTGAACTGATGACTGTTGTTTGCATTAACAAATCCATCTCTCCTTTCCCAGACTATGTTCTGCTGGCATCCTGACAACGGAAAGCTTGCAAAATGAAATGTTATACAGACTGCCCTTTTTTTGTGTGCTCTGAGAGTTAGGGATTTACACAAACTCCAAATTTATTTCCTGAATTCTTCTTGCGGTGCAGAAACCTAAGGTCAGACTGAAGAAAACTGAGCCCCTGGAAGGAGACCTGGTGAGTATGGCAGGCAAAGCTGGGACACTCTGAGGTAAGGGAGGCCAACTGCAGCGCTAGGGAGGTGCATGATCCAGTTTGGACTCTCCAGCACAAGGAAGATCCTGATGTTTTAAGTTGTTGGGGGGGG
This sequence comes from Rhinopomastus cyanomelas, assembly GCA_013400115.1. Classification (NCBI taxonomy): domain Eukaryota; kingdom Metazoa; phylum Chordata; class Aves; order Bucerotiformes; family Rhinopomastidae; genus Rhinopomastus; species Rhinopomastus cyanomelas. The sequence continues at coordinate 339,535 of VXBP01006519.1, read as the reverse complement.
GGTGACTGGACCAGTGACAGAAGAGTTGAAGCTGAGAAAGGTGGCTCTTGTCAGCCTTGAGAGGTGAAGGGGAGTCAGTGTTGCTGTCTGCAGCTGCATGTTGGACAAGGGTACAGGGAAGAGAAGAGAGAGTGAAATACTGTTGTCCCTACTGAGCACTGGTGTATTGTTGACTGCTTTTTACAGAAGAGTTTTGGTACTGTTAGTAGAATAAAAGTCTTCCCTCACAGGGATGAGGCACACACAGTTTTTTACATATCACTAGAGGTTTATTTTACTGATTTCAAAGTAAAGCAGCCTAAATCCCACAGCATTGCAGCAGCTCCGTAAATTCCTCCCTTGTCCTCTGACTGTCCCTTTCTGCTGTGAGAGATAATTTCCATTTGCATTCAGGGGAACAGCCTGGATGTGCCTCAGTGCTTCCAGGGATCCTTCTTGGGTATGTGCTAGGCAGCAACAGGCATCTGTGTGGAGGAATTTATGTTGTCTGAGAGGCCTGAGCACTGCAGTATTGCAACTGGTGTTTTCACACACTGCAGCTAATTCCCACAGTTCTCATTGCTTTAGGATGTTGTTTCTGATGAAAAACAAACAGAATGGTCTGGGAGCTGAGTAATGTAGTCTGTAGAGCAGTCAGTGTGAGGCCTCTGCTGAAGTGCAGTTGGGGTCAGAAAGGGAGCTATGCAATGCCTGTACAAAAGGGGTGTCCAACCGCAGTGCTCAGCACACCTTGAGTGTCAAGGCCACAGTTCTCAGAGGGTCTGGGAGCTTTAAGGACCCAGTGGGGTAATCCACTTCAGTGGCTGGATGCTTTATCCTGTCAGGATAAAGTAAATTCAAGTCATTCCTTGAGGACATACTCAGAGTAAGTTTCAGCACTGAACCTGTGGAGTGAGAAAAGCAGTTTTCCATGTATGAGTGAGTAAGCAGGAATATTCACCCTTGGGGTATGTTTCCCAAATGTTCTGCTAAATAAGGCAATATCTCTGGTGAGAGGCAGTGGCTTTTGGAAGTACACCGAGCAGGCACAGTGAGGTATCCCATGACTTGATGACCATGTGTGTAGTAATGCTTCAGCTTCTCCTTTCTGCTGCTACCCACCTTTTGCTCAGGCCCTTGTGTTCCTGTCTTTACTCTTTCCTTTACTCTGTTGCTTGAGTCCCCCTTGCATTTTACATGTGCAGTTTCTCATTAAGTGAAACATGTGCAAAGAGAAAGAAAGTGTGGTTTGAACACTGTAATTCTTCTGGTTTGTACCATGCGTGGCTCCAACTGCTGGTACTGATTATCAGCACATTTTCCACACCTTCTTCTTACACTGGACAAGCAGCCTTGCACAGCAAAATATCTTGCCATGTGCCCTGTATGGGATTTTTTTTCTTAGCTGATTCTGCCAGTCCTGTGGAATCGCCCCCTTTATTTTGCGTTGTGTCAGATTATGGTTTAACATTAAAAAAATGATGGGCTTTTTTGTTCTCTGAGCTGTTGGTGAATGTTAATCCAGTCATTCTCATAGAGTCTCGTCACCTCTTGTGAAGAATTAACAGCTGGGGTTTTTTTTGAGGAAACCCTTTTATGGTTTACTTATATACAAAAATAATGCTGTACACTAAGAGCTTGTGGCCAGTGCTATGAGGACCTTTCCATTCTGCTCTCAACAAAAAATGAAGGCAATCAAGCAAAACTTTTAAGAGACCAAACGGTACTTCAGTGGAGCTTGAAATAGCACACATCTGCCTTTGGTTATTTGAGTGCTGGGAAACACAAGTGGACCTGCCTTGTTGCATAAACTATCACACAAGGACCAGGTTTTTTTGGAATCAAGCAAGGTTCAGTTGAGTTTTCATAATCAGGCGTGGCCAGTACTTAATGATCAGTGGCAATAGCTTTTTGAAACCCACAGACACCCAAAGACCTGCAGAATCTTCCTTATAGATAATACTAATATGCCTGCAGTCTTGCTGAACGGTACTTATAAACCAGTTCCACAGGCCTGTGTCGTTCATACAGTTGGAGCCTGACTCAGGGTACATGAGTCAGCCCTGGGCCTCAAAAGGAAACCAGCTTCTGGGTAAAATGCATTGAATGTTTCTGAGCTATCTGGGAATGGCACAGCCAGAACTCTCTCTTCACTCCCTCTGGGAAATGCTGTAGCTGCATGTATGCATGTCTGCCATAGAGGTCACAAGAAGTGAGTGTGTGTAATTTTGACTGCTTTTCCTCATCTTTGCTGTGTTTTGGGTAAAAAAAAAAAAGGGGGATTTTTTTGTCTTATGAACCAGATGAGATCTTATAACTTACTGTTACCACCGACACACAGGTTCTGAATTGTCAATGCAGTGTTAGTTCTTAGCAGGACTGCATGGGTTTGTATGACAGAGGATCCCTGGGACAGACTATTCAGTACTCAGTATGTTTAGGAGCATTTCTCTTGTGACCTGTAGAGCTTCTTATTTTGGTCATTGGTATGTAGAAACATTATATGAGGTTACAGAGGTTCCTGAGTGTTGTCTGCTTGGGATGGTCAGGCTGCAGCTACAATGGCAATGAGCAGTCCCCGTGTGGGACTGGCCTTCTGTCCTTTTCCTGGGAAAAATGGCAGAACCAAAAGTACCTGGCTCTGAGATGGAGAGAGTTTGTGCTTTATACTGTCTCTGTATATGCATCTCTAAACCCCATTTTAATTAGGACATGACTGCAGAAGAGAATTCTGAAGGGAAGTCGTGTACGTGTCCAGGAGGTGGAGGTAGTAATAATTGCACAAAGTTGTCAATTTTTTCAGTTCCCGTTCAGGAGAAGAGCATCCTAGTTTCTAAGTCCCTTGTAAATGCTTCCTCCACCCCCTCACTACAGCTGGCTGATCACGCGCAACTCACCTAGCTGCAAACTTAGTACATATGCAGGAAAAGTGGTGTGGTGTCCACTCTGGAATCTACACCAGTGTAGTTGCAAAGTGCATGAACCCCCATTTGTGGTGGCAAAGCAAGTGTTATCCACTTGGAGACACATTTTTCCCTTAGACCCTCAATCCTAATAACTGTAAACAAACCCTGACCTCAAAAAATCTTTCCATTTTCATTTTTTTCCCTTCAAGTGTGGGAAGGGAAGTTCTGCTCCTTAACCTTTGCACAAGCACATATTAATCTAATTTCCTATTCATCATGACCTAGAGATTTGAAAATTGCAGCTATGCTTAATTTAATTCTTCCTATGTTTTTATGTTGTGGTGTTGTTGCTTTCCTTATTCATGTTTTAGGTTCAGTGCTGCTACATTAAACTTCAGTCACAAATACCAGCAGGAAAGCACAGAGCTTGTTACCATTTCAGCTACTCACACTGTAGATCAGAAGGGGCTATTACATATGTTCCTGAAAACTAGGCTCCCTTCTATTGTTCCTTCCCCTTTGTGAGAGGTTTTGGGCAATCACTGTTTGCTCACTATGTTGGCCCATCAGGATACAGACATTTCAGAGGGCTTGTCATGACAATACCCTTTATGGCCAACTGATTCAACAAATCTAAGCCATCTTCTGTTCCCTGTTGCTGCTGCCATCTTGCACAGTATTTGGAATGTCAGCACAGCAGGTATAATCCAACCATTGCATCCGAGGTGTGAGTGAACCAGTAGATTAATGTTTATTCATTAATTTAAATAAATAAGGTAGAATTCAGTTGTGAGAAGAAAACCACGTTTTCTATACCTGTAAGAAAGTCTGTCAGGCAAAATGGCAGCTTTAGTGATCAGCAGCTACAGCTAGGTTTGCTTTAAACATTTAAACACTCAAGGGATATTTTTAGCCTTCCCTTAGCAGAAATATTCTGAGAAATTGAGAGACTTACACTGAATTTGTTTATAATAATTGTTTGGAAAAAAAAAATCTTTGCAACTCATCGGTCATTTCCCACAATAATGAACAAATTGAGTTCTGGGTTACGATAGGCAGTTGACACAGTGATTTCTTTAGGGACCAAACTCTGGAGATGCACACCTCTCCAGAGGGGAGGCTTCACAAAAGTGTTCTTTGCAGGCATAATATTAGCAAGACAATAAAAAGCACAGTACTTTGAACTCCCTGTTGGCCACACAGGGTAACATCTTTTCCCACGCATTTCTGTAAGTGCTGCAAAGCCAGCAATTCCCGGAATGGCTTGTTACAAGTTCTTTCTGCTAAAATTGCTGAGTCTTGGAATCCAAGCTATCAGAAATGGCATCTGTGACAGTAATAAATCCTCAGTGACTTGGGATCACTTCCTCAGCTGTTTTCCATATTCTGCCTTTCCTTGTGTGTTTTCTGGTTTTATTATTTTTGACTTTTTGTGGAACCGTGCTGTTCCATCTGCGTGCAGTGTTTTTTCCTCAAGGCTGTCACTTAGGTTGGAAGGATGGCATAAACTCAAACACAGTGTTACTCCATTTGCAATAGGAGGGCATGTTCTTCTTCCAAACTGTGCATGAGTAAAAATAATTCTCAAGGCCTTTTGAAAGTTGTAGTGAAAACACTTACCGCTATGAGCCATGTACAATGCCAGTGTGCTGACACTGTGCTCTAAGGGACCAGGCTGCCTTCACTAAGCTAGGTTTGGAGAAAAGCAAGTGTAAGTGACGACAGACACTGTGGACAGCTGAATGTATTTGGGGTTTTTTTTAATCATATCAGCCAGTATTTTTGATAGAAAAGGTAACTGTGATAAGTAATTTAGCCCAAACAGGGTTATAACCAAAACTAACAATTTTATTAAGTGAATAGAAGAAGCAAAACAGCGCTGGGTGCGTGGGGAGTCTCTGCTCCACCAGGATGCACACACAGAGAAACAAAACAGTTCCTTATATAACCTTACAACATTTAGATGGTGATTTAGGTTATCTGTTCACATTGCAGTGTGCAGAGATACACACTAGAAATTTGGTAGTCTAGTGGGTCTCGAGGGATTTGACTACATAATCACTCTACAACTGGGTCCCAAAGTTCAGTGGGTGTCTTGCTTCTGCAGAGCACATGTATCCAAGAAAGGAAAATGTAGGAAAATTGGCTTGACTTCTTTCAGGGAAATGCAGTGATGTGGGCATGTGTGAAGTCTTTCTGTGAAGTGAGAAGAGACATCTCGGAGAGATTATTCTGTCCTGCATTATTTTTTTTTTCCTTCTGCCTTAAAGTAAGATCAAATCAAGCTTTCTAAAACTCTAATTGGAAGTTTCTTCCCAGAGGTGAAGAAAGTGTTTGGATGTGTTTCCAGTCAACTAAAAAGCCCTTTGCTAGAATACATTAGCTAAATGCCCACTGAAGTAGTGAAAAAACAAATTCATAGCAAGCCTGTGAGTGCGGGGAATTTCCTTCCCCTGTCCAGCACAAAGCTGGTGGTACTTTAGGTGTCTTGATAACTGTAGGCCTGGGAGGGATACCTACAAGCAGGTCAGTTATCCACATCACAAAGCAGAGCCAGCTCTGTGAGTCACCCCACAAAGATGCACCAGGTAACAGAGGAGAAGTAGCAAGGGTTTATTGGGTGACTGGGACAGACAGTGTCAGGGTACATGGACTGCTAGTGGAGTGCTCTGTTTTACACCTGACAGGGTGCTTTTCCTCTCCTACCTTGTGGGAAAAGAACCTGTGGTCTCACCTTGCACTTGTGTTTGGAGTAGCTGTGCCTGCACCTTTGACTCCTTCATGAGTTGGTTCCTACTTGGACCAACAGTGGTGTTCATCCCCTGTACCCAGGATCATTTCAGGGGAAGATATAGATAGTTTTTAGAGCTATAGAGAAACCTTTCACAGAAACCTTTTACTTACTCCATGCAGGATCAAAACATGGTGATCTAGGTTCACTTAACTTACATCTACATTTGATGAGTGCAGTGGATGATGTGCTTCCCTACATTCTTTTCTTCCTTTATTACTCCAAATTATGCACTCTGTATTATCCAAAGAATTTACTGCTCAGCTATTTCCCAGCAAAGGTAATTCCTCTTTTAAGAGACATTGATTCAGACAGTCATCCGTACGTCAAACTTAGGACAACTGGACGCACATATACTTAGAAGTATTATTATTGTGGTGAGGTATCAGAACAAGCTGTTCAGGGAGGGTGTGGAGTTGCTGTCTCTGGAGGTGTTCAAAAAATGTGTAGGTCTGGCACTTGGAAACATGGTTTAGTGGGTGTAGATGGTTAGACTAGATGATCTTGGAGGTCTCTACCAACCTTTATGATTCTATGATTGTATTTAACTCTGTTATTAAATTAGCAAGCAATTGCTTAAAAATGTTTTGGAAAGAGCAGACTATAAAGATCCAAAATTGGGTTACCACACCATTTATTGCAGATGCTTAATATTTCAAGTGATCAATCTGCTGTTAGTGCAAAAAGACATCACATTAAAATGGAGCAAGATTACATTAATAATTGCTCAACATTTTTCTTGTTCTTAAAACATTTATGGTTCATTAAACTTTTATACCCATTTATTATAAGAAGCAAGTAGAAAATAAGAGATTGCACAGAGTCTTAGTTTTCTGAGACAGCACAGTTGTGCTCAGTAAACTTGAAAATGAAGAAATAATTTTCCATCTGTCTTAAAGAAATGAGCATCTCAGCATTACCTCCCATTCCTCTGCAGAATGGTGCTCCATCTTCTCTAAGAGATTACCGCAGTTGGATTTTGCCTTAAAGTGGCACATGGTGTTTTCTCAAAGCAGAGAAGGAAAGCAGCCAAAGGAGAGGTACTCTTTACAAGGTATGACACAAGACATCAGTAGGAATGTAAACAGAGTAGTCCTTCAAAAGACACTGTAGTCCAAGCAATCATCCTGTAGCTTTGACAGATTTGCTAACACCAAGCTGTGTGGTGCAGCAGACAACGCTGGAGGGCAGGGATGCCGTCCAGAGGGACCTGGACAGGCTGGAGAGGTGGACACAAGCCAACCTGATGGGGTTCAAAAAGACCAAGTGTAAGGTCCTGCATCTGGGTCAAGGCAATCCTTGGCACAAATACAGGCTGGGCAGTGACTGGCTGCAGAGTAGCCCTGAGGAGAGGGACTTGGGGGTGCTTATGGATGAGAGGCTCAACATGAGCCAGCAGTGTGCACTTGCAGCCCAGAAGGCAAAGCGGATCCTGGGCTGCATCAGGAGAAGTGTGGCCAGCAGATTGAGGAAGGTGGTTCTCCCCCTCTACTCTGCTCTGGTGAGACCCCACCTGGAGTACTGTGTCCAGTTCTGGAGCCCTTATTACAAGAGGGATGTGGAGATGCTGGAGCGAGTGTAGAGGAGGGCCACGAGGATGATCAGAGAGCTGGAGCACCTCTCCTGTGAGTCCAGACTGAGAGAGTTGGGGCTGTTCAGTCTGAAGAAGAGGAGGCTCCAAGGTGACCTTATTGTGACCTTCCAGTATCTGAGAGGGGCCTGCAAAAAGGCTGGGGAGGGACTTTTTAGGATGTCAGGTAGCAACAGGACTAGGGGGAATGGAGCAAATCTGGAGATGGGTAGATTTAGAGTGGATGTGAGGAGGAAGTTCTTCACCATGAGAGTGGTGAGAGCCTGGAATGGGTTGCCCAGGCAGGTGGTTGAGGCCCCATCCTTGGAGGTGTTTAAGGCCGGGCTGGGTAAGGGGAGTTGGAACTGGATGATCTTCTGGTCCCTTCTAACCCAGAGTGACTGTATGACTTGGTCTGGGTGATCCTGCTGTGGCAGGGGGATTGGATTAGATGATTTTTTGGGGTCCCTTCCAATCTCTAATGATTCTATGATCTGTTTTCATGCTGTTTCTGCAGTACAGACCTGCCATTGTCTGTGGAGAGGAAGGAGTTTTAATTAAATGGACAGACTGACATGCTAAACTTTTATAAGGTTGTGCCACCTGGGTGCTGTGTTTGCAATTCTTGTACAGCTGCTTAGATTTAGGGAATACTTCAGGGGTAAACCTTAGTTATTCTCAGGAAGGTGCACCAACCCTGCAGCACTGGAGATGGATCAGGGTGTAAGTATTTGAAGCAAAGTGTGTATTGCAGCAGCTCATTCCTGAGCTGCATGATTTTTCTTTTGCAATATTTGCTTCACAATTAGGTCTTGTTTTACTGACTCGTTGCTACCTAGTGCCAACCGTAACTGCTGCTCCAGATTTCAGGTAGTACAGGGAACAAGAAAATTACTTATTTACCTGAACTAAACCCTGTCAGCAGTCAATATAGGCCACTCACTGGCACGTTTAAGACATGACTTGATGGAGGCCATGTTGCTGACACTGTCTTGGCCAGCGTGTGGCAGGCAGAGGAGGTGAAGTCTGATGCTGAGGACGTTGATGTGGCTAGCCTGCTACGACCAACAGCAGACTTCATTTTAACTGACCATATGGTATGAGAGGCTGTGCAGGAGCTGCCAGTGTGGCTCTTCAGACAGTTGACTGGCAACTGGTACAGCCGCTATTGGTGAGGGTTTCAGGTAGGCCAGAACAGCCATGAAAGAGATGAATAAAACCCCTCATCGCTCATCTGTCTGTTCTCTGGTAGCAGTATGTCACTGGGCTTGTACAGAATAGTCAGCTCAAGGGAAAATTGCTCTTCATTCGGATGGAAATTAATAAGTAAAATTTTGCAGTGCTTTAAATGCATAGTGTGCTGAGTGTATTCATCTTGTGCTCTAGTGTTTGTCATCCCTTTGACTTGTAATAGATTAGAGCAGGGTGTTTAATAGGATGAGATGCAGGTGTAAATAAAGGGCTTTTATAGATTCAGAGAAAATCTTTATGTGGTTTAATTGTACAGACAAGTTCAATTCCCAAGAAGGCCAAGAGGGAAATCAATAATTTTAATCCAAAGTAAATTTTATTTAAGCTTTTGAAACGTGCTGATCCAGCTTTTTTGTGCAACAGTCTGTTCTGCTGAAGTTGCAAGCACAGTGTCACAGGTGTACTACTTGAATTGGGCTCCCCCTGTTACAGAACTGAAGCAGCTAGTGATCAGATGAGGCTTTCTGGGAGCTGGTGCTGTTACGCTGGTTTTGACCTATTTAAGCTCAGGTAACTCTTTATCTGCCAGTACTCATGATCTCTGAGTGAGATTAACTTTCTGCTGGAACATACGAGCTGATGCTAAAAGGTGCTGTTGCAAAATGCTGCTGGCTTCTTGTCTTTTCAGCTGCAGGATTGTGTCCTAAATGTTGCAGGAACCAGAGCAGAGGATTTGTCAGTACTGGAAGAGATTTGAATATCTGAATGTGAGGTTATGGTTATAATCTGGGTATATATGGTCTGGGTATAGTGCAGAAAAACAGCTTTTTATGTTCATCCCTGATAATGACACTTGGTAAAAGGAAATAACTTTTGCTTCAGTTTTTATGCATCCAGTGTCTTCAAAATGCAAAACTATGATCTAGGTTGTCTTTAACTAGCTAGGCCATCTTTTATCTAAGAGGTAGCAAGCTTCCTGGCAAATGCCCATGGCTTGCACTGTTTTAATCTCAGTTTTTGTGTGGTCAGTGTAAGCACAGGAATTTGTTGAGCTGTTTACGTTTGTTTGAAGGAAGAACGTCAACTAAGACAGCTGTGTTTGTAAACCATGCTGATGCCATACTGTGTGTAAATGCTGTAAATCTGGCTGTAATACCATGTCTGTGTGCACATTTTGTCTGGATAGGCTTTAAAAAGAAAGCATCAAGTAAGGAAGTTGTGGTACTAGATGTAGGTATAAAACCAAGGTGAGTGGCACAGAAAGTTACACAAGGGACATTTGTATTTTTGGTAACAAATGGACAGCTGCAGTTTGGAATGTACTGCATTTGTAGTATTAATGAGAAATTCATGTATGCTTCTGAAGTACTTTTGCACTACTTGAAATTATTTAAAGGATGTTTATGGGCTGTATCTTCTGTGTGATTCTGTGTCTAAATATTGCCCCTCACTGCACAAGAGTTGGAAGTCTTCATTGTTTATGCTTCAGTAAAGAGAACTAGCTGTTTTCTAGTGTTACTAAATGGTTCTGTCTCCAGGGCTGATGGTGAGTAGGATCTAGATACATCAAGAAGGCATAGGTAAGGGTTTGTGGGTGTTTCTGCTTTGTGGTAGATCACACAGAGAGAATGATCCTCCTTAACAGGTATTTGGGTCTGATCTGCTTAGCTCCTCAAACTTTCAAACATGCCTGTGATAGAAACACATGTGCATACAATACAGCAACCTCCAGGGTCTTCTAGCTTCCTGGCACTCCATAAGGATTACATGCTTGGTATGAAAGGGAAAAGAAAAGCCAGTTGCTGAGAGTCCCAGCTCAGAGCAGAGTAGCAGATCTCAGTGTCCAGAAACACAGTAACATGTGCTCCTCTTTGAACTAAGCCTGGATGAAAAAGAATCAAAAAGCTGGAAGCCACAAACAGGATGCTCCAAACTAGTCTGTCAAACTGGTTTCACAGAGTCCCAAATTCAGCTGGACTTCCAAGCTGCTTATCAAAGGCTGCCATAGTATCTGCCCAGTTCCTCAGATCAAAACAGCCCAAATTCAAACCACACCATCATCAATCAGCTCCCCAAGTTCCAAACCCATAGACAAGCATGAGGAGGTTTTAATGCAAGAGGAAACATTTGGGGATTTTCTCTACTTAATATGGGAAACTTTGCATTGCTCATCCAGCCTGTTTGCAGCGGAACTGCTATCCCATGGGGAGAATGAAGTGAACCAAGCAAAGCCTGAAGCAAAACGTAACCAAAAAAGCTGAGATGCTGCTGCCTGTTGTTAGCTCTTCCACATGTTTTCAGGTAATACTGAAGTTGCAACTAAGTGAATAATCTCTGCATTATCCCACAGGGAAACAGTTCAAAGCTACAGCAGGAGAGCTTCCAAGTTTGGCTCTGTACCTCTGCAGGCTACCAAGAACATTGATGTGCAGTCTCATCCAACCTGCCTCTTCTCAGAACTGCCACATCGACTCCTTAAGTGGTCTGCTCCCACTCAGACACCCCTCCTGGTGACATGCACTGTGCACCACAGACAGAGCAGCTCTCGTCACAACCTGCCACTTATGCGCATCCCTAAACCAGCCATGTATTTTTCACACAATCTCTTCCCAAGACCAGGTCATAACTGCTCCTCCACCAGCAGGAATCAATGTGGAGCACTTGCAACACTTTAAATGCCCTGCATTAAAGCCCTTCATGACTACTATGTCCTGACAAAAGAAGGAGCTGTGGTCCCTGGATAATGTTCAGGTTAAGCATTTCAATAATCGGCTGCCATCTGACATTCACAGACTACAGAAAAATCAATGCCTTAGCTTTATCATTTAAGGATTAGGAGGATTCTGGTTTTGCATCAGACTTGGCTTAAGAAGGATGAGCTGGGTTCATTAGAAAATTAAGTTTAATTAATAAGCTGCTTCTAGATAAAATTAGCCAATTAAGTTTTGGGGGTGGGAGAAAACCCTCCCTCAGAAAACAGCTTTAAACCAGACTATGTAAATCTGATTGATGGTTTCCAGAAGCAGTGCAACTACTTTCCTCTTACATCTCATGTTGCACATCTGCACTAACAAAAACCAACTCAGCTGTGGCAGTTTTGGGCTGTCTTCAAGCAGGGTAGTTGACAGTAACTATAGGTAAATCATAATAACTGCAGTAGCTTTGCGCTTATGGAGTTTGTCTTTTTTTGCTTTGAGAGCTGTGTCTTTCCAAGAAACAGGTACAAGAGCATAAAAATTAGATGACATGCTCACAGAGACTGCATCCTGTGCTGAGCTGATTCTAGCACACGCTGGCCATTACAACCAAATACAATGGAAAGCTGGAAAACTTCCTGGCAGAGAACCTTGGCATGTTGATTGACAGCCAGCAGTGTGCCCAGGTGGCCAAGAAAGAATTGCATCATGGCTTGTATTATGAACAGTGTGGCCAGCAGGAGTAGGGAAGTGATTGTACCTCTGTGTACTCAGCACTGATTTGGCCACACCTTGAGTACTCTGTTTCTGTTATGGCTCCTCTCTACAAGGAGGATGTTGTGGTGCTGGACTGTGTCCACAGAAGGGCAGTGAACCCGATGAAGTATCTGGAGCACAGATTGTATGAGGAGCGGCTGAGTGAACTTAGGTTCTTCAGCCTGGATAAAAGGAGACTTGAGAGACCTTATTGTTCTGTACAACTACCTGAAAGGAGGTTCAAGTAAGGAGAAGGCTTATGTTTTTTCCCTCAAGTATCAAGCATGTGGATGAGAGGAAACAGCCTCAGGTTGTGTTAGGTGAGGTTTAGATTGCGTATTAGGAAAAACGTCTTTACAGAATTGTTTGTAAAACACTGGAACAGGCTGCCCAGGTAAATGGTGGTGTCACCATCTCTGGAGGTATGGAAAAGACACGTAGGTATGCTGCTTAGGCACATGGTGACCTGGTACTTCTGCATTATTTGTTGGACTTGAAGATCTTGAAAGTGTCTTCCAATATAAATACAGTGCAGTGATTCTGTGAAATGTTGCTCTTTGTCATTGGAAAAATGTGCAATTGAGGGAAATACTGGAAGAGGTTATCCCAGCAGTGTTAGGTCATGATGAGAATGGAAGTATATTGGATTGATTCAGGGGTGATTCCATTATCAAATGTGTTGCTTCCCAAAGATGGAACAAAACTGCCTATTGTATTCATGTCTACAGGTGTCAGGGTTGCAGTGAACTTGCTGTGTGGGTCAGGGAAGCACAGCAGAAGGAGGTTCTAATGAATTCTGTCCACAGTAGTAGAAGGTTCTAATGCATTTTGTCAAAGTAAAAAAGCTATCAGATATCACTGGAGCAGTGAATCTATCCCAAAGCCTCTGTGTGTGAAATAAATCCCTCAAGAAGTGCTGGCAACAAGCCTAGGTACTTTCTAACAGGGCTCTGCTCTCATCATTTTGGTCCTGCCCTTTGGAAGGTACTCATAACTTAGTTATTCTCTAGCCTAGGCTGACCAGGAAATCAGAGGTTTCTGAGTAGATGTTGAAAGGTGCGCAGTGAGAGTGACAGCTTACCTCCCAGAATGCCCCATGTGAATAGGAGGCTCTTCGGAGCAGTAAATTCTGGGTCTCCTCAGGAATATCCTCCCTATACTGCAGCTGAGAGGTTAAATTAGAAGTAACATCATTGCTGTCCCCTGCATTCACTGGAGAAAAGGGGTGTGTCTGATGAAGGCATCGCTACCCTGGCCAAAGCAAATGCGTAACTTACTACTTTTAGCCTAGTTAAAGATGGAGCACCAGGAGTGGAGTGAGTAGAAGCAACAGCTAGGGAATGAATGCATTACATTTCTGATCCTGGAGCTGCCTCTCTCAGGTCTCTTCTAGATATTTCACTGTTGTCTTTTTCTATCCATGGAAAAGGCATCAAAGTATTTATGTGTTTACGGCAACTTAAAAAAAGAATCTGGTAATGCTTACATCACTCCTTCATCAAACCTATTCTATTAACATCAGCTGTAGGAGTAACTTCTGGTGTCTTATTCCCCAGGGGAGAGTTACTGTCAAGTAGGCCCTTATTATTTTAAGATTTACCTATGGCAGATATGGAAAATGAGTGTTCACTAGTCTTCTTTTGTCTCTAAGTAAAAGCTGAACAAAAGCTCTCTTGTGGATAGAAGCTATATTTCTGCCTTCTTACTGTACCTTCCGTTGATCCTTTCTCAAAGTGTGTCTCAAGGCAAAGTACAGAAATTTAGCTTTAGCTTCCAGCTTGCTGCTGAGTACATGTTATTGGAATAACCTAGCTGTTACCCTACAGCTGATGTGTCTGTGTGTGAGTTGGGAAATGGTGGCGTGCAGCTAATTCTTGCCAGATTGCTGCTCTCCTAGAAGCTTTGGAATTGATACAAGGGGAGATGAGCAGTGCTTGATCTTCTAAGCAAGACCAAGTTACACAGGATAAAGCAAGTATCTTCTGGCATCAAGCCTGTAATTTAGGAAAACTACTAGGGTCCGTATGTGTGATTTGTAAAACATTAATGGTACACAAATGAGCTGAAAGTCACCTCTGGAGGTCCTATGGATGATATAAAAAGACAAAAGCACTTCTGAGAAAGTATGTTTTCATGCCCTCAGCAAAGCAGGGTTATCAGTGTCTAATTTAGAGTAGCTCAGAAGAAATGACAGCATTGCCAAATGTGTCTGAGAGTTGGCAGGAAACAGAAAGCATGCTCAGAAGTTTTAAGAGAGCAGAAATTGAGTGCATCTCTTCATCTGTAAGCTTTTCTGTCCAGAACAAGGGAAAAATCACAGAACAAAGTCAAAGTCCATTCCACATGTGCCCTACCCTTGGCCTTTTTTATTGAGCTGGGTATCATAAGTGCTACTAACTACAGCCATTTTTACAGTGATGTAAGATCCAGCAGCAATGGGAGCAATACCACCTTCTGCTTTTATTGGAGCTGCTTCACAGGTATGAGGCTATGGCAGGTTTCAATCATTTCAGACCAGGGTTGTGTTTGAACTGATGACCCAGGAGGGGACAGCTTTAAAGAGCTGGATCCTTAACTGTGGTACTGCAGGGGACCTGTACTACCACAAGGGCACATGTCACATTGCTGCTGGAAAAATTGCTGGGAAACAAACCCTGTGCCTTGCTGGATGTTTCTTAAAGGCAAAAAGTTTGAGAAGTTTTATTTTCCATGTAAGAGCAAGTAATGTCGTTTTCTGGCTCACACAGTGCTTTATTGGTTAAACCTTAAAACCTCTGCTTGTTTTCTGATTTCCTCTCTGGATTTGAAACCAAGGCAGTGCTGCACCAGCATTTCACAGTGATGCAGAGGGAAACAGGTGGAACAACCATAGGGCCACTTCTCAGCATATACATGATTTGGTTTTTTTTAAGCACATGAGATACCGAAGTCCATACTTGGTTACATCAGATGTGATGTTAAAGGCACGTGTAAATGGCACATGTTTAGGGGTGAACTTGGAGAGTAGGATTTATGGTTGGACTGTATGATCTCAAGGGTCTTTTCCAACCTGAATGATTCTTTGATAAATAAAGTGCCAAGTTACTACTGCAGAGAAAATACTGGAGTACAATCTTGTCTCATTTGCTCATGAGTCACCTGACTCAGGTTCACACAGTTGTGTCATAAACTTTGAATCTGCATCTAAGCTTTTTGAATTCCCCATTTAATTTTAAAAAATTTGTTTCCTAATTTTTTTTTAAACCAAGCAAACAACAGCTGGTGTTTGCTATGTCAAGAAGACAGATGACTGCACAAACACTATATTTTCCCAGCTTACAAACTGAAAGACGGTTAATGTCTGAAGTGCAGTTTAGGTATAAGTTTGTGTCTATGAATGCAACAAACACATGTAAGAGGAAGATGGAAAAGAGATTGTCCTTGTGGATTACAACACAATCAATATTTTTCTGGTGTTTTCTTCTTTCTCATGTCTCCTGTTCTCCTTAGGAGTAAGTTCTTTGCAAAGTAGATATTTTTGTGACTTCCTCTTGTGACCTGGGGCCTTTGGAGAGTTTCTCTAAGCTGCAAAGGGGAACAGCAGCCAAAAATGTAATTTGGCATGTTAAATGGTTGTGCAGCTGACAGCCCTTCACATGGTACAGATGACAGAAGCTTCCATGAGGAGACACCAGCATGTCATATTCAGAGTTAATTTGGCATCTCTGCAGCCTATGTGAATATAACCATCTCAAACCCCAAACGCACAAACATGCAGAGAAAGGCTTATTATGTATCATCTGAATAGGAATTGCAGTGAAGCTGGAAAGAAACTGAGTAAAGCACTTGGGAAGACTGAGTCCTGTGTTAGACTATGCAAAAGCAGATGCTGCATCTGTGTCTCCCAGGAAATAATTTTCGTACTTGATTCTCTGTGATTATTTTGTCTCCCTCGTGAGATGTCCTTTAGTTTGCCCTGATGGTTGTACATGTGACTGACTCTTCACCTACCACTGAAACGTGTATAGCACAAATTGATCCAGCAGAGTCTAGTAATGCTGTCATCAGAATGCTGCTTTTGGTAATTTTGAGGGTCAAGCTAATAGCTTTACTTTCAGTAGAGATTATTTTGCTAACAGTGAGTCTTGCTGACAAAATGGAGGGCAGACACAAATCTGGACATCCCTGTGTTTCTTAGAGCATTTAACAAAGACCACAGAGTGTTGTTACCAAACTAAATCCTCTAAGCAGTTGTGAATTTATGGATATTGTAAAGATTCTCCTTAGTGGTATTCTGTGGGTACATACACTGCTTAGCTGTCTTCCTTCATACCTTATTCTTTAATGTATATGTGATCGTATGTCATTAAACATATGTTATAAAATACAAGGGATGTGCTGGACAGCTAAATTTACGTTAGCATCTGATCATTACAATTAATATTTCAAGGAATCATAGAATCATTAAAGTTGGAAAGACCTCCAAGATTAATCAAGTCCAATCATCAATCCAGTACCACCATGCCCACTAAACCATGTTTCCAAGTGCCTGATCTACATAGTTTTTGAATGCCTCCAGGGATGGTGATTCCAATTACTTCCTCGACAGCCTGTTCCAATACCTGACCACTCTTTCAGAGCAGAAATTTGTCTTCATGTCCAATCTAAACCTCCCCTGGCACAACTTGAGGCCATTTCTTGTTGTTCTGTTGTTAGTGACTTGGGAGAAGAGACCCACCCCCACCTCTCTACAACCTCATTTCAGGTAGTTATAAGTGGCAATATGGTCTCCCCTCAGCCTTCTTTTCTCCAGACTAAACAACCTCAGTTCCCTCAGATGCTTGTCTGAAGACCTGTCATCCAGGAGCCTTGTTACCTCTTGTACTGAGGTGTCCAAAACTCAATGCCTCACCAGTGCCAAGTACAGAGGGACAATCACTTCACCATTGGTCTTTTTGGCCACCTGGGTACACTGCTGGCTTACGTTCAGCTGGCTGTCAGCACCTTTTCCGACAAGCGGTTCTCCAGCCACTCTTCCCCAGGCCTGTAGTGGCATTGCAGGGGCTCATTGTGACCAAAGTGTAGGACCCAATACTAGTCTTTGTTAAACCTCACATAATTTGCCTCAGCCCATGGATACAGCCTGTCCAGGTCCCCATGCTGCCTGACCCTGATCCCCTGGCTGTCCTGCACTTGCTGTGTCAGTGTGCTCGGGATGACCCACTCCAGAATCTTCCCTGGTACTGAAGTCAGGCTGATAGACATGTAGTTGCCTAGATCATCCTTCCTCCCCTTCTTGTGGATGGGTGTCACATTAGGAAGCCTCCAGTCATGTGAGACTTCTCTTGATAGCCAGGAGTGTTGAAAAATCATGGAGAGTGGCTTGGCAAGCTTTTCTGCCAGCTCCCTCAGCACTTTTAGATGAATCCCATCTGGTCCATAGATTTGTGAGCGTCCAGGTGGCTCAGCAGGTCAGTAACTGCTTCCTCCTTGCTTATGGGCAGTGTGAGCAGCTCTCCATCTTTGTCTTCTGGCCCAGGAGGCTGAATACCCTGAAAATAAATAGCTGGACTGGTCATTGAAGGCTGAGGCAAAGAAGGCAGTAAGTACCTCAGCTGTGTCCTCATCCTTGGTGATAATGTTCCCCTCAGCAGCCAGTAAGGAGTGGAGATTCTCCCTGACTCTTTTTGCCTTTGATGTATTTGTAAAAACATTTCTTCTTGTCCCTCCCTACGGTGACCAGGTTGAGCCCTAACTGGGCTCTGGCATTTCTGATTTCCTGATTCCTGCCTGCCTGTCCTAGTTATATCCCTGTGCTCTTTCTGAGTTGCCTGCCCTTTCTTACAAACATGATAAACTTTCCTTTCTGGGTGTTGCTGCCTTTTTGCATGGCTGTAGCCCAGCTGGCACCTCTAAAAATGTTCCTGCCTTAAACTAATAAATATGACAGGAGGAAGAGGCTCCAGTCCTATTTAAGTGTGCACTGTGAAAAAAAATTTCATTCTGAAGTCACATGAAATATTAAAAATAATCTCAGTGTGCTCAGTTATGGTCTCTCTAATAAGGAAGGATCTTTTTATTGGGACATGAAGTGCATAAGTGGCAGGTCCTGGACCTTAGAGGCAGTGCAGAAATTAATAAACAGCTTTTTTCACCAGTCAAAAAAAGTAATTTATTGCTGTGATGGTACTAGGAAAAGAGCAAGATGTCTGGCAAAAGACTCCCTCTCGTCTCAGCCAGCCAGCAGAAGAGGAAAGCTTTTTAAACAGTTTGGATGCAGATGGGATCATGACATTTGCAGGCAGCAAAGTTGGTGAAATTCCTATGCCATTGTCCCTCCCCTTGTTCCCTGCCCACATACATGCTTGGCTGCTCCCTGCCCACAGTGCTGTGGCAGCCAGAGAAATGTGCACTGTTTGCAAAAGATTACTCTAAAGATTGACCTGGTACAACAGAAAGCAGAAATGTGAGACAACAAAGGGAAGAGAGAGAGGTTTCTTGCCTTTTCTATTAATTACAGAAAAGGTGGAAGACTGTAGTGTAATTTTTATTGAGGGAATTCAAAAGTTAAGAGCAAATCTTTGATGTAGTGTACGTCGTGAAGCTAGTGAGTTGCTCAGATGAAATGTGTAATTTGCCATTCACAAAAAGAAGTGGTGTTTATCTTCTGGATTTGCTGTGCTTTAGGAACTGCTTTTAAGCCCCGCCCTCCAAAAAGACTGCTTTTCTCCTATTGCACAGGACAAAAACTCGAGCTGTGGTTTGGACACTGAATAGAGTTGAAGCATTGTACTTGTTGGGCTTTTTTGAGTTATCAGACCAGTCCTTCAGAATAGAATTAGGTTCTGCATCGTGCTTTGCACTTTTCACCAGTGATGATGCATCTTGATTTTTTGTGGTGTTATGTTCGATAAGTCGTACCCCCAAAATATGCACCCTGTTCCCTCTGTGCAAGTGTAAATACGCGTGGCCAGTTAGAAAACTGTTGGGGAATGAAAGCAGCATTGCTGAGCTACCCACAGCCAAATAGCAGAGTCAACTTACATTCGGATATGATATTGCAATGCTAACGACTCATTTTGTTGCAGATGGGCAATCTGAGATGTCATAGTAAATTAAGAAATAACTTCTAAATTTGTACTGGGACAGCAATTTGCCTACATAGCAATCACTTGCATTCCAAGTCTTCACCTTTGAGCCCTGGGCACAGCAAGGGTCAAGGGACATCTACAGGCTGATGGCGAAGGATGGGCTGCTTCAGTGCTCTTCCAAGTCCAGTTGATTTGCTTAGATGTCTTAACACAGAGGATTCAGGCTAACCCCAATTTGTAATGGGAAAACCTACAGCAAGAAGCTTTAAAGGTTTTGTCTCAAACACTGTAGAAACGACCATTGTTTTCAAGGGTATTTTTGGAGCTGGGAGTTGACTGTCATTCCTGCTTCTATGCTTTTGACCAAACTCTGCAGTAGACTTACAGGATGAGTTTATCTTGTAGTCTGCCCAACCATTATATGGGACCACCATACTCTCAGTCATTTACGTGGGTGTTCAGAAGTAATTTTCTCATGAGGACAGAGAGGTTTAACCTCAGCATTTCCAATGACAGATGCTGCATACTTGTTGTGATGTGGTTCAGCTGTCTATAGGGCAGTGTCAGTCGCAATCATGTTACACGTTTAGTAGTGAATTCTAAATCCCATGGTCTTGTATTTCTACTCTTCTTTTCCTTCACAGTGTCAGCCAACATCTACTTTCTTGGGCATTGACTGCCTGTTAAACACCTAGATCACTGACCCACTGATAAATAGGCGAGGTTAACAGTCAAACAAGAGTGCTTTAAAGCTAGAAGTTGCTACAGTTCTCAACACTTTCTTCACCACCATCTTTACTCTTTATGGGTGCTGTCAGGACCCAGAACTTGGGAATAGAATTCCACAACAGAGATCCCATCATCAGTGAAGGACGAGTTGTCATGTGAACTATTACAGGAGCCTGAACTTTACAAGTTAATGGACCCCAGCAACATCCAGCTGAGGGTGTTAAAAGAGCTGGCTGACATCCATAATCTTTGAGAAGTCCTGGAGATTGGGAAGATCCTAGAAGACTGGGAGGAGGTTAACATCACCCTGATCTACAAGAAGGGTCTAAAGAAGTATCCAGGAGATTACAGGCACATCAATAATTCTTCAGTCCCTGGGAAAGTTTTATGGAACAAATCCTCCTGGGGGCTATCACTAGGCAATCAAAGCACGTGACTGGGAATCAGCGCAGCTTCACCACGGGCAAATTGTGCTCAACAAAGCTGATAGCCTTCTAAGACAAATTAATCTGCTTGGTTGATGAGGGGCAAGCAGTGGATATTATCAACCTAGATTTCTGCAAGGCTTTCGATATAGCTCCTCACAGCTACCTCCTAGAGAAACTGATGCATTGTGGCCCAGGCAAGTGGTTTGTGCAGTGCATGGGGACCTGGCTGACAGGCTACACCGAGGATGTTGGTAAATAGCCCCTTTTCAAACTGGCAACCTGTCACAAGTGGGGCCTCCCAGGGATGGATGTTGCCCTGATGCTGTTTTAATGTCTTCGTAAACAACCTGGATGATGGGATCAGATATACCCTGATGAAGTTTGCTGATGATACCAAACTGAGTAGGGAAGCAAACACATGGGAATGGAGAGCCACTCTGCAGGAAGCCTTGGGTAGGCTGCAAGAGTGGGCCAACATGATTTTGATGGAGTTCAACAAAGACAAACATAAAGTCTTGCACCACCTGGGGAAACAATCCAGGAGTGCAGTATAGGCTGGGATCTACCCTCTGTGGAAAGGGACCTGGGTGTCCTGATAGACAACAAGCTCAATATGAGTGAACAGTGTGCTGCAGTGGCAAAGAAAGCCAACTGGATGCTGGGTTGCATCATCAGTAGAGATGAAGTCATTACTCTACTAAGCACTTGTCAGACCACATCTGGAATATAGTGTTCCTGCTATACAGGAAAGATGTGGACAAGCTGGAGAAGGACCAGAGAAGAGCCACAAATATGGTCAAAAGACTGCGAAAACCTCCCATATGAGGAATAGCTGAAATGACAGGGTTTGTTTAGCTTTAAGAAAAAGAGGCTGAGGGGACCTTATCACCATGGCCCATTATTTAAAGAGTGGCTACAAAGAATATAGGGAGAGTCTCTTTCTACAAGGAGAGTCACAAGGAAAAGATATGAGGTAACTGGTGCAAGTTACTTCTGGGGAAATTCTAATTGGACTTATGAGGAAAATTTTTCACAAGAAGGAAAATCAGTCATTGGAGTAATCATAGGATCATAGGATGTTAGGGGTTGGAAGGGACCCAAGAGATCATCGAGTCCAACCCCCCTGCCGGAGCAGGACAAAACTATCTAACACAGATCACAGAGGAACGCATCCAGGCGGGCCTTGAAAGTCCCCAGAGAAGGAGACTCCACGACCCCCCTGGGGAGTCTGTTCCAGTGCTCCGTGACCCTCACAGCAAAGAAGTTCCCCCTTGTGTTGAGGCGGAACCTCAACAATCTACCTAGGGAGGTGGTGGATTCGCCAACCCTGGACGCGTAAAATGGGATGGACAGGGTACGAGGCCACCTTGTCTTGACCGTGCTCTTGCCAGGAAATGTAGGTGATCTTTGAGATCCCTTCCAACCCAGTATTCTGTGGTTCTATGATAACTCCATAGATGAACACTGCAGAAGCAGCTTACGAAAGCTGGCTGCTCAGGCCTGGGGAACAGGTAACATTTGTACCTCTCTGATCGACCCTTTGACAGGATGAAGAGTTGTGAATTACTGTGAATTACTGAGCAAAACAATATTGAGTGCGATTCTTCCTCAGTGTGACTGCAACAGACTGTGACCCAGGGCTGCATTCATAGTAACGGCAGCATTCCCCTTGATTTTGGTAAGAAGCTGCTGTGCAGCACTGGAGTATGATGTATTGGGAGGGGAACTGGTGACTTCACTGGGTGCAGCTGGTCTTCAAGTGTGTTTTGAAGTAGTTTCTCATTAGCATTAACTCATGGCAAGTGACAGATGGCAAAGTGAGGCTAAATTAGCAAGAACTTTGTGCTCTGTTACTGCTTTTTCTCTCTATAAAAAATTGCCAAGGAGTGGAGCAGCAGTGAAGACACTGTTGTGTCTACCTCTGTTGCTATGTAGATGTTATATGCTGCCTTGAAGCATGTTTTATCAGCCATAGAAAAGAGTAGGAGGAATTTACCAGCTTTTCCACAGGAGCAAAAATATTGCAGTCCTACTGCAAAACAAATGAACTTGAAGCAATGTTCTTCAAAGACTTACAAGGGGGAAACAAAAATGTGTGACACTATATTAACTACCAAGCAGGTCATATAACCACCTCGGTCTTCTTGGTTCTCGCTTCTCCCTCTGAAAAGTGACTGAGACAAACAAAACGCACTGTCTCTTGTCTAATATCCCCAGTATCTCACCAGCTTCTGTTGAGTTTACTTTCATCCTACAATTTTGCTTTAGCATATATATATATATCTCTCCATAGTTTTCTCTTTGTGTGTGGGGATGTGCAGATATATATATATAAAAATATGTATATATCTACAGTACTCCTCTAGCCTGAAGACCTCCTTCTGGAAAGCTTTTGTGGCAGTGGCAGTTTAATTGCTCAAGTGAATAAATAATTTTCTTGCAATTTTATCTTGATTTAGAAAGTCATGGAAGTATAGTCAGAGTGACTCAGCGCAGACTGAAGTCGTATATGTCACATTCGCAGTAGCACTTATAATGTGATAGTGTATATTATATTACCTGATAATGTGTATTATGTGATAGTATATATTACGTGAGTTTGGATTCCTAGATGCTTTGAAAGACTAATACACACTGGCAGTAGTAAGACCTAACTGTGGTGCAAACATCGTGGCTTGCTGTCAGGCATACTTAGTGCCTGCTTCCCAGATGAAGTATCAGGAGAAAGATTGTGACCTTAGCAGCCTTCTAAAATGCTACAAGTGATTGTTGCCAGCCATCACCTGCTTACCCACCTGTGTGCCACAGCGTGAACATGTGTGAATGCATTGTGTGCTTACTGGGAAGTGTTGGATGGGTGCTTTTAAGTGTGCTTCTAGGATCCCAGCTTGAACACTGGTAGCAGCGCTAGCATGTGTCCCTTCAATTACACGTTTTGCAACTTTTGTCTTCAGTGGTTGTGTTGAGGCCATGGTAAAGAAAAACTTTGCAAAAAGAAGTCTCTATGAAATGTGGATTTGTTTTTTTTCTGGACTTGTCAACCATAAACTTTAATATGCAGTTAACAGTCCTGCTTCTGTTAATCATGCTCTGGAGTCAGTATAAAGTCCTGCTCCATTGCCCATGCGAGCACTAACCCTGCGGTGGAGGCAGGTGTTCAAACTGTTAAAAACAAACATCACAAAACCAAAAAACCCCCAAGGTGAAAATTTGCTTTTCAGGGCGGGCATATGGTTCTCTGAATGGCTCAGAGACTACTGAGGAGATACAATTCCTCCAGGGATCTTTTATCATAAAACCAGCTTAAGTGACTCACTCTTTCCCTGAGGATATTCTTAAAGCAAGTCCACTCATTTAGTTTTTCAGTGGTCAGATTTGTGTTCTTTCAAAAAGCAAAAAAAAGAGAAGTATTTTGAAAAAAGCCAACGGCTGTATTTCCAGACATATCTGGGCTATATTTATTAGGAAAGGTCTGTACAGCCCACTAACACATGGGCTGACTGGCACTACGTTCACTCGAGCAAGTGCTTCAGAGAAAAACTCAGCACTATTTTTAGTTCTCTTACAACAAACCACTTGATTGTAAGGCCTGGGAAGCTGCGACGCTGTGGCTGCGAGGGGTCTGCTGGAAAAGGGAGAGGGACGAAACACAGCAGTGTGGAGCTACGCTGAGGAGCCCCAGCTGTTGCAGAGAAGCAGCTATCACTAGCAGGTATTTTAAATCATCCTGTAAGGCTTGGCCTGACCATGAAATGAGTTTGCTGGTCAGAGGCAGGGCATGAAAGCTTTAGCTGCCTGGCTCCAACGGCTCCTGCCCTTGAAGATTTCATTCCTTAAATTCCTGTCCTGACCATCAGCTTTCAAATAACCTCTTTTCGTTTCCTAGCCTGTTCTGGGACTTTACAACATCTTGGGCAAACTGGCAGACAACAATAGCGAACCAAAAATGAGCTTCCCCAAGCGAAGGTTTTTTGCTCCTGAAGAAGCACAGCTGCTTCGGTGCCCGGGTGAGGACCCTGTGCCCGGCACCGCAGCCCGCTGCTCGCTGCCAAGTCTCCTCCGTGACTGTCCGGCTGAGGAGGGTTCGGTCGCGCCCGGTTGGGGGTGGGGGGTTTGCGGGCGGCCCCTGTGGGTGCCGGTGCGGACACGCTGTGCCTGGCGCGACTCTGTCCCGCTGCCTCGGTCCCCCCAGACACTCCCCTGAGCCCGCGGGTGGGTCCCGGCGTCTCGGCTGCCGAGCAGGGCCCGTGACCAGCGATGAGTCCTCGGGCGGCGGCAGCAGCAGATGGCGGCTGCGCGGGCAGGGCCGGCCGGCGGCATCAGCCCCGGGACAGGTGAGTTCGTGGGGCTGCGGATCACGTCCCGGAGGAACCGCGTAGCGGGGAAGCCGCGTGGGGTGCGTTGCCAGGTCTCGGCAGCACTTTGCCATCGGTTTGCAGGAGCCAGTGCTTCTTAGCGGTTTCTCGAGGCGTGTGCTCTAGGTGAGGACTGAGTTCAGCCTGCGGGGCACACGGCAGGTCTCAGCGCCTGTTGGGTGCTGGAGCAGCAGCTGGACGCGGACAAGGAGACTTCTGCAGCTATACTGTATATCCCGGGTGGATACACAGAGCGGTACCTAGCTGTCCTGCCCTTCCAACCTGTTGTTTGAGCTGGATTGGGCTGTGTTTGCAAATTCCTCACTTAAGGGTCAGACCCAGACTTCGGGGTAAGCCTTGATGCACTGTAGCTGCATTGCTGTTTCTAAAATAACTGTTTGCATTTTATCATTATCTGAAAATAGCACGGCATGCCACCTCACTGCGAGTTCCTTGGTAGAGGAAGCAAGGACAGGGAACTGCTGAATTCCCATGAACTCTTGTTTGAAGATCCCGCCTGGCTTTCAGCTGGCTGAGTGGTTGCAGCCTCCTCTGGGTGCCAGCCATGCCTAATACTGAAATGCAGGTCCTGCACTGTGTACTGCTGTGGTCACATTCTCTGCTTCAACTTCACTTTAGGTGCATTTGAAAAGACGGCTGAAGTGGCAGTTCCATAATCAAGTTTCCAGTGTATTTGTGCTAGATACACGCATTTGTACATAAATAGTGCAGATGACATAAACAGAGCATCCATAGCATGTGCTGGCTTACAGCTGCTCATCTGTCACCTTTATGTGAGATTAGACAGTACATGTTTTGGGGTTTGTCTAACAAAACACTCAAACCATTCAAATTTAAATACGCTGTTTTGTTCTCGCTGATTCTGGCCAATCCAGACTTTTATTGTCTAGAAAGTCTTCAGCACTGAATGAAGAGGATGGAGAGTCAGTTACCCCTTAGCTTGAACTCAGTAAACTGACACTGCATGGTCTAAAAGTCAGTATGCTTTTTAAATAATTAAGATAATTAGTTGAATTTTCTTCTGGAAAAAGCAGAAGTGTAATTAAAACTTCCATGTTGGAGTGTTATGTCAAGTAGCACTTCTGTGGGAACACTGGACACAGCTGTGTAGATTGAAGCTGTGTATCTGTATATGGTGATCAAATGCACGAACATAACATCACTCAAACTTTTCAGCATTTTGGGATCTTAACCAGCATAGTATCTTCCTGTCTTCCTCATCTTGCTACCCTGTTTCATGAGCTGGGACACAAACCTCTTCTGGTTCTTAGCACTGTACTTCCATTTGCACAAAGGATGTTTGTGCACATTATAGTCCTGGTACCTGGGTGATGACTGGCATATACTAGACTCAGCTCAGTGCAGGAGGCAGTCTCTGTGACTATTGTAATCTAATTTTGATGTTCTTGTACCTCTTTCTTGGAAAGACCCATGGTCCTCAAAGCAAAAGACAAATTCCATTACTGCAGAGCTACTACAGTTATTTACCTACAGCTACTGTCAACTACTGTGCTTGGAGATGGCCCAAAATGGCTGCAGCTGAGTTGGTTTTTGTTAGTGCAGATGTGTAGTATAAGAGGTTGCAGGAAAGTAGTTGCAATGCTCCTGAAAAGTGTTGTGAAGCAAGCATGTGCTTCCATGGTATTTGGATATAAAATCCCTTCTTTCTCGTCCCCCAGATCCTTAAGCCTTTTAGTTAGTTGGTGAGTCAGTGAGTGAGATGCTGTACTGCCAGTCACCTGTCATGTCCTTGGTACAGCTGGAGAGGGTGGTACCACAGATGTGTTGTAGCATCCTTCATCTGGAGATGCTTGTAAGTATTGCAGAGCCTTTCCCTGCTCAGCAAGTAGCCTGCTGCTGCCTCTTGCTCTCACTTTCCAAAATGCCATTACAATTGTGCTTTACTGTCTGTGCAGCCTTGGAGATGAGGCAGCAGTCTTGGTTAAAGGAGGTGGGTGGAGTATCTTTCAGGCTTTACTGTTCCAGTAGGGATGAAAAAGTGATGGATTACACGTAATTTCTGCACCTGTTATCACTTGCCAGCTGTAAATCCAAGCAACATATCTCAAAAGCAAACTGTGAAGGCCAAACTGAATTTGTAATTTAAAGGCTTATTCAAAGACATACTGGTTTCTGAGCTAATGGTGAGGACAAGCAGTTGTCAAATTCATTCTCTTTTTGTGTTCTGTAAATTTGGAGCAGTAAATAACAGTTACATAGTCTGGTTAAAAACTGTTTTCTGAGGGAGGGTTTTCTCCCACCCCCAAAACTTAATTGGCTAATTTTATCTAGAAGCAGCTTATTAATTAAACTTAATTTTCTAATGAACCCAGCTCATCCTTCTTAAGCCAAGTCTGATACAAAACCAGAATCCTCCTAATCCTTAAATGATAAAACTAAGGCATTGATTTTTCTGTAGTCTGTGAATGTCAGATGGCAGCCGATTATTGAAATGCTTAACCTGAACATTATCCAGGGACCACAGCTCCTTCTTCTGTCAGGACATAGTAGTCATGAAGGGCTTTAATGCAGGGCATTTAAAGTGTTGCAAGTGCTCCACATTCATTCCTGCTGGTGGAGGAGCAGTTATGACCTGGTCTTGGGAAGAGATTGTGTGAAAAATGCATGGCTGGTTTAGGGATGCGTGTAAGTGGAAGACCAACCAAGTGACCGGGAATATATTGGGGTCATTCAGGTTGTGATGAGAGCTGCTCTGTCTGTGGTGCACAGTGCATGTCACCAGGAGGGGTGTCTGAGTGGGAGCAGACCACTTAAGGAGTCGATGTGGCAGTTCTGAGAAGAGGCAGGTTGGATGAGACTGCACATCAATGTTCTTGGTAGCCTGCAGAGGTACAGAGCCAAACTTGGGGATATCCACGTAGTTGTTACCTGTTTCCTGGTGTTCTTCTTGAGCAATGCCATCTTTGCCTGTAGCTGATTTGACCAGTGCAGCGGGGCATAGAGGTAGCCTCACTGGTACATGAAAAATCAGAAGTGCAGCCCTTGAGGATGGAGAGATGTCAATGGATACCTGTACTGACGTTTAACACTTGGCAGTAAATGAAAGTGAGGCAGCAAAGAATGTTTGTTTAAAACAACTTCCATGTGCCTGGGACTAGGATTGAATAGAATATTTCGTTTGAAAGGGACATACAATACTCATCCAGTTCAAGTGCATGACCACATCAGAACTGGCCAGAAGTTAAAGGCTATCATTGAGTGCATTGTCCAAAAGCCTCTGGACCACTGACAGGCTTAGGGCAGCAACCACTTTTCTAGGAAGTGTGTTTCAGTGGTTTGACCACTCTGTCAGTAAAGAAATTCTTCCTAATGCATAAAGCTCTCCTGCTGTAGCTTTGAACTGTTTCCCTGTGGGATAATGCAGAGATTATTTGCCTAGCTGTGACTTCAGTGTTACCTGAAAATATGTGGAAGAGCTAACAACAGGCAGCAGTGTGTCTCAGCTGTGTTGGTTACGTTTTGCTTCAGGCTTTGCTTGGTTCACTTCATTCTCCCCATGGGATAGCAGTTCCGCTGCAAACAGGCTGGATGAGCAATGCAAAGTTTCCCATATTAAGTAGAGAAAATCCCCAAATGTTTCCTCTTGCATTAAAACCTCCTCATGCTTGTCTATGGGTTTGAACTTGGGGAGCTGATTGGTGATGGTGTGGTTTGAATTTGGGCTGTTTTGATCTGAGGAACTGGGCAGATACTATGGCAGCCTTTGATAAGCAGCTTGGAAGTCCAGCTGAATTTGGGACTCTGTGAAACCAGTTTGACAGACTAGTTTGGAGCATCCTGTTTGTGGCTTCCTATCTGGGCTTTGTTTGGAGAGGAGCATGTGTTACTGGGCTGGGCGCAGCAGCCATCTTGCTCTGGGAACACGGTGAATGGAAAGAGTGAGGGTTTTGAAATCTCAGTCGTCAACAGAGGAGAAGTTACCTCTGTAATCCCCCGTTGGCTGAAATGGGGAGAGTTTTCCCTCACTTGTGGCCTGCAGGAGTGGGCCTGGCCTACTGGTAATGAGTGGCTTGGAGGCACGTGAAGCAGGGGGGTTTATGTTCTGTGAATTAAATACGTCATCTTGTTTTCTTCCTCATAGAGAGCTAGTCTTTGTTTTTCCTGTGACTTTTATAAGTGGTTTTGAACCCTTGTTTGGTTTTTTGTGTTGTTTTGTTTTGAGCCATTAGCATGTTAGCTAAATTAATTGGTTAATCTCATCTTGGATGTGATCAACTGATGACAGATGGCTGTGTGTTAGCAGAGGAAAGAGATGGTGTGTTTTGGCACTGTTTGCTCATACCCTCCTGTTGCCTGCTGTTGAGATTTCTGTTTCAATTTAGAAGCAAAGGAGGGTTAGTGGCTTTGGAGATTATGTCTTAGTCCACACTCCTAACATGATAACTAATGAACTGATAGAATAGAGGTATAAAATGTAGCCTAGAGTGGCTAAAATATGGGAGAGATGGCCATGCAGTCTGAGCCTGCAGTATGTTGTCAAAGATAAAACGGAAAAACCTACTTGTATTAACAGTAGTGTGTGCAAGCTCTGGCTGCTCTGATGGAGAGATATGTCTTCATGAAATAACTTTTTGAGAGTTTTTGAAAGTAGAATTAATTCTTGTGGCATTGGATTATGCCTTGATTGTTCATCTTTTAAGTAATCTTTTCTTTCTCAGATACACAAGTAGCTTTTTCATCCTGGATGCTACAGGCAAAAGCTTGTAAATGGGATTTTTGAACACATATGAGTGATTTAGAAATGCTGTGGTTTGATGTTCTGCAGTCCCGAAAAAGAAACACTGAAGCGATGCAAGGTCAGCTGGGCAGAGGGTTTGAGAAATGGCATGGTGATGAGATGGTGTGGGCTGCCCTCTGTCCCTTATAGCTTAAAGCAGATAGCACATCGATGTTTATAGTTAGCAGTTTCTGCCAGGTATTTCTGATTGTAAATTGCCTGTACTTTCCTTCCAGTTCACAAAGCAGCATGTGAAATTATCATCTCTCGTGTTACCATGTTGTAAAATTCCCCACCAGTTCAGGTACAGTGGGAAAGCACGTTGTGATAATTTAAATGACAACTTTATTCTTTAAATCTAGATGAGATCTTTATTTGACATGCTTCACTTCACGTCTGACCTTTGTGTCTCTGCTGGATCATTTTCTGCATTTATGTCACACTTTGCATTCCTGTAAAGCCTTTCACTGTGTGATCTTAAAGTCTTTACAAGCTTTAATTAACCGAAGTGCTGTGTGTCCACTGCGAGCTCAGTAAATATTCTTAATAGTGTTTTGCCGAAAGAGGGAATGACACCAGAGAATTTTAAAGGAATTTACCAATACTGACTGAAAAGCTGCTGAGGAGGCAGGAGTAGAGGCCATGATTCCTGAGCCCCCTTTGATGTGCACCATTTCTCTCTTTATTACATAAGCGCACATAGAGAAGATGTAGCCTGGCGTAGTGCACCAAGATACGAACTTTATCGGTTCATCTTCTGCTTTTTGACCTGGAAATTGCTGAAAGCAACAAAAGTCAATGGATGAGGAGGTCTTTTCAAAACTGTTTAAAAAAGAAACAAACCCTAAAAGTCTCATTCCTTTTTACAGAGCTTTTTAGGAAGCTACAGCAAAGATGAATACCCTGAGGGGTCAAGTCTGTGTGCAAAGTTTCTGTCTGGCTGCCTTTGGATAGCTTAAACCTTAATGCACTTGTCTGGCCATTTCTGCCTGGTGAAAAACAGGGACCAGGCAGACAGCGCTGATGGCACAATACAGATGCTGCATAATGTGCTGCCGTGCACAGAGAGGACAGATCATTCTTTGAGGCTGCTGGTGCAAAGCCTGTTAACTGGAGGATTTGTGAAGAGGCAACATGCGGTGTTAAGATGGCTCTCGTTCCTGTTTGGATCATGGTATGTTGTTGACTCTGTCCTAAGCAAAAGGGGGAAAGATATTTTAACTGTGTTGTTGTTGACTACTTTATCAGAAAAATGGCAGCGTGTACAGCATGTGCAGGAGGTATTTGCTGTTAACAATATGTGATAGCCAGTTTAAGGGTTACCAATGAAGGAGGAGGCTTAACAGGGCATCACTGTTGTCCTTCCACAGCTGTGAAAATCAGTTAGTTGTGTGTGTCACTTCAACCATGCTCCATCCCATGTGGAAATTGCTTTTTTCCCCTTGGGCACCTGATTATATTATGTTGGTGATGGTAGAAGACTAATGACAGTTGTTGGAAGGACTTTGAGGTTTTGTTCTGCTTTGGAATGTCCCAAATACAGGACATGGCCTGCTGATTCAGGGGCAAGAGAGAACACAACAAGCTACTTTGCAGTTGAGAGAAAGGGAGAAAAAAGTGCTTGCAGTGGTGCAAGAGTCACCGCATAGCAGAAGTGCCGTGGAAGGTAGTCCTCACTTCTGGTGCTCTGAAAGCTGAAGCACTGATTGTATACAAAGCAGGCTCTTGAAATTTCCAAAGAAGCA
The DNA here is from genome assembly GCA_013400115.1 of Rhinopomastus cyanomelas. NCBI lineage: Eukaryota > Metazoa > Chordata > Aves > Bucerotiformes > Rhinopomastidae > Rhinopomastus > Rhinopomastus cyanomelas. The sequence goes on along the minus strand of VXBP01006519.1, from coordinate 308,560 downwards.
GAGAGTAGATGGGGCAAGGAAGGCCAAACCTTCATTTACTGAAGTTGTACCATTTTATCTGGCACATAAGTAGATGTAATACAGCAGAACAGCTTACTTAGGTGAAGTGAGAATTAATGAGAAGGTAACTCTAGATTATTACTGGTTTGCTGTTTGCAGTTTACATATTTTCTTCTGTCCTATTTTTTTTCCTGCAAAATAACCCTGTTTTTTACTGTAGGGAAACTAGAAGGAAGGCTTAAGCACGACTGATTTTTATTTCAGCTTGACAGGTCAGTAGTAACATCTCGTGAAAGGGGCGCAGCTTCCCCAAGCCCAAAAAAGCCTCATTAAAGCAAGGAAGGCTGGAGACATCACAGCAGCAGATTTCTGTGGCCTTGAACTCTGCTGCCACAGGATAGTTGTTCAGTTTTAAAACAGCAGTCTCCTCTTGAAAGTACTCTACTGAAAGCTACAGGTTAGCCCAGGGTAAGGAGAATCAGATACAGTTTGCTGCAGTTCTAGGTGAATGTGTTTGCCAATGCTATGATCTGTAATCATAAAGCAATTCACATCAGTGCAGCATCTACTGGGATCCGTTTGCAAATGCTGAAACTTCCTGTGGTGTGGAAAATCCAGTTTGTGTCAGTTCTGCAGAAGAAGCACAAAGGAGCTGCAGGTAAAACGCACCACCGGTTGGAAGGCAGAGCGGTTGTTAGCGATGAGAGATTTCCACCAGGTCTGTACTGGAAAAGCCCTGCATATATGTCAGCATGTGCTAAGAATAATTAACAGTACTTGTGACAGAAGAGCAGTTTTGTTAAGGACTTTTACAGTTTTTAGATACTTGAAGTAGAAATAGTTTTTCTTTTCTGAAGAGAATAATTTCCCTAAGTCCTACAACGTAAGTTTGGGTTATTTTGGGGTATTTTGTTTGGCAGAGGGGGCGGGTGTTTCTCCAAGAATAACTAATCTAAAGACAAACTCAGACAAGAAACCTCATGACTTCTCAAAAATAAGATCAAATTGGAACAAATCCAGAATCTACTAAATGTGTGCTGCAGCCATGACAGATGTATAATGGTAGCTGTTAAGCACCACTGTGGCATAGAGTTCTGGTAGTCTGAAACAGCAACATCAACTTAACTCTTACACTTCAGGTGTAATACCAGCCTCTCCCTTCAGAGACTTATGTAAAGATTACTACTTTTTTAACATAAGTCTGCTCTGAGAGAGATTTAATGTAAATACATATAAAGTGAAAAAGTATTAGAGGGCAAACTGTAGTTAATGTGGAGGAGAAATAATGTACTGTAATATGTAAGCACTCAATGATACTGTGAAATACAGGTCTCTGAAGAAAAGCTGTAACTGAAGAAAGAAATTTGGATTTATTTTGATTGTCTCTCAGACAATGACCTGTGAAGTACTGGAAGGTTCATTTGTGGTACCTCTTCCTTACAGTGCTGTACTTCAGCTGTCAGACATTTTGTTCTGAATAAAGCAGTTAGATGAAAAATGGAAGAACAACCAGGAAGGAATGGCTGCATCTCTTTTGCCTCTGTACCAAAGGCCAGGGAAATCAGTTGCCTCTGATGAAGGAATTGTCTGGTAGCAGAGCTCCTGAATGGAGTGTGGGGATGAGTTGTGACAGGCTCCTTTGCAGGGATTGCAGAAGTGCTATTTTGGAGTAATTTCAGTAAAATTTGCAAGCTGCATGAGGGCCAAAGTTTGAGGTAGTACTCACTCAGTGACTGGTAGTAACTATTTAGATGTGGGTTAATTTACTCTGATGGTTAAATTCTGTGTTTTATCCCTGCCTGATTTTTTTCTTTCTCTTCTGCCAGCTTCCATATTGAACTGCATGTAATCTTTTCTTAATCCTCCTTTTGGAAGGAACTGGCTCCTTCTGTCTGTTCAGCCAACCACGCTTATAAAGGACTTTTCCTCTCACCCAGCTGCAAAGGAAAGCAGTTTAGCTCATGAGTCAATGCCCTCAGTGCCCTCAACACACCAGTCTACAAGGACATGCATGGGTAACTTTTGGTATCTCATGCTCAAGACATCTCTTATTTTCTGGGGATGGGCTTATGTCAACACAGAGAAAAGGCAGTAGCATCTTACAACCCCCCTGCTCTTGGCACTGTTGCTGTGTCTGCATTGAGGTTATGCAGACTGTGAACTCTAAAATGGGATCCCCAAATGGGGTTTGGCTGACACCTATCCCTCTGAGGAAGGCAGGGTCCCGAAGTGTGCAAGCATGGATAACCTGAATGCCTGTCTCACTGCTAGCACATATTTCAGTTCTTTATTGTTAATGTAATGTAATTCACTTGCAAGGTTTAGGTCACTGAGTCTGCTGGGAGCTAGAGGGGTTTTTCCAAGGAAAATGTGTCTAGGCTACCTAAGGACATGGTCTAAAACATATCATAACTATCATGAGACTCAGCTTAAATAGTGCAGGGAGCAACAAATGACCTGCTTTGCTGCTGTATTGCTCACAAAAATGTGCTTCCCTTTCCATATGTTATGTCTTTGAAGCCTTAGTGTTATATAAACTACATATCCACCAAATCTGTTTGTTAAAGGCTTAGAAATATTAATGGCTCATTTTTGTCATAGCTTGATACCCCTGACATTATACAGGGAACGTAAGGGATGTTTGAGAAAAAATAGATCTTATAAAGCACCTGCACTTTGTACTTCCCTGCCTTTTTCCCAGCATCTGGAGATTTATATTCCATAACTCATGTTCATTTGACTGTGAACAGAGGCTCAAACTCATAAACTTGCTGCTCAGTGTGGTTTTAGAGGAGAAATGTGAACTCGATAAGTGTCCCTGACCCTTCTGTCCTTGGCCATAAAAATCTTTCCATTGTATGCAGCTGCATGTCCAGCAGGTGGGTGTTTGCCTCTTTGAAATGCATTAGGGATTAACCTTTGGCAAAAACAAACTGAACAAAGCAGAACCTGTCTGCCAGAGCAGACTGCTTGTTGCCCCCTCTCCTTGTTGAGGTGCACATGTTGAGGTCCTAGCCTGGACTCTATTTAGTTTTCTGGAAACAAACCCATCTGATTTGCTGCAATGAAAAGAGCATTTTAATGAGGTTCTTGGAGACCTCTGTAATTTAACTTGAAATCTAAATTTACCTAGAGACGGAAATTGTTTTGGGAGAGTAGGAGAAGAAAATTATTCCTTTGTTGTGAAAACTGAGAAAGAGCCTGGTGGTTGTGCTAAATTGCTTGCACCTTTAATTAATATTGACTGAGACTGCTCAGAAGCGAATGATTATGTTATGTGCTATGGCTGAGGGGATGCTGAAATGGAGGCAGAAGTTATGAAGTAGGTTTCATTCAGGGTTGTCATTGCTGTTGTTTTTTCCTTAGCTTTTAAATCTTTTTTCTGTTTGTTAAAAGAACAGTTTGCAGAGGAGCTTGTGGAAGCTTGTTTTATTGTTCTAGGATATGGCTTTCTGTTCCCAGATGAACTTACCGAAATTACAAGAGATGGAAGACTGCAAGTATAGCAAAGGTAGATGAGTTGGAAAGAAGCATTTTGTAGTGTGTGAGTTCTGTCTGTGGGCTAGGACAGAGTCTACCTGTTCTGGAGATGAGCACATTCCTGAGAAAATCAGGACAAGTGGGAGAGAAGAAGCTATTACTGCCCAAGGATGCCGTGAGCATGCAAGTGTGGATGATGGGCAGAGGGAAAGGGGCCACACTGTAGGTTGCCTGCATTAGTTGTGGAGGTCAGTTATGAAGGGCAGAATTGAGGACCGAGGTGCTGCAGAGTTTTGGCTCTTATGGCTGAAGGACACCTCCAAGAACTGGCTCCCATAGAATCATAGAATGTTAGGGGCTGATAGAGGCCTCTAGAGATCATCTAGTGCAACCCCTCTGACGAAGCAGGATCACCTAGGTCAGGCTACACAGGAACACATCCAAGCAGGTTTTGAAAGTCTGCAGAGGAGGAGACTGTACAACCTCTCTGGGCAGGGCAGCTGGTTCCAGTGCTCCATCACCCTCACAGTAAAGTTGTTTCTCCTCACATTGAGGTGGATCTTCTTGTTTTCTATCTTAGACCTATTGTTCCTTGCCCTATTACTTTGCAGGAATTTTTCTGTTAAACCAAACAACACAAATACCTCTACCTGTTTATGTGCAGTGACAGACCAAAGAAACGGTGCTTTACGTTTAATTCCCCATATTATATATTTAATGGCCCATCTCATTAGCGTAATTACAAAACACCAGCTTGCTCGTAAAATAAGCAAAATACAGCAGCCAGGTAATGTCTTGCCATGATATCAAACTAAACTGGCAGTGAGTGCCCCCACAAACAAGGTATCAGTGTGATAATGAGTGTTTAATTGTTTACACTCATTTTGCTGTAATTGATAAGATGGGTATGCTCTAATTGATAAGACGAGGATAGAAGAGAGTAATTGAACAGATGGTAGCTGGAGTCAGTGCTTGCAGAAAAGCTTGGTCAGTGCCTGTTGCATCAAACAGTGTTTTTATTAAGACCAACTTTCTAAGTCTAGAAAGGGATTAAAAATATTTTCCATTAAGCAGTGCTTGGGTGCTCTGGTAAAAGAGGGCTGAGAAACTTGCTTGGTATTCTTAGTTGACTGAAACTATGTGTGACATTGACTTGAATTCACCGAATGTGTGAGGTAAACAGTTCAAAGAGATTTTATATGATGTTTTCAACAAACAATGGTCATGGAGGTGTTATTCCTCTTGACAGAACCTTATTTTCCTTTTAAAATTGTGAAGATTGCTACTAAACCTGACATAAAGCGCACAAAATACTTTCATATTGGAGCACTTTTTTCTTCTCTGAAATGAGCATTTTCAGTTTTATTTTACCAAAGAAGCCGAAAAGCTTGTAATTTAGAGTTCGTGTAATGACTAGTTTTCTTTGGTGAGCACTCCACGAACTCATTCACACAGCTATAAATAAGAATATCTTAGTTTCTGCATATTTTCATTTATAGCAGCAGCAGCTAAACAAAAGAACAGCTTTCTCCATCTACGACAAACTGCTGAAAAATGTGTTCTTGTATGTGTATTTTCCTTTCTTAACTGAGTTACACACAAACAAATCTGAGGATCGGAAGATGTGTGTTGCCTTTGGGCTGCAGCCCGTGGTAGATGTTCAAAACTAGATTGATGTGGAGATCAAAGGTATGTGTTGAGTGAGTTTTTCATAAGCAACAGTGACAAAAGCAGAGGTCCTTTGGACTTCGCAGTGGCACAGACCAGAATGGAACCCAAGTTATGGAGTGAGTTAAGGAAATAACAACTTTTCTGCTCTGTCTCTTCCCCTGCTAAGAGCAGACCTGGTTGCTACAGCTCTTAATTTTCCTATCTGAACCATGTTTGCTTTCAGTCTTCTCCTTGCCAGGAAAGCATATGCGTGTGAGCATCATAGAGCCAGAGGGGCTGGAGAGTGTACCCTCTTCTAAAGGCTCCCTTTGTATTGCTTTTCTCAGCAGGACATTGCGGGAGTCTAGATTATTGTATTTAACCTTCTACCTTGCTAGACTGGAACCACATGTTAAAAAATAGAAACATAGTAATCTTGTGCTTCCACAGGTCACAATGTTGCTGTGGACAGTTAATTCACAGAGCCTGGTGTAGGCTGTTGACACTAGGTAGATGTTTGTTTCGTGACTCCCCTCAAGTAGCAGGTGATATGCCTTGATGAAAATGAAGAGGCAGTGTTTCAAGGACTACATAGATGTGGTGTGTTGTTTTTTAATCTTTGCTGCCTTTGAGGGAATGGACAGCTACCTAGGTGGCTGTTGCTGCTGCCAAAGACAATCAGAAATAGCTGTGTGCTACTTCTGGTGCATCCCCTCCTGTAGTGCCAGTGGCATCTGCTGGGGCTGTTGGTTGGCTCTGATTTCATCTTTGTGGGGTCATTAGCAACTTCACAGAATCACAGAACATTAGGGATTGATTAGTGGCTAGAGTCCTCACCTTCTCATAACTGGCTTTTATTACCCTTCCATGGTTACAGTCATACAGTGCATTGGGTTGGAAGGACCTAGTTAAAGGTCATCTAGTCCAACCTCCCTTTAGGGACATCTGCAAGTAGAGCAGGTTGCCCAGAGACTCTTTCATCCTGACCTTGAATATCTCCAGGGATGGGGCCTCCACGGCCTCCCTGGGCAAACTGTTTGATCCAGTGTTTCATTACTCTCATTGTAAAAGGATTCCTCCCAAATTCCAATTGAAATCTACCCTTTTGTGGTTTAAAACAGTTACCCCTTGTCCTGTCACAACAGCCCTTGCTGAAAAGCTCTCTTGTAGGCTCCTTCAAGTACTGAAAAGCTGCAATAAAGTTTCCCCGGAGCCTCCTTTTTCAAGCAACTCCCTCTCTTGCAGCCTGTCCTCTGGCACAGGGGAGCTCCACGTGTGCATTACAAAACGTCATAGCTGTAAGCCAAAGCTGTGCTGAGGGAGGAGTTGTTGTCACCCTGAGAGCCAAGAATGAAATCTCACATTTCATTCTCCGTAATGCTTTCAATACCAGCCTTACACCAAATATTACATGGAAAAAAGCATGGACCAAGGCTCAGCTCTACAAAAATGCTTTTAGGGGGAGACCTTTTTAGTTGCTGGTTTGTGGTCCAGCACAATTGCAAATGAAAATGCTTTCTCTTTGGTAGTTACTGCATTTCTGTCTCTGTGATTTTTGTCTACCTTAATGCTCTGTGTCTGGGTTGCTATGGCTGTGCCAGCATGAGGCTGGCTTCCCTACAGGAAATCATGAAAAGAAGCGGCTGTTTTTCTGCTTTTAAGAAACGCTTTTAAGCTTTTCTCTACTTAAAATATGCCAGGGGTGCTAAGCAACCTGAGAGGCCTGTGATATTTCAATAAATCCACAGCTGTAGTAGCCAGTTGTTCAGCACCTCTCCATGCCTTTTCTCTGTAGTAATTGTGGAAGTGACTAATGCGTTTTGCAGGTACTGAGAAGAGAGTAGAGTTCTGTTGTTCAGCAGCTCCTCAGAAATAATCCCTCTGTGAGGCAGCACTGGCTGTTTAGCCTGCTTCAGGGGTCATTATTTAGGAGTGATGTCTCCAGTGGAAGCCCATCAAGCTGCAGAAAATAGCACTGCTGATGTCAGCAGCAGTCTGCTTCACGTGTGACTGGATGTATTTCCTTGGGGTATCAGCAAGAATACAAGGTACTATTGCAGTTGCTCTTTTTATGGAGAGATGAGAATGTCTGCTACCTACAAAAGTCATTGCCACAGCATCTATGTAGTTGAATGACTTTTTAATACAGTCTAGGTAATTAATGTATGCCATAAGGGTTAAACACAATACAAGGGGCTAAATGCTTTTTCAGTGTCCTGCTTGAGCAGTAGGGTTGGGCCTGATGGCCTTTGTAGGCCCCTTCCAACCTAATAGGCTCTGTAAGCAGTGTAAAACCATCAGTTTAAGAGCTGGCTCTTGGGCCTTATGCTAAACCACAAGCATAACTGGGGGCCTTTGGGGCCAACTGTCCTTATCCAAGAGTCTCCGTGCCCTATCCAGGAGTCTACATCAGCAGTGCACAGACATGTCATGTTCAGAATTGCCTGTTGTAAGCTGACTTCTCTACCTGTGTTAAAATGATGCCTGTGTCATGGGAGAGTGTGCAAGTCTGCATGTTTTCCATAACTAGGTGTATTTTAACCATAACAAGAACTTAAGAAATGTTAATGATGCATCTAGACAGATGTAGATGCATTTAAGACTGAACCATTTCTGTCTGTGCAAATTTACAGTATCAGAAATGGGTCTGAGGAAGCCAACACAGGCTGGTTTGCGCATTTTTCCTCTGCACATACATACAAAGGCATGTTCCGAAGGACAGGAAGCTTGAGCTGCAGGTGTCACTTGTCAACTTGCTGGTCGACTTCTTTTGACACGGTACCATGTCTGGTATCTAATTTCTACCTACTGTGAGAAAGAATTGCTGTGTAAAACTGGTTTTATTCTCTTGCCACATTAATACAGAAAGTGGTGACGTTTGTGTAAGTATTTTACATTTTCATTCTTCATGGTTATTGTCTGAAAAAATCAGAATTCCTTAGGACTGTGATAGTCTAATTTTACTGAGATCCTTCTATGAATATGTAACGAGAGGTTAAATGACCAGAGAAGAAGGGAAACGAGGTTTGTCAGATGCTGGTGTGAGAGATCTGTCTACTGTCTAATCCAGTGCACCCCCAGCAATTTGCTGGTGACACAAAGTTATGTGCTTCAGTCAACACACTGAGGAGAAGGGGTGCTGTGTCTAGAGGGACCTTGACAAACTTGAGAGATGAGCCTGTACAAACCTCATGAACTTCAGCAAGGACAAGTGCAAGGTCCTGTGCATGAGTCAGGGCAATTCCAAGCACAGATGTAGGCTGGGTGGTGAATGGGTTGAGAGCAGCCCTGCTGAGAAAGACTTGGGGGTGTTTGTGGGTGAAAAACTAAATATGAACAAGAAGGACATTAAGGTGCTGGAGATGTCCAAAGAGGAGCAACCAAGCTGGGGAAGGGCCTAGAGGACATGTCTTATGAGGAGCAGCTGAAGGAACTGGGGTGTTTTAGTCTGGAGAAAATGCTGAGAGAGACTTTTAATACCCTTTACAACTACCTGGAAGGAGGCTGCAGAGAGGTGGAGGTTGGTCTCTTTTCCCAAATCACTAATGAGGAAACAGGAGAAAATGGCCTCAAGTTATGCCAGGAAGGTTTGAATAGCATGTTAGGAAAAATATCTTCACTGAAAAAGTGATCAGGTATTGGAACAGGCTGCCTGGGCGAGTGGTGGAGTTGCTGTCCCTGGAGGTGTTCAAAAACATGTAGATCTGGCACTTGCAAATGTGGTTTAGTGGGCGTTGTGGCACTGGGTTGATGGTTGGACTTGATGATCTTGGCAGCCTTTTCCAACCTTCATGTTTCTTTGGTTCTGTGATTCTGTGTTACTGCTGTCTTCATAACTAGATCCTTTCTGCCCTCAAAGTTTTCATAATGAAATCTTATCAGTAACACAACTACGCCTGTATCGCAGGCTGTGGGTTCGTATATTAAAGCTCAGTCATAATGGTACTGAAAAGACTTTCATATTTCTATGAGGACTGCTGAATTATCATACCTTATTTTTGTAAGAGCTTCAGGAGTTCTGTAAAAGCTTGTATGTTACTGCCAAGTTCTTTTAAGGCACTTTCAAAGAAAGCAGAAAGCTACTTGTAACTTAAAGAAACCAGCTTTTCATTTTGTTTTACCCTTGTCTGTCAGCAGAATGGGAGTTTCTGGCAGAGGTGGTGTTCAGCGAATCTAACAGAAACGTAAATTCTGCCATTAGAAAGGCTGTCTAAGTAGACAGCAGATTCAGAGCACATTGCAAACCAGGAAGAAAAATTGTATTACAAACAGGCATTTTGTAACTGGCAATTGGTTTCAATATTAAAACCTCATCATTCTTTCTTTTACATGTCTGGTAGGAAAGAATAGGTGGTATGACAACATCATGTGGGATCTGGCCCTTGTTATGTTAGCAGGGGATTAAGTAATTGTCTGTGGTTAATGAATGCAGCTTGTTAGCTAGGATTAGTCTAGAGATAAATGGAATGAAAATGCTCAGTCCTAGGCAACTAGGACCTAAAAGGTCCCTTTTTTGTTTTAATTTAATGCATGTTTGTATAGTTTCAGGATAGACAGTCAACAGGTTGTTTAAGAAAAGACTCCTATGAATATTTAGCAAGACGGAGAAACTCAACCACACATGTTTAACGAGTGGCATTTGAAAGCGCAGGGCATCAAAGCCGAGGCTGCCTACACTGGATTCCCTACACAGAAATTGCATGTGGACAGCAGAACACAGAGCCTGGCTGTTGGCAATGCCTGTCATGCCTCTACAGGCTTGTGAAGGCAGTGAGAGACTGCAGAGGGGTCAGAAGGATGAGTTTGAGTGGTGCAAAGCTGAGTGATGGATCGAGTTGCCTGGTTTCCAGCTCATTTTTTCCAAGATTCTTGCACTGGAAGAAGCTTGAATGATGCCCAGACGCTCCGTGGTGGTAAGGTTGCTCTGGAGCATGTCCCAACACAGTGTGCACGTACCTACCAGAGTTGGCTGCGGTGTTGATTGGGATTTCTGGATTCATTTTCACAGGCTTGTTTGGTTATGTGGGCTTTGCAGAAACAAATGAAGATAGGATCTTCTGATTGCTGTGATGAAATGCTTCAACAGAAGAGTATCTGTCCTCCTGCACTATCTTTAACTGTCGCAGCGTTCAGTTAGCTGTTAGCTTCTTTATTCTGAATAACTTCCTTGATAAAGTTTGTTTGAAGGCATAATTAGATAGTAAATTCATTTTTACAGCTGATAATAATAAATCAGGTCATCTTTTATGAGATGATCTCATCAAATGAGAAACATGGCAGTATTTTCCATATAATGAAATATTTTTGGAATAACGGTTTTGGCTCCAGTACATTCAGATGTGCGTTCTTTCATGATATGGTTACCATTGATTCCAACAAGTGCTTGAGAAAGAACCAGGAGAGACTTGTTGTTTGTTAAAATATTCGCCTGCTGCTAATACGTTTGGACCAGTTTAATACTATTGTTCTCAGTGGAAATACTCCCAACTTGCATCCATGTGTGTTGCGCTTGGAGCTGGCTGGCTGGTTGGTTGTTGTGTCACACCATAATGCGTCTCTCAGCATATGGAATGCAGAAAAAGTTAGATCAGAAGTGTGTGTTGCTGTTTATATGTTGTATAAACACGGACAGAGCAGTGCCTGGGGTGAAACAGGCAGTTTAATGATCAGGGTTGGTGGAAGTTAATACAAATCCCTGCAGTGAAGTTTGGGATTAAATTTACTATATATTGATTTACACAAGACAAACTACTGTACTGCCGCCTCCCCAGAGCTGGTAAAACACATCGTGCTTATTGCTGTTAATGGATGCCCCTGAAAGCTGATGCAGTCTGGTGCCTGAGATTATTTCAGAGAGGGCATTTACTGAGAAGCAGGTTCATTCTCCAGCACCTTCCTGAGTATCTGGACCAAATTCTCAGCAAGTCTCAAGTCAAAGGAGGAGGAGCCTGGGCCACCTTTCAGGGCAGAGTGAGATGTAGGGCATGGGTCACAGGGTCACTTCAACCACTGACTCCCCTATAGCAGTAATGTCTGTGCCCCACTGGTTGTGGGTGACTTTTTGGTGTAATACTTGGAGATTTCCATCCTCAGCTCCCCACATTGCCTTGGAGCATCACTGCAGCATCTGATTCACAGAAGTACAGAGTGCTAGGGGCTGGAGAGTGCGTGTCTGCTACAGTTGCAGTTCTGTCTTTCCCTGCCCCCCTGCCTTTATTCCTTGAAATAACTCCAGCATGTGTTATTTCACACAGCTCAGTGCTTCTCAGCCCAGAGAGGTTCTCTGTGCCCAGCTTTATGTTTCACAGATTTAACGTGCAAATGTCATTTGGGACCTGCCCTTTGTCTTTGAAGCACGTGCATGGTGCTACCACATCTCACACATGATCAACAACTTTGAAAACATCAGGTGCCCACCTCCTGCACCTGCCCACTGCTGTGTTTCAGTCATGTTTGCATTTTCAAGGATGAAGCAAGGACCATTTTCTAGGTTTGGTTAAGAGCAAAGCAAGTCTCAGCCCTGTTGTTGCTAGGCAGGTACAGTCTGCTGGAATAATCGAGTGTGTCCTTCAGAGGAAGCACTGGCCTCTAAATGCCATTTATTCCTGGTGCAGAAGGAGCCAGATGCTTATCTTTTTGTGGCCTATGCTGCGTGAGGCTTCTGTTCTCAGGGAAGAGCTAATGCTGCTTCTGATAATTGGCATTCCTCTCCTGTTGTGTGCAGTGCACAAAGCAGCCCGATAGGGCTGGGCTGCTGTTGATTCAGTAGCGTCAGCTTTCCTGTTGAAACTGGATCCTGAAGCTCAAAATGTGTTGGAGGTTCCCAGTGGGCAAATGAGCTTGAAATGCCTCTTTGTAAAGAGTGTTCAGCAGGCTTAGGGAGACCTGGAGAACTGCTGAGACAGTTTTTTGGGTGATTTGCAGTGATTTTTATGACTCTATAATTGCATTATTAGTTTCTCTGATAGGGAAGTTATGCTTCGGGGTTTCTGTTCTTGTTTGGGGCTTTTAGTTTCTATTTTTATGAATCAAATACTTGTTTACTTTTAATTTCAAGTACGGGCGGTTTGTGTACTACATGTTTACAGTATCTTCAGCAGAGGATTTAGGCTGAGAAGCTGAGAACAGCTCCATGACTGTATGCAGTATATGGTCTGTTCAGAAGACAGCTTTTTCATATCAGTAATCATCACGTGTGCCTTGAAAACTGGTGTGTCGGTGAGTTTCTGTTCTTATGGTAGGCCAGTGGAAAATGAGTGCTTACTCAACGGTGCTGAGTTCTGCTTGCTTCTATCTCTAACCTCACAGATGGCTCATGAAGCTTACTTTGATCAGGAGTTAAGCAGCCTCTTATTTTCTAATTCATCACAAAGGCTTGAATAAAAATCACAGAGACCTGCAAAGTAAATGTTTCTGATAATCTTCGACCATTTGCAGATCACATGATGGGAAAAGGGAGTTTGTTCTTTACTGCACATGTTGGGATACCTAGCATTTACTTTCTTTAAAAAAAACCCAGCGCACACAAACAAAATATTCAGCAAAGATGTTTCAGATGATTGCTACGCCTCAATTTCCAGACCTGCATCTGAGTCCTAAAATGAACTTCCTCATTTTACTCAGATAGCTGAACTGCTTTACCTCACCTTCTTAGTACAGAGAAACTATTTGACCTGTGTAGATTTTGATGCAAATAACACAAATCGCCTAATTTATTTTCTAACCATATATATTGTGTATGATTAGCAGTTTCTCTCAAGCATAACATAGCAGTGTAACTCTTCTCTAATGCCATTGCATACTGCTACCCCTGTGCTGGAATCACTTTCCCTCCTTCACCTGCCAGTGTCATTCCTGCACCTCTGTGTAGACACCAGAAACCTCACCGTTGAGAAACACCTTCAGCCTTTCCATCCTTCCTCATCTCCCAAGGAATAATTATGTTTTCAGGGCTAACATTGAAAAAAATAAGTTATGCACAAGGACTTTGAATTCTAAGGCTGGAATAGCAAGTGACCTAATCCCTAGTGATAGAATGCCACCCACGCAACAGACTTTGAGGACCCAGCCACCTCCTTTCACAAAGTAACTGTTGGGTTGGTTTGTTGTGTGGAGTCAAGATTTTCCTGTGTGTGGCTCTTTCTCATCATGTTAAGTGTTTTCTCAGCTAATCAGATACCCATGCAGGGAATGAGATAAGACGCAAATTTTGTTTTAACTGTTGTTTGTATGGCACTGAGCAGATTTGGTAGGCAGCTGATATCCTTGTTTTGCTTCTTTTGATCATGTCTCCTTTGCAGAAAGGAGAGACAGAGAAACATTTGTTTTGCGAGAATCTGCAGGTGAATTCTATGGATATCGGAGCTGAAAGCGGTAGAGCTGTCTGGAGGGTTGCCTGTGACGTGAGTCGCAGGCAGCACATGGTGTTAATGCATTTTGAGCAGCATTTCCCTGTTCCCACTTGTAAAATAATCAGGCTCTATGTGAGAACTATACATCTAAATTTGACAAGTAAGGGCCAAGGTGAACTGGTCTGCAAAGTATGTAAGGCTTCTAGTGGTGTTCTGGAGTTTTGGGAAGCCATGTTGGGATGGTGACAGGAAGTGGTCAGAGCAGTCCCTTTTCTAAACAGAAAAGTTTGCAGCTATAACTCCTGGGAAGTGACAACAGGGTGTATTTTCAATTGCTGAGGCTAACACGTATGACACGTATCTCTGGCCTCTGCAATAGTGTGGGTATCAGTACAAGCAGTCTGGGTTTATACCAGTATGAACCAGTAGTTTTCAAAGAACTGTTAAGCTGAGGTGGGTGACGGTAGGTTGTTCTAGGAAGGCAAGTTCAGTGCTCTGCAGAAATGTGCAGCAACTTCCTTTTCAGTGCCTTTAGAGAGCCTGTCTGCAGTAAAGTCAGCTGAGAATTGCCATCTGTGAAGATGAGATCCTGGCACCTTCCTGTAGCAGTCTCTGAGGAAAGTCTAGAAGTCATCAGCCTCTGACACAACAGGCTTGGAGCCCAGCTGTGGATTTTCCCTAGTTCTGTGCTTAAATACTAGCAGAGAAACTGAAGTGACTCTGTTGCCAGCTCTGAGAGAGAATGGACATGCAGCTTTGTTTGGTAGTGCCCCAGAGCAATTTACTTCGTTTTGCAAACAAATTCCTTTTCAAAGGTCTTACTGAGACAGCTTGCAGCTGCTGGAGTAATGAAGCAGCTGGGAGCACTGGATTAAGGAACTGGAGTTCACAGCGCTTGTCCAAAACATAGTGAAAAGAGCAGCTGGAATAGGGTGTCTTAGATAATTATTACACTCGCTGCTTTCCATCTGCACCTCACTAGAATACAGCCGTTTCCTATTGCATTACTTTGTGAATTTGCCCAACACCTTGCTGCTTCAGGAGACGATTAATGTAAGGAGCTCTGTGTGGTGCTACATCTTAAGACCACTCATAAACTAAAACTGATACAAGAGGCCACGATTTGCTTATTAAGCAAAGTTGGATAATGCTAACTCGACCTTAGTATTGTGGGATGTGCAGTGGTAGTGTACTGGTATGGCATTGTTAGCATCTTAGCTTTTGCAGTTACGGTGGCACCGTTGACAGCCTGAGTTGTAAGGAAGTTGTATGGAGTTGCAAGGAAGGTCTTTTGTGCATTGCTGGGAGGAGATGCTCTTCCGTAGCTGTAGTATGGTGCCTCTTTCCTGATACAATGTGACTGGACTGTTGTGGATATGTTGGTTCTTGTGCAAGCTGTTTTTCATTGTGTAATTGGACAGTGAGTGAGGGAAAAGTAATTCAATAGCAAAGTTAAATGCAGTTAACATTGCAAATGGTTAGGTTTATGGGTTATCTGAGTTAAAGCAAGTAACGGAGCAAAAACAGTTGTTCAGTGTTGGTTGTCTGTTCCGTGAACATATATTTGTGTGTGGAGTGTTGATGCAGAGTCATTCAGCTGGGTTTGCTGGATGGGGAATCCCAGGTGTCTGGAATTTTAGATGTCTGGGGCTTATGCAGAAAGAGCCCAGGCACCACTGTCACATTCCCCTCTCAGGGCTTTGCCTGGCTTTGTGTGTCTTTGTCCGGCTTTGTGTGTCTTTGTCCAGTAACTCCTCCTTGGAGCCTAACCTTGCATTCATTATCCCATCACCAGAGGTCACTTCTGAGATCCTATCTTAATACAAGCACAGCCTTTTGTGGGCTCTCTCCACAGGTGATAGCCTTGGGATTTAGGGGTTACTTCTTCAGACCCATGAGGTCAGGAGCGTTATCACATTTTAAAAAAAAAACCAACAGCAGAAAAGTCTAGAGCTTGTGTAGAGTTACTAAGCACACAATTATGTTTGCTTAGAGATAAAGCACAAGATATTAGAAGTCCTCTGAAATCAGTGGAATTCCTAAATATATTTGATTTTGTTTGGTTTGTCTTTCATGTACAAACTCTGCTCAGCATGAACCTCCTCTGCTTCTGGCAGAGGTGAGAGCTGCTCTTTGCTGTCTGAGACCCCACTGCCTTCCAGGCAACACTTTCCCTCTTGACTGAAGGTTTGTTCCTACCTCTCTCTCGGACAACTCTTGAAACCTTGCTTTGTCATACGGATGTAGCTTTTCCTTCTTATTTATTTTTGCATGTTCCCCCTTCAGACAGTTGGGAAATACTTTCTTCTTGCTTGAGCAGAACTGTGTTTCAGGGAAATTCCCCAAAGAAGTAGCTACTGAATGTAATGACAGGTAATGAATGTCATCACTGTCATTGTACTGTGGTGTGAGCCTACTCCTGAGAATTAAAACAAGATAGGATGATGGATAAAAAAACCAGGGATGAAGTATCAGGGCTAATGTGGCTTGGGAAACTGAAGCACACAGAAAAAATGAGAAGAAAACAAAGAGTTAAATGGGAGGTGAAATGAAAGTTTATGTTTATCTGCCACTAGATTAACATAATATCTAAGCCCTAGATTGATAAGCCCTAGCTGTTTTCTTAGTTACCTTTTGAAGTAAGGGTTAATTGGTCAAGCTTTTGAAAAACTATTTGCAAACTGAACTGTAGCAAGTTAATTGGTATTTCATTACTGTTTTATCTTCTACTGTATCAGTGTGTATGTAAATGCTGAATTAAAACAAGTTTGAGGGCCTGTGCTTATTTTTCTCATCTGGCATTCCTTGGCAGAGGCACGGGACTCTGTGCTGAAAATCGAGTCAGCCCTTTGCTTGCCGCAGAGGATTACAAAGAAGGACTGAGTCATGTGCTACTTAATGTGAAAGGTGAAGCCACCAAACTGTGCTGGAATAGAGGCTTGGTAGTTCCAAGGGAGATCCTGAGGCTTACTGTTCTTCTAGACTGTGTGCCAGGATGTGTTACGACCTGTGACCAAAGGAACCTTCTCATGCCGGGTCGCTTCCTGTCTGTGGGGAAAAAAAAAGCCTGCAGAATGCCAAAAGTTATTTGGATTAAAAAAAATAATTATTGTGTTTTGTAGTTAAAAATGTCTTCTAAGCATGGCAGCATTGTCCTCTATTTTTGCTAAGAGTTTGGTTTTTTTCATGAGGATTTAAGCTTCAAGAGCACCATGTGGTAGGAAACAACTAGTTCTTTCGAGGAATCCTTGCTTTGGAAGCCACAAGTTTTGATGCCTAAATGGGTCTCTTGGGATTTTAGCCCACAAACAGGGTTCCGTTGCAATCCACCCACTCATGCAAATAAGCACCTTGTTTTGTCACTGCACAGTAGAGTACAGCAGAGCTGTTGAGCAGCCTACCTGATTCTTGGCTGGGAAGCAGTGATTGAAAGAATTAACCTTTCAGTCTCTGTGGCAGCAAACCTGTCTTTCAGGCCTAGGAAGTGTATGTTTTAGTGCAGACATGGAAGTTGACCTGTAAGATTGAGGGCAGAGATCTCTAGCTAAGTTACATGGCTAAGCAAAAAATACCTATAAAAACTATTAAATTTCAGAAATCTTACTCGCAGTTCTCGATGATAGACTTTGCTATTACGTTTGGGCTTTTGAGTGATAAGCTTGGTGCATTTGAGTTCATCAGAGTTATTTAAGGCAGTCTGTTGAGAATTATGCCTACATGGTGAGAATGCATACGTGATCCAGACAAACACATCATAACCATCGCACTAACTGGCTAGTGGAGTAAAGGACTACTGTAGTCGCTGGTGTATAGGCCTGAATACATGGGCTTTCTGGGCTACCTTTATCACCTTGGATCTGTCAGATGGAACAGAAGTTATTTCTGTAGTAGTCCAGCCCCCTAAGATGGAAGGGTTGCACATTACTGCTGCCAGGTGCCATTCAAGGCATTGATTGTTAATCCTTCATTAGAGGGAGAAATCATCAAGTTCTGTTGTGTAAATTGAGTTCATTTACTCTGCATATGCCAGTGAATATCAAACAGGCCATTGCACTCCTTAGAAATGTCTATCCAAAGGCCAAAACCTAATTCTTGTGGGGTGACTTCATGAAAAGTAAGTCTTATCAGAGACTGTGAAGATAGATAAATGGTGCCTGCAAAGAAACTCCCTTGACACAGCTACTCAGGCAGAAACCCCATCCTGCCACATGGCAACTCGTAATTTCTCACAGGCTGATTAGCATGAATAACTCTTTCTGAAGTGTCCCTGAAGTGTCACATAGGTTTATCCAGGTGAGATTTGACTTGGCTCTCTCAGATGTTGCTGGCAGTCTGGCCACAGCCACCACACATCTCAGTATAGTTGATTCCGGTATTAAGTACACTGCTTCCTAGGTGGGGATTTTTAGCCTGGTTTGACCTGCTTCCATTGCCAGGTCACTTCTTTCTCCATCTGTGGCTACTGTAGCAGTTCTGGATAGACAAGCTGTGCGCTAACAATACTTGTCTTTTCAGCTAGGTATCCTTTGGTCACTCAGCTAACTTTTCTGTGCCATTTCTTTTTACCAAGTCTTTTCTGCTCAAAGAACACCAGCTATTGGACACCCAAGCATCACTCTCTCCACTTCAGTGCTGTGTAATCACATGCTAATTCGTAATGCTGGGATTCAGCTGACAGTGTAATTAATGTAGAAGGAACATGGTGAGATAAACTGGATATTGACCATCTGTCCATGGCAAGATGATCTCTTACTACAGTTTTTGCAGATCTGTGTAAGTTTTAGCCTATCTCCCTGTTTAATTAGCAGTGATCAACCTGGGTTTTTTCTTTGTGAGGTTTATCACAGAATAAAGAGTTGCTGTGTAAGCTGTTCCAGGAGTATTTGTGCTTACTACTTCAAAATGCAGCATGTGGTAGAAACTGTTCTGTTCATCTTGTTACCAATAAATGTTTTTAGGGTAGAAAGAAACAAAGAGAACACCCTTCCAGGGAATTTGCTCAAACATATGAACCTTCAAAGTGACTTTGTACCCAGTTTATTTTATTGGTAATTGAGAAAGTGATGGGAGTCGTGTGCTTGCAGTGGAAGTACAGCCCCAGACAATAGATCACGGTGCTTTTCCCAGAGCTGCACAACAGATGTTTCTTTTGTAAAGCTTTTAACCTATCTTTTTATTACTTTATTCATAATTTAAAGGTGGTATATCTCTGACATAGAGATATTTTGAAGAATTATTTGAAAGAATATGAAAACTGAGCTTCAAGTGGAACATATGGATGGTTCTCACCTAAGCACTGTCTTTAAAGTGTTTGCATTTGCTCTAATTTTTTTATTTGAGAACCTAAGCAGACATGGGTATGTGAAGGAAAGCAGTTAATTTCCTCCATCTGCCTGGGGGGGGTTGTGGAGTCTCCTTCTCTGGAGACATTTAAAACCAGACTGGACACATTCCTGTGTGACTTGATCTAGGTGATCCTGCTCTGGCAGGGGTATTGGACTGGATGATCTTTCAAGGTCTCTTCCAAACCCTAATGTTCTGTGATCTGATTCTGGACAAGCAGGCCTTCAGGGAAAGGTTCAGTGAGTCTGGTTGTGTTCAATCTCTGGGTAGCAGCAGGGGAGCCCCCTAACTGCAGTTGTTCCTAAGGAATGTTCTGAGGCAATTGGACTACCTGCCATTGTTGGCTTTGGGCTAGGTACAAAAAAATAATCAGAGTTTGGCTCTGTGTGAGTGCACAAACCAATGTTAAACCAAATGTTTCATTTTGGAAAGAAAACTGCAAGGGAGGAAATTATATCAAACAGGAAGCTAATCATATTGTGTTTGATAGATTGAGCACAGCATCTGGTGAAGCTGAATACTGGTCTCAGGGAGACAGCAGGAACAACTCAGTTTTCATTATGATAGGGAGCTTCTCTTTGTCTGGCAGCTGCTGGCTATAGCATCAAATGTGTTGAGAAATAATTAGTGGAGCAATAATTTGTTGGAGAAGTCATAAGTGCTGTGTCAGGCTTACTTGGGATTTCTGCTCAGCCCTTGGAAGTGCAGCTGTGCCCCGTGTTGGGTTTGCCACTCGGTCTTGAGGGCAGCCTCCCTTTGTCCCTATGGTGAATGCATTGGCAGACTTCAGAAGGGCTCAGCGGTTCTGCTTGGGTACGCTGCTAGCAGTTTGTGTCTCTGATACAAGCTTTCAGATAATTGCCTGTTCAAGCCACACCACTGATACCGAGGGTGTCTTTCTAAGATACCAGCGTTACTTTTCCAACAAATCACTCAAGTTTTTGGCACCTTCAAATGCACGGCATGATATAGGACGCTGCAGATGCCACTATATTTGGAGTCACAGGTCCTGGTGATGAACGTACTCATCTTACTGGCAAATACTTATCTCTTACTGACTTTGATCTTATATAATTTTTATTCCCGTTGTTATAAAAATATTCTCTGCCGTATATACTGCCTAGCTGAGTGACAGTGGCTTGCTTCAGCATGCTTAACAAAAAATATCCATACCCTCCCTATGGAAATAGGGGCCTTAGTGAATAGTTTCCTGTCAGTGAGCAAGGGGCACTTGTATTGAGTTTATAAACTCAGTCTAAGCAGAAACTAGAATTTTAAAGAATCGATTGCAAGAACATCACTTGCTATCCAACAGTTTTGTAGCTTTCAACATAGGCAGACAATCGTGTTAAATTTCAGCAGAAAGTTTTTGGCTAACTTCCAACTGCGATTAGCAAGTTTTTCTGTTAATCTGTGAAGGCATCAGATCGTTGTACTGATTTCTGTGCAGAGGCCTCCATTTACTGTGCCTGTGGTGGTTATAAAAAGTACATTTTTTCAAAGGAACCACCTGCAGTGAAATTACTGTCTTCTTTTTGTCAGCAGCAGATCTGTGCATGTCATTGTTAAGTCCTTATCCCAAGCCCATGACTTCTTTCTGGTTCAGGCTTTGTTCTGCTTGAGAGTGTCAGTAATTACCTGAAAGATAGATGCTGCCTCTTCAGTATTGACCAGAGTCTGCTGAGTATTTGGCTAGTAGTTCTTTGAGTCTTCATAATCACATAATTGTGCACATCTGAATGTTGCTGTGCAGTCCAGAACAGCCCAGAAAACAAGGCACTAATGTTTGAATGTAGAGATGCATCCTTAAAGCATGTGTGCTATCACGCAGAAACGCAGGCACATCCGTGAACTCACAATGTGAGTGTGTGTGCGTGAACAGCTGAGAAGGGACATCTCCACAGCGTGATTCATCTCATCCTAGAAGAGGCTCCAAAGATAGCTCAGATGAATCACACTCTAGGAGCTCTTCCTTGCCATAAAAAGCGTCTATGGTGACCAGTGCAGATTTAACTGTCTGACTGCTCTCTTGAGGTATATTATAGGAGTACATTTGTGAGGTTTTTCTCAGACAGAATCAGAATACAGGGATGAAACCACTGCAGTGAGGAGCTGAAGCTCCATTGCTTTGCAGAGGAAATGAAACTTCTTAAGCCTAGAACTAACCAAGCCTGAAATTGTTGATAGGCTCTTTCTAACTAGCCCAGTGATGTACTTGTGAGTGAGAAGATGTAGGAAACAATAAACATAGGATCATAGAGAATCATAGAATCATTAGAGATTGGAAGGGACCTCAAAAGATCATCCAGTCCAATCCCCTTGGCACAGCAGGATCACCTAGACACAGTCATAGAATCAGTCAGGGTTCAAGTAAATGCACCCTGGAATCATTCTGTGCTCATGACTGAGAATGCGGACTGTGTTGTTACGTGAATTTGTGGCATATATATAACAAAACTGAGCTGGAACTGAGGTTTTGCTAATTCTTACCTTGATCTGCTCTACTGCAAGGTGTGGAGATTCACAGAACGTTAAGTACTGATTGTGCTTTGCAGATAACTGGTTTTTGGTGGCTTTTCCTGAGGAAAGTTGCACTTGAATTAGCAATTTGAGAGCTATTTAAAGGACTGGGGAGTTGAACTGGTAATTCATTCAGTGCACGCTTATGTCTGAGTTAATATTGAATTGATATTCCCAAATGGTGCTGTGAGGCACAATGTTCCTGAAGATGGTTTTTGGATGAGCTGTGTAACAAATGAATCGATTATTCAAAAATCTCCTGCTACTTTAGATAAGCAAGGCTGCCTTATGCTGAAGACTTAACTCTTTATACGATTGTCTTATGCGTATGTCAGTTACCCCACATTTTATTGAGTAACTTCCTTTTTATTTTCTGAACTGCTAAAACATTACTTTCTGCTATTAAACAAGTGGTGGTAGAATGAAGTTGTGTGTCTGTGTAGTACATACTGGCTCAGTTAGGATATTTGCATTGTTTTGTATGAAAAAGAGTGAATGTTTTTACCTGTGACCAAATTTGAAGTCAAATATTTGTTGAAATAAGTGGAGAAATGAAGCATTTCTGGTTTTGGACATAATGTAGAGCAGACTGGAAAGCACCATATCCATAAATTGAGAATGTAGTCAATTCCTGCCAGAAAAAGGAAACTGCTTTTCTTGGAAGCTGTTGGAAATGCTCTATCTTCTCACTGCACAAAACAATTGTCTGTAAGATTAGAAGTAGTATAACATTCTCTGTGTTGAGAGATCAGTTTTGTTACCTGAGAGCTTTTACACTGTAGAATTGCTGGTAGCTCAAGTTCTGGCTTAGCCACAGTTCACTGTCTCAGGATACTGGATGGTTACCTGCTGATCAAAGGTTTTTTCTGAAGAAATACCACACGAATTTAACTGTTCAGCTTTGGCTTTGTGATGAGCTAATTCCCTCCCTTGTATTCTGCACACAAGAGCATGTTTAGATTGACTAAAAGGCATCTCAATTTGTACCTGCTGAAAGCTCAGAATATTCCATATTCATGAAGAACAGAGCACATAATGAGTAGATACTGAGATCTGAAGTGAGCGTGTGCTTAGAATGTTGATCCTATTAGAGTCTGTGGACAACCAGGGTCTGTCATTTTGGCATGCTGGCCTTGCAGCCACAAGCTTACGTGCCAATGTAAATAGGTAAGTCCTCCCAGTCGCCGGGTGAGTTTATGCTTGAAGACTTCTATTCAGGTATTGATATTGTCAGGGATTAGCCCATGACAGCATGCAAACTGGTCTAACAGCCTGAGGGCAGTTTGAAGGTCAAATTGTCCCATTGTCATCATCATGCAGGACCATCCTTGAAAAAGTGCCTGTGCATAGTTTTAATAGGATTCAGAGCATGTGGGGTCCATGAGCACAGGTGGTGGCCAACAGAATCATTCTTGTGTTAGAGTTGCTCATGATTATAAGATTTAACTGTCATAATAGAATTTCTCAACTACCTGAGGACATAATGGATCCTGTAGTTACCAGTGTCAGTATATGGAAGAGACACATGAATGGATTTGAACTGTCTTGTAGTAGCTCATCATTGTGTGGAGTCAGATTTGTATGCTTAAAGCAGCAGTGGGTAGTGTTAATATTGAGTAATAATGATTTTGGTGGTGTTCTAAATCAAGGAGTTTCATTAGGAGAAGGAGAAAGGAGAATAGGGTTATTTGTCTTTGATATTGTAGTATCCTTTACAACCTGTAGAGATAATTTCTCTCTTAGAAGTCTGAATACAAATGCTGTCAAATGAAAGTTGGTGAAGGCAATGTAGGTGGGTTTTTTCAGAGAAATAGGTTAAATATGTGACTTAATGTGCAGTTCTTCGGGGGAAATGAACATATAAGGGGAAAACTTAACACATAGACTGGTTGAAAGGTCATGAATTCTATTGTAATTATTGATGTTTTGCTTCTGAAGCAATGCTAATTGGAGGCATGATGAGGAGCTCTAAGTTCTGTGTCATATATGTGAAGAGAGAAGAGCGTGCCTGCTTTATTGTACACAGGGATGGCACTGCTACACCAGTCTGTGCTTGGAAGATTTATGTTAAACACATGCATTTGCTCGAGTTCCAAACAGTTAGTATGGACTGTCAGCTGTGCAAAGGGCAGCTCTTCTGTCTTAAGGGCTGGTACAGATATGAAGCTTCAGGTGATACAGGATTTAAGGGAGAAGAGGACAGCTTTGTCCAGCGCGTGTAGGCAGAAGCATGATGGACAGTAAAAGCTGGAAGAACTCCACATGTGAAGACTATTTGAAAGATAAGCTAAAGAAAAGATAAGAAAATAAGACTGCAGTTAAAAGAAAACAAAGGACCCCCCAGGCACGATTTTAAGAAATGAATGTCTGAATATAAGCTTCTAAATCTTTTTGTGAGTATGTGGTTTGATTTTATGTGTGAGATGATGGAGTTATCAGGATCTCCTATTTGAATAGCACATGAAGGCACATTTATGTATCAGAAACACTAGAAGCTGGGGTTTTTTGACTATGTAGTATTTTCCTGAGAAGTTCAAAATTGTACAAATGAATGTGAAGGATCCAAGCAGGATGATGTTTCTAAAGAGAACCGTTGAGTTCTGTTGCAATGACAGTCTACCTTTCCCCATCTTTGTTTCCAAGCTGAGAGCAAGGACTTCAAGAAACTGTGGCCATGAAAAATGCACAGTGCACAGGGAATTGTTTCCCTTTCAAATCAACCCCCAATTTTTTTTTTTTAATGGAACATGAGTATTTTTTGAGGTTGGCCATGAAATTCTCATCTCAGAAGAACTGGGTTAATTTGTTATGTTCCTTCTGAGAGAAAATTATCTTCAAAACAGACTGTATGAATTTATTGCCTTTGCATTCCATTTGCAAGAGTGTTGGAACTACTGTTTGTAAGAAGTGTTAGGTGTTTTGAAAGGATGAGCAGCTATTTAATTCAGCCCTGGTATGTTCAGGTAATAGAAAGTGTTGGGTTAGACAGGAAAAGATTACAAAATAAAACACCTTGCATGGATTCCCCCCTCCAGCTCCCTGCAGCTGGTTGCAAAATGTCTGCACATCACATTGCATTGGTGGATAATAAAATGCAGGAGAGCTGTTCAGCCTAGTGTTTCAGAAACAATCTCCCAGCACCTCTTCATGCTCTTTCAGTTGTGTGGTGTAATGCTGCGTGAGCAGGCGCAGGCTGTTTACCATCTTTCCCCCTGGGGAGTGGATCCCTGCAGGAATTGGCCTCTGTGTATTTTAATTGGTTTTTTTTCCATTTGCTGGTTAGAGTTCTTAAAACATCTCACTTCACTTGTATCAAAGTTGCACCAATTTGGTGTGCAGAGCTGTACCCAGCATGGGGCTGAGTGGTCACAGGCTTTCCCAGTCAGAAAGCACAGCAGCAGTCTATATTTACTGGTTACTGAGCCCCTGAAGAAGGCAAGAAGGATCACTTGGGAATTTCCAAGTCACCGTGAGTCCCAAGGGAGGCAGTAGGAGGAATCTGACCTGTTTAAAGTGTAAGACTCATCCTTGTATTGTGCTGCTTCACTCTTTTCGCTCCAAATGAATGTTATGGATGGATTTCTGCAATAAATAAGAATTCATTTCTGATGCTGACAAGAAAGTAAAATAAATTAGGGGTGCAGGAATGAAAATATATGACGTTACGCTGTAGTTTTGAGAAACACTATAAATGCAGTTCCTTTGGGCCATTAACAGAGGTTCACAGAAACTGAACAGACATGGCAGTTTCATAAACAGCAGCTTTTAACCTTGAATATGCCAGCATCCACTTCTTTGGTCAGGTAGACTGGGTTGTGCTCCTTCCAGGATCTGGGACACCTTCAAAGTAATGAAGGGTATGTTACAAGGAAAAAAACCCAGATATTCTAAACGATCTTTCACAAGTGTTCTTTTGACCTAGTGAAGGTTCAGATAGGTCCTTATAGTTCAGTTTATCTGAGATGGTTCTTTCTTGAATCACTGTAATTATTTGTCTTTCCTGGTGATCTTGTTAATTTTGTATTAAAAATATAGTCCCACTAAAAATAAACATTTACAGTAAATTACAGATCAACTTGTGATATTATATATGTAAATGAAATCTCTAGGCTTCTGTGTTCATCTAGTTTATACTGTATTTATTATTATTTATATTATTTTTATATTAATATTTGTGACAATAGATTGAACTTTTTGTATCTTTATTTTTGAATCTTTTCAGAATAAGAACTCTAGGTGCTATGTAAAGTGTGTCAGTTTAAGTAGACTGTAGACAGAATCATGTCTACTCTTTGTGCTTGAGTAAGGGACATCTGTCCTTATTCTGGTCAGGATGTCTATTGAAAGTGTAGACTGAACAAGTAGGTTCACAACTCTGATCAGTTGTGCCAGGAAGTCGTGGCTTGATCTTATAGCCCTTGAGAAATTTCTCTGTAGAAACCTAGCCATTGCAGTGCCCAGCATTGCATGGTACTCCTCAGAAGCCCACACAGAAGTGGTATTTCTGCTGTAATGGACATAGACACTTAACCTCAGAAATAACTAGAGTCAAAAATAGGGATAGAAGAAGCCAGAACAGAGATTTCACAGAAACTGATTTCACAGAAACGGAACTCTGCATTTCTAGGTGCATTGTGTTTGTGCATGAATTACACATGCATGCCCTTGGCTTAGTGAACTGACTTCAGAATGTCTGGTGCTATCTTTCTGGAAGGATGTGTTCCTTCTGCAGTGCTAGAAAGGTGGTTTTGTATCCCCACATGTTCTTGCACCAACACAGTACTGATTTGGGGTGGATGTGAGGCAGTACTACAGCTGTGAAAACCTGGACCCATGGAAGCTGTGTTCTGGTTTTGACCTTCATGGTGTTGTCCCATCCTTTAAATAAAGGAGAATAATGTAGTGTGCCTCTTCTTCATCCAGTCTTCAACAGAGATGTCTAAGGCAGTATGCTGTACCGTGTCGGCTGCTGACTGGCTACCTTCCCCTTAGAGATTCACAGCTACACTTGGGTGTATCAAATGTCACTGCCGTGAATGTGAGACACTGTGCTCTTGAAAAAGATGGAGTCATCCCCACTTGTTCAAAGCACAATTATCTCTCTCTGTTTTTATTCTTTTCATCGTGGTACAATAACTGATGCAAAATTCCAGTGCATGTATGAAGTTACACTTTAGTGCAGACCCCTGGGGCTCGTGGAATGACATGGAGCTGGTTTTTGTTTACTGATGATATTTATCCTCTAATTTCATTTTGGAAGCATGACATCTTGTCGGCTGATGGGGAATGTACTAAGCTTCTTTTCATGCCATGTCTGACAGTGAGCAGTCAGCTGCATAGTATCTGTGTCTGCTTGCTGTGGAGCCACTATTACTGCTTTCAGCCGTCAGTCTGGCAGAAACGTGGCTGGGCAGGAAAGCAAAAGGGTTTCTAAGTGCTATTATCTTCTCTTGCAGGAGGAGACAGAGAGCGGATGACAGCTAATCATGAGACATACCTTCTTATGGCGAGCACGCAGACTGACATGGAAGATTGGGTGAAATCCATTCGCAGGGTTATATGGGCACCATTTGGAGGAGGTGAGACAGTGAGACAATGTGCAAGGTTCCCAGATACGCAAAGCCGGATAACTAGGGTTCTGTTGTCTCCCAGTCACCACCAGAGTTTGGATGCAAAGAGAAGAATGGTCTAGATTTTTAAAAAACAGCATCAAGTAAACTTTGTTTACACTTGCCACACAGACGTCGAGTATGTTTTTATGCAGAAGGTTCAGATGAAAGGCTTCAAACTGTCTGGAACCACTTTTCTTGATTGGAATAGTGTATGATAATGCATTACCAAGGCATGGGAAAGTCTTCGTGTAAGATTAACCTGCTATGAAATCAGCTTTTCCTGTGGAGAAGTAAAATAATTCTTTTGGTCACCAACTATCCATGTGTTTCGTAATGAACTGCCAATGATTCCCCTGCAAGTGACATCTAAGAGCAGTAATAGTATTATATAATACTATGGTCTCTAAAATAGGCCTGAAAATAATAGCACTAGCGATATAGTACAGATTCGATTTCGTTTTATTGGGATACCAAGTAGTGCCAGCAGCACTTGATGAAAATGTATTGTCGGATGTCGTCTTGTCTTTGTAAGAAGCTCTCTCACATTGAGTGGACTGCAAATTATCATAATTTTTATCTTTGTTATTCTGGTGATAATGGCTGTGTTGTTACAGTACAAGCACAAGTGCTTCCAAGGAACGTCAGTATCTTAACTGGAGCCTTCAAATCTCCAGGTTAGACAACAAATAGTTTCTGCTGTGAAGGATCATCCATATTGCATCACACGCTTTCTGGTCTTTGGCAGCTGCTGGCAAAGTGAGTCAGGCAGGATTGTCTGTACTCTTTCACAGAATCATAGAACGTTAGGGATTGGAAGGCACCTCAAAAGGTCATCTAGTCCAATCGTCCTGTCGCAGCAGGATCACCTAGACCGAGTCACACATGTCCGTGACTAAGAAACACAGTTTACTGTGTTTGCTGAATGTAAATGTCCTTTTCTGAACTGCCAGGTAGACTGCAGGAGAGAAAATGGGGGAGGG
Organism: Rhinopomastus cyanomelas; assembly: GCA_013400115.1. Classification (NCBI taxonomy): domain Eukaryota; kingdom Metazoa; phylum Chordata; class Aves; order Bucerotiformes; family Rhinopomastidae; genus Rhinopomastus; species Rhinopomastus cyanomelas. The sequence goes on along the minus strand of VXBP01006519.1, from coordinate 280,624 downwards.
ACTGAAGGAAACTACCATTCTAAACAAAAGGTTTCTTATAAGGCACCTGTCTCCCTTTGTGCTTTATTCAGGTCAGAGTGTTCTTAAAAGAAGGCTTTGGCCTTACTGGTGGGCTGCACAGAGGGACTTGGTCAACCAGGACCTGCCTGACACTTCTTTATATATGGCTGTCACCTCTGTGTCTCTTCCTGGGGAAATGTGCCCTGGAGAGGTGGTGCTAAGCAGTCATCTCACTGGGGTCTAGTCCTATATATTAATGAGCTGGCAAACAACAAAAACGGAAATTCAAAAAGCCATAAAGTAAAAAGTTTGTCTTAAGTGGCGTCATCTTCTACAGGCTTATTGAGTTGGTTTGGGAGAAGGGAGGTGGGATGGGCACAGCCTTCTGCACTTAGGCTAGGGTAATCTGATTGATCGTGTAGCACAAAGATTATCCATCCTCAACTGTCTTTTTATAAAGCAGGCCTTGTGTTGAGCTCCCCAGTGTTCCATCACTCCAGCCCAGTAGCAGAATAGGCTACTGTGGTTGTAACGACTTTGGGGCCGTAACAGAACTGAGGTTTTTGAAGAGCATCTTTGCACTTGGCTTCCAGCACCACAGCATCTTTCTGAGACAGCTAATGCAGTTCTTCTGCAAGGGGAAAAGTGCCCGAATTATGCAGGCGGAGAACTGAGATTAGGTGAAGCTCCATTTCTAGCTCAAGCACAGAGCTGCAAATAGAAACCAAATCTCCTCAGTCCTGACCCTATGCTTTCTTCACCACCCCCTCATTTGCTTTTATAGGGCAAGAGCTATTTCTGCTTTACAGCTGGGAATCCATCCAACCACCATGAAAATTCTCAGGACACTATCACTGTTCTAGGAGTGTTTAATGCCAATTACTGAAGGAATCTCCTCTCTGAAGACTTTGCATGCTGATTTGCATACAACCAGAGATGGGTGCAATCCTTGAATTAGTATAAGTTTGTTTGTAGTTAAAATACTTGTAGGTATGTTCATTTTGGTTTTCGTGTTGGATTTCTCAGGCAAATGCAACGACTGGGGGTTATTGGTTTTTGGAAGCAAACAGTTAACTTTGTGGAAAACATGAGAATAAATGGAACATGATTTTGGGTTTAGTGTTCACAGAGAAGGTTTGGTCATGATAACGAGGCAAAAACAGTGGGACTTGCCACCATTAAGAACTGTATTTCTAGCATGTTCCCCATTTTATAAGCTACTCGTTACTACGTTAAGGTGTCTTAACAAGTCTCAATAAGCCCTATTAACTATTGTGTAGTTATGTATGGCTGGGCACACTCGCATTGCTTTCCCTCTTGCTATGGGAATGTTGCTATTGTGACCCTTCTAAAGGAGACAGCTTCTGGCTTAAGTTGTCTAAGACCCTGCCATTATGAGCTGTGGCCACTGAAGTTAAAATTTTTGTAAGTATTTCATTAGCCATAAAGAAGATAAAGTTGCAGTCACACATGGATGACTAACCAGGAACACGTAATTACTTGTCACACAAAATTCTTTCAGACAGCTAATTAATCAAAACGCCAGTTGATATAAACTTCTTAAATTTCAGTGCTAGATGGTAAGTCACAGCAGTATGGTGCCACACAGGTCAGGTGCCCTTTTGAGTAACATACTTAATTTTCTGGTTCTCTTAGGCATTGTAAGCAAGGTCGGGGGGGGGTGGTGTGGTGTGTGTGTACACACGTGTTAACGGATGCGTATGAGCCTTGGTGAGCCATTAATATTTAAAGTTTGTCTGGCAGTGGGAAAGGACTCCTGGTACCAGTGCAAGGAGTCCTGTAAATGATTAACCATATCGCTAAATTGTTATTTGTTAATCTGTACTGGAAAGAGAAGGCAGGCTGGGGGGCAGGTGGGAGTCTGCTATGGTGATCAGAAACAACTTGGGTTTTGCACCGAAAGAATAAGGTGACGGGAGAAAATTCTGAAAGGGGAAAGAAATGTAAAAAATTGAGCCAGGGCATATAGTGCGTGTTTGCACATGAGATTCTGTTCCTGATTAGATTAAAAAGGTAGAGTTTTTTACAGGAGGGAAAGGCTTGAGCTTTAACTGCAGAGCTTGCAACTAAGGGGGAGGGAGGAAGCGAGAAGAAGGAGCATGACCGTTTTAGCAGGGGTTGTAGCATACGGTCTGGTACAGCTGCAGGACCTGCTGGTACAAGCACCACCTGCCTTCTCTGCAGGCTGCTGCACACAGCAGCCGCCTGAAGTGACCTCAAAGTCACTTGGAGGAGTGGACAAACCTGCGCGGCAGTGGCTCCTTCCTCTGCGTCGTTTCCCAGCACCTGCCGGTCGCTGTGGCTGCCATTGCCAGGCTGGGACCAGCGGGGAGTGAGCAGCGGAGCATCCCCGTGTGGAGACACGTTTTCCTCAGCATCCCCAGGATCCTGCTGGCAAAGATGCACTGCTGCCGCATCTGACGCACCTCTCCCATGAGAGCTTCTGGTAATTCAAAGGCAATAAAACAAGCGGGAAGCCCATGAGAACATCAGAGAGGGAGCTGGATACAAAAAAGGCCTTTTGAAAGGAATCGGTTGTGGACATAGAGCCTACGGGGTGAAGGGGCTGTTGTTTTTGCCTGTCAATTGCAGAGATAAAGGGAGCCAGCAAGGAGTGTTGTATCCTGGAGGATTCTTCAGTGCCCTTTTTGGTATTGTTCTTCTCTTTTCCCTTGCGCACTGTGAAGCGCTGACCTTTTCCTTTGGAACTGCAGTCTGCCACTCAACCCCCTGCTCCAGCTGGGAGGAAGAAGGTCTTTCTCTCTCTCTCTGTCTGTGCAGGTACTTCTGTTTGAATGGAAGATAGATCTTTTTGCTGAAACTCTTTTGTTGTGACATTGCGTAATAGATAGTTGTCTCACTGCAGGAAATCAAAGAAACAAAAGGAAATAGAGGGACAGAAGGAAATTGTTCCCCAAAGCAACTCTGAAGCAGGGAAGAGAACATTAAAATAACTTCAAGCCTTACCCAAGATCTAGAAGACCACAAATCTCCTAGCTCCGGAGGAAAATACACTATTACAAAAACTCCTCAGCAGTCAGTAATGATGAGCAGTTGTGGTGCTTCATCTGGATGCAGCTGGTAAAGGAAAGCTTTGGAGGGACGTGGGGGCTTTGGCCTGCATGATGCCTGAAGACAGAAATGCTGGAGTCCGCAGCCCAGGTGCCTTAGCAGCTCCTTTCATTCCTAAAACTACTTATAGGAGAATTAAGCGTTGTTTTAGTTTTCGTAAAGGTAGGTCCATTCTGTTGCTGCGTTCTGCTTTGCTGGTGAAGCTGTGGTTTCTGAGAAATCAAGGGGGCTGTGTGTGCAGAGGCAGATGAGAGCACCTAGAGACAAGGCTTTAAATAACAGATGTTAACATTCAAATAATTTATTTACTTCCTTGTTCATTAATTTGTAGCTGACCAGATGATACTGTTTCTTCTACTTAATTGCCCATGAGTGGGCTGCCTGAATGAGGTGGTTTGAGACAAGATTATTGCAGAGCTTCTGACGAGAAACCATTGAGAGCTGTGGGGGAATCAGACCTGTGATGCACTGTCGCCTGTCTGTCTGGCAGAAGATCAGGGGAAAGCTTTTGGATTTGCATTTTGTCTGTGTGGGAGGAGGGGAGAGAAGACGGAGCAAAACAACATGATAAATGTGCATTTGTGCAGAAGTCTTAAGTCCTTGGATTCGGAGATTTATGATGAGTTGAAGTGTAGCCCTTACAAATGCACTGTTCTGTTGCAAGTGCTGCATTGCCACTTCATCCTGCTACCCTGCAGCCTGCGTTTGGCTTTCTACCTGCTGCATGGAGATGTTGAAAGCCAGTTTTTTTCTGCATCACACATGCTCCTGTTGAGGCATGGCAGTACAGAGGGGAGGAGGGCAAAGAGGAGGCAGGCTCTCAAAATATATCAGCTGCAAGGAGAACAGTCTGAGAAAGAGATCTGACAAGTGATGATATGGTGCCATGGTGCTTGGTTTGGGGAGGTGGGGATTACCTCTCTGACAAAGACAGAAACTTTCTGTAGGGGAAGAGAATATTGGTGCTGCCTTGAAATCTCTGAAAAGGTTAAACTGTCATGCCCTTCTGAAGTGGGAAACATCACTTTAGAGAGAGCTTGCGCAAATACAGTAATTGTCATCCTCTGTTCCTCCATGCTGCTATCTGTCCTTTTAAAGACCACGTAGCTCTTTACTCACAAGTCTCGGCAGTGATGTGGTGGTATCATTGCTTTTTAGGGTTGTGCGCACAGGCTTTCAGGGAAGATGCTTTTAAATAACGGATCACCGGCAGCAAGGGACTCGTTACGGAAGTACAGCAGATATCAGCTCTCACCTGAAGCTGAGATATCACTGAAAGCTGTTTGCGCTCTGTCCCATGTCCTGCCCCACTACCAAGGACAGCATTTTCCTTTGTTTCTGGAGATCACCCCTTCTGGAGGCTGTCCAGGATGATGTGGATGTGTCTGTGTGAAGCATGCTAGTGCATTTCAAGGTGTCACTGTGAATTAGACCTGCCTCTACTAATTAACTCTTTGAGAAATGTTTGGAAGTTGAGTAAAGGACTAACTGATAATTTTGCAGACAGCTGCCTTTGCTCATGCGGTACAGCCTTAGCTGCTCCAAAAGGAGCTTCAGCTGTTGGTTCTTTCCCCATATGTTCTGACACAGAAACTCTCCATGTGAAGCTGCAGTGCTTGGGGCAGAAGACAGAATGATGGAGGCCATGCTGCTGGTTTGCTTTTCTCAACATGTCATGTGGTTCAGTTGTTTTCTTAAACATATCTTCTATCAAGAGCATTGCCACAAGGTCCCCAGTTCAGAGCTGCAGAATTCTGGGTTCACGTTTAACAATACCCGTGTCCCACTGAAGTTAATGGAAAGATGAACATTAACGGGACTTCTTAACAGTTGCACAGGCAAATTAGGCTAACTACTCATGTCTTACTAATGGTCATGCTGAATCTTAGAACTTCATTTACAGACTGTATATCTAAGGATAAAAGAAGGCAAAAGTGGCCTTCTGCCAACCCAGTCCATTCCTGCATAAAGCAGATCGACAGATTAGATCCATGATGTCACAATGCAGAAAATAAAATAACTACTGGCAGGTCACTGGAGGAACTACAAGGGGGTCATGTTATTGTATGTTTAGGCAGATGCACATCATCATCTTAACTGACAATGCAAGGTATAGAAACCTTCCTGGAAATCCAGATCAAAGCTGCATTGATAGGCACCAAAAAATTAAATGTCAGACTTGCTTGTGTAGATCATGTCATAGGAGAAGTCATCACTCAGAGGGCAGCATCTGAAAAGGGCCAGAGGTAAGCATCTCTAAAATCCAGTTTAAAGAAGATACTAAGTATGACCACATTGTTAGATCACATGCAGGGAAAGTGTTGAAAGCAGTGGCTTTGCTGGGCTGCAGTGGTGAGAACATTCAATAGCATGGGGACTTTGGGTAAGCAGTGTTTTGGAGAAGGAGGTGAGAGAAGGGGTGCAGGCCCTCAGGTAACCAGAGAATCATAGAATGGCTTGGGTTGGAAGGGAGCTTAAAGATCCTCGAATTAATCATTGAGTTCCCAGAGATGTTTTTAAAATTGCATCCTTTCTCCAACCTCTAGCTACTTCTCTTATTTCAGAGTGGTTTTTTCTAAGTAGTAACCTCTGGTGTGCAGCTATGCTGAACTCCCGGGCAAGAGTTTATTTTGCCTTATCTGCTGCAGATATCCCACTGACTGGGGTAAAAAAAGGCTTAAAGGAAAGAAAATAAGTCGGGCAGCAGCAAAAAAAATTCTGCCAAGCTGGGATTTTTCCTGTCCTGTCCATTAAACAATTCTGCAGAGAAGAAGAAAGTACCTCATGCCTTTTGATCTACTCAAAACAATTGGGGAACACGGGAGCAGAAATTGGGTGAGAAATAATAACTTAGAATAGCCTCTTTTTTCGTTTATTCCAGCCCTGCTGTTGAAAGGCATTCATCTAGTCTGTTATTTTCATCACTGATGAACTGCTGCTGTAGAATTGAGAGCTACTTAAAATTCTCATCCAGATTCTAAGCTGAGATAATTCACTTCTGATCAACATAGCCTGGGAACTCAGAACTTGTTTTGGGAGGATGGAATCCTCTGCTGCACATTAAGAGAACATACATTGAGCCGTAGGCCTTCTGTTGAAAGCATCAGCCCTCTGTACTGAACGTGATGCTATCATCTGAATTGCCAGGGGCTGGCTTGGGAAAGACATGGACTTTCTGGCTCGCTAAGAGTGTGTGCTGTGGTAGAGCTAGAGCAACAGGTGGGCTTTCTCAAGCTGTCTCATACAGAACAGAGAGACAGAACTGCTTTCTGCATCTTTTTCCTTTTTTTCTTGAACCAGAAGCTTGGAGTCAATAGACTTGAGATGTGACCCTGTCTGTGTTCTGTAGCTGAGGAAATCATTGACTAATAGCATTCTTAGATTGTAAGAGCATACATGGTAAACGTGTACCATGGAAAATACCACAGTGCTTTCACAACTCATGAGCAGACATACGCAGTTTGGACAGTATCCTGTAATGTCTTCTGTAAGCTCTACATCTATCTGCTGGGCTTGGAAATCTAGTGTCTCAAAATGGTTACAGAACTTCTGAAATGAGAATGCTCTAGTTAATGAACAACCATTCAGCGTGCCCTTTACTAGCATGTGATTTCTCCTCTTTGATGTTATGCGTGATCTTGGCTTGATTTGATACAGCTTTAAAGACCTCCAAGGGCCTCTCTGAAAAAGCAATTCTGCTGATTAAATCTAATGACTGGTCAGAACTGGAATCCTGTATGGAATCTGCCAAGTGTGGGGAACCCAAACTGCTGTGATTCTGAATCTCAAGTTTTCTGGTCGGTTTGTTTGTTTCCCCTCTGGCACCTTATCCCAAGGGTAAACTAAACCACAGGTCAGCACTTACGCATCTATATATTTCTGGATTTCAGGAGATTGAGATTTAAGAAGAGAACGTGGGTTAGGATTGCAGCACAAGACCTCACTTGTTTCCTTCTCCATTCTTGTTTAGTTACTGTATTAAAAATTTAAAAAGCAGTGTGTGAAATTATCTCAGTGGTTTTAGTTAGGTCTCCACAACTTGGAGTGTCTTTTCCTTGTTTCTTTCTAAAAAAGATGCTTCTAGTTACCAGGTGCAGCCGATGGCATTCCCTAGTATCTGCCCCTGCCCAACCGCTAAGGTAACGTTAACCTTAGGTTAACCTAAAGTAGTGCTAACATACCACTAAGGGTATGGTAGCCACCTTAATTCATCACAGAATTGCCTTCATCATAGTCAATGTCGTCCTCTTCATAAACTATTAATCTGCAATCTCTCTCTAATAGCCACTTGTGACACAAGAGGGGACAGTAGAAGTACACACTGAAGGCTATGTATGAAGGATGATTCCATCTGAATGGTACCTTACCTTGACAGTGTTTTTTCATGTATTTTTAATCTGCAACTGAATTTTTGGGGTGAAAAGCAAAAGATGACTGCTTCAGCTTTCCACAGAATTACAGAACATTAGGGATTGGAAGGGACCTTGAAAGATCATCTAGTCCAACCCCCCTGCCAATGCACGATCCCCTAGATCCAGTCTCACAGGAACATGGCCAGGTGGGTTTTAAACATCTTCAGAGAAAGAGGCTCCACAACCCCCCCGGGCAGCCCCTTCCAGTGCTCTGTCACCCTCACTGTGAAGAAGTTCCTTCTCAAATTGACGTAGAACCTCCTATGTTCCAGCTCACACCCACTGCCCCTTGTCCTATCATTAGATGACAGTGAGCCACTGCCTGGCTCCATCCTCCTGACACCCACCTTTCACATATTTATAAACATTAATGAAGTCACCCCTTAGTCTTTGTTTTTCCAAGCTCAAGACACCCAGCTCCCTCAGCCTTTCCTCATAAGGGAGATGTTCTACTCCCTTCATCATCTTTGTGTTTCTGCGCTGGCCTCTCTCCAGCAGCTCTGTGCCCTTCTTGAACTGAGGGGCCCAGAATGGGACACAATATTTCATGTGCAGTCTCACCAGAAGGGGAGAAGAACCTCTCTCAATCTGCTAACCACCCCCCTTTTGCCTTTTTTTAGAAGCAAACCAAACCATCCCCGTTCTCCTTGTTGAATATTTTTAAACTAGTAGGAACAGTGCGCTCAGCAAAGGGCACAATTTGGCTTAATTTCTGCTTGGGTTTTTTCCCCACTTCATAGCTTGTGTAATTGAAAAAGAAGTCTTCCAAGCATAGGTAGTTATTTTGTCTTTAGTTTCTGATCATAACTCCTTTAGAACTATTTGTCATTCTGCTGTATATAGAAATTGAATTGCCTTACATCAGTTCTAATACTATCCAACAAATGGTGGTCTCAGAAGAGAGCTTCCATCACAGATGCTGTTCCTGAACGTTGTGATTCTGTGAAACTGAGCATTTTATCCTTAAGAAAGCACCAGATTTATTGTCTGTGCATTGAAATGACCTGTAAACTGTGTTGTTTGTAATACAAGACACAGGCTCATTAAATGTTTTTATGAATCTAAACCAAGTGACATCTCTCTCTTTCATGCAGGTATTTTTGGCCAGAAGCTGGAAGATACTGTCCGATATGAAAAGCGATACGGGAACCGCCTGGCTCCTATGTTGGTGGAACAATGTGTGGATTTTATCCGACAGCGGGGGCTGAAGGAAGAAGGCCTTTTTCGACTGCCTGGGCAGGCTAATCTTGTCAGGGAGTTACAGGATGCTTTTGACTGTGGCGAGAAACCTTCTTTTGATAGGTAAAATCATCCAGCTGACCCCCACTCTGAAGCCTTGACAGGACATATGATGTACTGCCTGGCCCACAGAGATGTAAAACACATGGCAACCACAGAAGCAATGACATGGTGTTATAGATTTTTCTGTGTTCTTCCTATTATCACTCTAAAAAGTCTTACTTTTCTTTCTGAGTTTGGTGTTTGCTTTCAAAGCCTTTCTGGAGCAATTCCATTTGTGAAAAGCTGGTTAGGAAACCCAGTGCTAATGTCTTAGCTTCGTCTAAAGTATCTGGATCGCCTTGATCTAAGTGTCATTTGAACAATTGTTATGCAGGCATTTAGTTGTTTGAACAAAGGAAGCATTTCTCTTAACACCAATTTCAGTATGTTCTGTTAAATATAAAACTAATGGGAAGGAAAGTTCACTTTTATGTATTGCTTCATAATTTTCAGTCTTTTGTCTTAAAATAGATGTCACTTGGACCATAATAACGAACCTACATGATTTTGAGAGTCCAGGTCCCGTTTATATTTCAATATTTGTACAGTTCTTCAAAGCTAATAAGGATTTTCTGGGATAAGGAAGAACTCCGTCCTGTTCACACAGTTGCGTAGGGCTTCAGTCTTCTGTAAGTTTAATTTTTCGTGCAAGTTTGCCTCTCCTCCTATAAGCCTTGACAGCAGTAGTCCATATATTCAGGACTGTGCAATCAGAGAAACTGAACAGTGAATTACAAATGCTACATGGCCTTTTAAACCGTGAGCAGAGTCAATATGATGGCAGTGAGATTCCAATTCAAGAGACAACAGCGGTTGTCACAGAATCATTAGGGATTGGAAGGGACCTCGAAAGATCATCTAGTACATTCCCCCTGCCACAGCAGGATCACCTAGACCAAGTCACACAGGAACACATCTAGGGGGGTCTTAAACATCTCCAGTGAAGGAGACCTCAACACACGTTCGTAATGGAGGACTGTGGCAAGTGACAGTGTTAGCCGGTAGACGTTTGCAGCATGCTCACCGGCTTTTCAAATACTCTGTTACTTATTTAAAAAGGGCAAAGCAGAATCCACTGGGTGTGCTTCCCTTACTTTAACACTCATTACTGGTCACGTCTCTTTGTACCTGTTCCAGAGCTACAAACAGGCGAATGGCAGGAGCACAGGGCTCTTTTGCATGCCGAGTAATTGTGGAGGAGACGCCTAAGAAAACAAGCCGCTCCCAAACACTAGAAGGATGGTGTTCCGCACAACCCGGTGAGAAGTACAGCTTGAAAGAGGTGCATGAGCTTTAGCTTTTCAAAACAGATGTGACCACCATTTATTAGTTTATTTGAAGAAAACCTCGCAGCATCTGTAGCACACATTAGTGAGCCCCGGGAACAGGCATGCAAGCTGAGCTTTAGCAGATGAAATGGCGAAGAGGTTTTAAATCCTATGGCTGTGAAGAAGGCACATAATCTATAGCAATTAGAACCATCAGCTGGAATTGCCAATAAATGCTCCTGCATTTCTGCTTCTGAAGCTGAGAATTTATGGAATTGTCATTTAGGTGCAGCAATGACTTGGTCTAAGTGATCCTGCTGTGACAGGGGGATTGGACTGAGGATGATCTTTTGAGGTCCCTTCCAATCCCTAATGATTCTATGATTCAATAGGCAGACCCAGATTCCACTGTGATCTCTGCCATGGTTTTTTTTGTGGATCTGTGTGATTTGTGAACTTTTAAGTTCCTTTCACAGTGCTTTACAGAGCGCCTGTAGAGTTGCCTTGTTTTGGAGTAACTTTTCATTGTGCTGAACAGCTTCAGGTTTGATGCAACCTTTTTGACAAGTTGAGCTTTAGGAAAGTGCCCACAATATGAAAAGCTGCTGGAAAGAAAAGCAAGTACGTACGTTAGGGGTCCTTGGTTACTTTCTCTAATGAAGCCTGAGATCCACTGTGTTTAATCTATAATTAGATGTTATTATTAGTCAAAAGCCTGGTTGTACAAAACCTACCTACATTCTGCTTCTTAATTTACATTTTGCCTATTCTCATACATCCCTAGGTGATCCTGCTGTGGCAGGGAGATTGGACTACATGATCTTTTGAGGTCCCTTCCAATCCCTACTGTTCTGTGATTCTGTGATCAAAAATAAAAAAGATTTTTGCAGGTAGAGCTGAGCTGACCATTTGGGCAACAGGCCGTGAAACACAGTGGAATGCAGGTCATGTTTCTGTAACAGAGTGACCTGACTCTGACTGGGAAAATGACTAGCTACTATCAACTGTGTTGGAGCTAATACAGAGAGCTGATGGGGAGCTCTTTGAGCTCCTCATCAAAGAGCAAGGGGAACTTGCCATTTTTCATACCGATGCTTTTTATGTGTGTAAGTGCACATAAGTCAAACAAAGACTTTAAAACAGTTGAAGATACTTTGAACTGTGTGTAGGCTTGTGTATTTGTTTGTGTGAGACAGTATTATGAAATAATTCTTCTCTAAGCTTGCTTAGCTAATTCAGTAAAGTACGTAACTGGTAGAATTAAAAACAAAGGTAAGCTCACACAGCTGTGATTAGTGCTTCTTTGAAATGTTAACTTAAATTTTTAGATGGTTGCTCCATCTTAAAGCACCTTACACTAGCTGGGAGATGGAGTTGAAAGGCACAGATCTGCTCTTTTGCCTAGAGCTCAGCTGCCCTTCTTCCCTCTGGCCTTCCTATCTGCACCCCTTTGGCAAAGAATACCACAGACCAAATGGAAGCAGAACAAATGTGGCACACTTGAAAGAAGAAGAAAGACAGCTTTGCTCGAAAGAAAATGCAGTCATACCTTGAAACATAAAACATGTTTGACAAATGTTAGCTCTCACATGAGGTAGCAGCTGCATGCACAGCCAGTTATAAAAATGCAGAATGCATCCAGGACAAGTTGGAGAGTTGTAGAAACCTTCGTGTATTCATCTGATCTTAGCCTTGTAGTTAGATAAGGTGTTGCTAAAGAATCATGAGCAGTATGTAGGAGAGTGGAACCAGTAGTCCACATCTCTGAAACTCATCAAATGCCAAAACACAGTGTCTGATCTGAAACATCCGACACCTCGGCACCCCCCAGTATGAAAATTGAAACATTGGCATTCTTAGTCTTGAAAAAGGGTTCTATAGCTGCTGCAACTGAACACTGCTGAGACCTTTGTGTAAAGAAAAAAACATACTGGAAATTGTAGGTCAGCTTAAAACCAGAAGTACATACATAATTTGCTGTCTGTACGTGCCTGCTTTGTAAGGAGCTAACGGTTTAATTAGGCAGTCTTTCATGCTTGCTACAATTTGAAATATCTTTGGAATTTCCAGTACAGCTGTGCCTCTATGTTCCAACCTTCCTCCCCTGGTCCTCACAGCCTGTTTATCAGCAATGCTTCTGAAGTCACTTCCATGTCCTTTCTAATTCCAGCCCTTTTTCTGACCAGGTAGCAGAAATAATCGCTGCATATGGCACAACTTAAAGACCTTGCCTAGCAGTTAAATACACATGAGGAGACACATTTTTAGTGTGACACAAGGGTCATTAAACCAGTTTAATTGGTGTCCTCCTGTAGGAGAGTGTTTTTAAACACTGATAGTGAATGGATATTTGTAGTCGCTTAACACGAATTTCAGTTTCAGAAGTGCAGTTGATGCATCAGCTATTATTTAAAAAGCAAAACCAAAACGCAGCTGTGTATTTCACTTGCCAATGACAAATGATTTATTAGATGGCCATGGTTGCCTTTAAGAAAGGGTGACATTCTGTTGCTATGTGGAAGGTCTGAGAGTGTGTTTTTGAAAGCACCCTGACTTGGGGTTGCAAGATTTGTGGTTTTCTCTTCCAGTGAACAATAAGAGGGTGTTTATTTGTGGTGGTTTCCCATGTTTTATTTGCAGCCCCTGCAAAGTGTTGCAGAAACTTGAAGTCCTTCTGAACAACCTTTGTGATGATACAATAATTGAGCAGCTCATTCACTGGAGCTAGTTGGTTGTTTTTCTGATGAGAACCCATCAGGTTTTTTTAGGCCTGTGCCTGTCTCACTTGAAAGCTCTTGCATTTCTCTTTAATGATATTTATTTTTCTAAGTAATTTTTAATGTCCTCCTGTAGAGTTTGTCTTTTCATTTGTCTGTCCTAAGTTGCTGTCTCACTGCTGCTTTTAAAGCATCACTCTAACCCAAATTAATTGACTGTTCTTGTAATTAGTGGAGTAGATGTTGAAATTAGAAAAAATTGCAGTATTCCTTGCAGTGCTTTATTACCCTGAATCACAGAACATTAAGGATTGGAAGGGATCTTGGAAGATCATCTAGTCCAGTCCTCCTGCCACAGTGATCATAGGATCATAGGATGTTAGGGGTTGGAAGGGACCCAAGAGATCATCGAGTCCAACCCCCCTGCCGGAGCAGGACAAAACTATCTAACACAGATCACAGAGGAACGCATCCAGGCGGGCCTTGAAAGTCCCCAGAGAAGGAGACTCCACGACCTCCCTGGGGAGTCTGTTCCAGTGCTCCGTGACCCTCACAGTAAAGAAGTTCCCCCTTGTGTTCAGGCGGAACCTCCTCCGCTGCAACTTACACCCATTGCTCCTTGTCCTATCACAGGGAGCAAGTGAAAAGAGCCTGTCCCCCCGCTCCTGGCCAGCCTTCAGATACTTATAAACATTTATCAAATCTCCCCTAAGTCTTCTCTTCTCCAGACTAAAAAGCCCCAAGTCCCTCAGCCTCTCCTCATAAGCCATGCCCTCCTGTCCCCTAATCATCCTCGTAGCCCTCCGCTGGACCCTCTCCAGCAGATCCCTGTCCCTCTTAAACTGGGGGGCCCAAAACTGAACACAGTACTCAAGATGAGGCCTCAGCAGGGCAGAGTAGAGGGGGAGAAGAACCTCCCTGATAGTCTATCAATACCTCATGTTGAAAGAAGGAAGTTTATAAATTGCATCAGTTTTCAGGGCTTTTGTCCCCTTTTTCAGTTGTTTTATCCTCTACCTGCTGTGCCTCAAGGAGCAAGTATTCCACTTTAGACAAAGGCACTGATGGAAAATGATTTTTGTGCGTCACGCAAGGCATGATCCTGGCAGTACAAAGAAAAGAAGATGAAGTCGCTTAATTCGCTCCCTGGGAGACCTGTGTGCAAACTTCTAATGGTTCTTCAGTAATGACTCTCATTCAACCTGTTTGCATCTTGTATGTTGGAAAGGCCTCTCTAGTTTTATGCAGATAATGTCTGGAAAGATGGGGTTTGCTTCTTTAGCAAGGCCTGGAGAGTTTTTTGCATTTATAAAAAAAGTAGATAGGCCACCAATGCTGAGCAGAGTTAAATTCTCTACATACTGTGAGTTGGCCTCTGCTGCAGTGTTAGGGTACTGTCCAGGAGCAGCCTCTGTGGCTCTTGCTTTCCTTCACACAAACTAACAGAAGTGTTTCCCTCTGTATTTGCTTTTTACTTCCCTGATGTACTGTCAACTTGGGAAACTGAAGATCTCTCTGTAAAACTTGCTTCTTGGATAAGGGTGAACAGTGGCAACTGCCTGTGCATGAATGCCATGGCTGCGTCCTGAAACCAAGTACTAGCGGCAATGAGGTGTGTCAGCGTCTACCTGCAAGATTATTCAGGTCTGAGGTTTAAGCCCTCAGGTTGTGCAGTTTGGAAGGAGTTTTGATAGCCAGATGTCAAGAGGAGCTTCAGTTCACTTGGTTTGTTTCCAGTTTGAGGATAGGTAGAAGTTAAAGGATGGACACAGGATATGAGCTAACATCCGAAATCTCAAAGTAGTACAGGATAGCTTTGTGTGTAGTGCTGTCCCCGGTGAAGCTTACATACAAAACTGAGGAGCAGGGTGGGGTAAACGCAGGATTCCAGTTCTGGATCCAAGCCAGTCTGTGAGTAGAATGTTGCAGTCGAGGGATTAGAATTCAGGACCCCCCCCCTTAATAATGCGGATTTCCATTAGTGTTTTATAAAGTTTCTCTAGAAAACACTTTTTGGAATTTTGTCTGGGAATTCCTCATGGTTGAAACAGAAATTACTTCTGGGAATTTATTTTGGAGAGGGTGGTGGTAGTTAGCCTTTAAACATATATGGTGCATTATCATTTTTCTTCTTTGTCTCGACTTCTGTAGGTTACAGTATGCCACGTTAATCTGAGCTTGTTCCCATCATCCCTGTTAAGATTTAACTTAGTAAAAGCCAATGTTGATTTAGCAGATCATTCCAAAATAATGGAACATGCCTCTAGGAAAGTTTGAGTCCAATACCGATGGTTCCTTGTGAGACACTGTGAGTTTAAACAAATGTTCCTACTGTGACGTATTCAAAGAAAAAGAAAAGACACAACAATACATGTTGTGGAAATGTCTGTGCATTTTCTTAAAAGTGAAATCAGCATAATTTACTGGTCTTTTTATTTTTCAGATGTCAGCAGGTAAGAAGTCAGCTTACAGTACAACTTTATTTGAACTAGAGAGAGTATATAGAACATTCCAGTAAGGATGTAAATAAATGCCCAAGTAGCTAAACCCAGATACAGAGTAACGCGAGAGATTTCTTCACTCTAACTTGTAGTTTTAATCTACTTCTATCTATTTCTTTTCAGACAAGTACTCCAAAGTTACTCACAGATTGACAGTTCTGTGGGTAAAGTAAAGCCAGGTTTTTGGAGTAACAGCACTGCTAAAAGGCACTGTGCTCATTTTGTGGGAGTCCATGGGATAAATGCATGCTGTTCAGAAAAGGAAACTTCAATTAAACACCTGTGGTATATAGGGTTTTCTCTAAAAATTGCTCTGAGTATTAAGGAAATGCTGATACCAGAACTGGGACGTGCTGGGCATGTTTTGGGAGCTGGGGCTATCTCTGGTAGGATAATAATCCCCACTGTTAAATAACGTTCCTGGTTTCTGGTTGACATGAAGACGTAAGCCATCAGTTTAGATGGTTTTTGCGTGCTGGACGGAATCTTGTCAGTGAGAGTCAGATTCTTCTGTGCCTGCAGGCAAGGCCTTAGGTGCCTTATTTGTAGTAATAAATCAGCAGAGTTGACAGGCTCTGCAGGTATCCCAAGTTCTTTGTTAGCACAAAAACCTTGAAACCCACCAAGGTTACAGATGTGATCTATAAATGTTCGTAGTGCTGTTGGGTAAAATCTGCTGTGACAATGGAACAGTTGAGCAGCAGCTTTTAGCCTGTCAGCCTCGCGGTATTATCTTGATTCACAGTAAAGACTTCTTGCTTTCTGACCCAACAGCAATACAGATGTGCACACGGTGGCATCGCTGCTCAAGCTGTACCTAAGGGAACTCCCAGAACCAGTCATACCATACGCAAAATACGATGATTTTCTTTCCTGTGCCAAAATGCTCAGCAAGGAGGAAGAAACGGTGAGTTGGCAACCTGAGTAAGACAAAGTAAAACACTGGCACGTAGTAGCCTGTTCCAGTTTTGAGGAGGAGAAAAGCTGGTGATTACCTATCCTAATTTAAGATGTGCATCTATTAGTGGAGGCTGTTTTTATCTGGAAATCGTTGCCACACAGGTCATTTGGAAGTTAAGTAAGCACAGCAAAACCTTAGTGCTATGTATTGCGTGTCACGGAATCCCGTTCAAGTAGACATCACTGTGATCAATAGCTTCCATTTTGCATGGTAGAGACTTGTATTTTCATTCTGAACTATAGAAGGATGGGTCTTAGTAGGTTGTCCAGCTGTTGCCATGAAGACATTTTCTTCTCGGCGTCAGGATGCCAGATGTACTAACTCTGGACCAAAGGCCAGGAGACTATTAATTGTCTGTTATTGAATCAGAAAGCCTCAAAAAGATGCAAGTGGACCACTCTAAGTGGGCCATCTTTCAGATTCCTTTAAAACAGCGTGAAACAGGACGAGCAAGTTAAGGGTTCTGACACACTGTGTGCCCTGCAGTGAGACTGCTGTATGTTAATCTAAAACAGAAGAAATGAAGTGCTTGTTTTTTACCTAGTTCTGTATGCTTTTGGGTACTGAAGTCAACTCTGGTATTTTCTCTTCAGAGTAAATAAAAATAGTCTCATTCTGTTGATTTCAGGCTACACCCCTACCTTTCTCAGTCGTTAAACACAGTTTTCAGTTTAAATCCTGCTAGAACTGAAATCCCTCCTAGCAAATCTTCTAGTTAATTGAGTAGAAGCCCCTGTTTTACTACTGAGATACTGTCTCCTTTCTGACCCTTCAGTTGTTGAGTACCAACAGCAGAGGTGGTAGTTGTTCCCATCTGATGGAATTGGGGCAGAGAGAATCTATGATGTAGTCTTTTATGGTCATAATCTATTAACCAACTGAAATCAGACTGGTTTCTCCACTGCTCTTTGCACAAGTCACGGCAGAGGATCCTCACAGCTGAAATTGTGGCTGTTTGCTTGTGTATGTCGCATGTGTCTGTAACCATTGAGAGCTCCAGTGTAAAGCTACTTAGCAGCTCTACCTTCAATCATTATGCAGTTTATACTCGCAGTGATACTAATTTTCAGTTTAAATGAAAATTAGAAGCAATTTTTTATTGGCTTAGTCCTGAGTGTGTCTGTGCAGTTCCTCAGCAGCTGTGCTACAAAGCACTTTATTGTTTTGGTCCTGGAATTGGTGCTGGCAGTATGTGAAAGGTTAGGGCTGTAGACCATAAGCTACCTCATTCCTTCTTATGATGGTTTAGCAGTCCAGCTATGAGGCTGGCTGATGATTTTCCATTAATCTTCCTCGATGCAGAACTTAGAAGTGCATTCGCTGTTAAGGGAGAGAGCTATGCATCTTTTTTTGTTTATCAGCCCACGACCAGCAAACTTGAGCGCTGTCACGGTCCACCTGTCTGGTTTGCATGTGTTTTCATAACACATTATACTCAAAACCCCAGTGATGCTGACAAAGTACCCAAACCCGATACTGCAAGAGAGTTTTAAAGCACTGGTTGGTAAGGAGCACATCAAGAGTCTGTTTCCACAGGGTACAAAAAATACTGTGCAGTGTTCTGCTTGTCCCATGCCCATGGTGGGCACAAACTGAAGTAACTGTTGACCTGGATCTGCTATGGACCAGAACTGGGTAAAACAGCCAAATAGCTCCTCTTATGAAAATGCCAGAACTGTTCCTAGAAGCCTCAGCCTTCTTATCAGGAGGAAAAGGAATGGAGCTGCTGGTCAAAAAAAGAGAGAGTGAAAGAGAAAGGAAAGACAGGATGAAATGAAGTCCTTTATTTAGTTGTTTATTTTAGTACTAATCCTTGTTAGCCAAATACAGCTTTCCCCATGTAAAATGGGTTCTGGAAGCTGTTCCTGATGGTAACTGTGCACCTGCCATTTCAGTGATGTCTGTTTATTGTCTCAGAATTTTTTTGGTAAAAAATCACTGATAAAATACTAAGGAAATCTGCTTTCCTCCTTTCCCCCCCAAACTACTGAAAGGGCCTGAAAGAACTGGTGAAGCAAGTGAAGAGCCTGCCACCTGTCAATTACAATCTGCTGAAATATATCTGTAGGTAAGTGCGCTTGCAAGAATATCACAATGGTGTTTATATTTGTGAGCTGACAGACCTGTCTGTGTATGTGCCCCAAAGAACAAGCACTGCTTGCAGTTAGAGAATTGATGAACCTGAGTGAATGCACTTAAAGAATAGGTTTCCTGCATGACTAATTACCAAACTGCTTTCTCTAGGTGCACAATTAGGACTTTCCTTTCATAAGCAGGCCACGTTCAGCAAGAAATGCATGAAGGTAGATGTAAATATATTCTGCCCTCTTCATGAGACCCTGGTTTTCCTGTTTCTAACTGTAGTTCCTGGCCTTGCCTGTGCAGCCATGAAAACTGGAGTCTCCTTCACTGGAGATGTTCAAGGCCCGCCTGGAGTTGTTCCTGTGTGACTTGGTCTTAGTGATCCTGCTGTGGCAGGTGGATTGGACTAGATGACCTTTTGAGGTCCCTTCCAACCCGTAGTGATTCTATGAATAGTTTTGTGGATGCGTCTAACGTCTCACACGGTGGCAGTTTGTGAACTTACAGGAAGTTCCAGCATGTAAAAAAAAATAGAAGCTTTCATTTTAATTGACAGTCTGGATTTTGAGGATATTTTACAAGCCGAGTAATTAATACATTGTGGTGGAGAAAGTTACCACCTTCAACAGATTAAACATAGTCATTCTAGGTTGAGATTAAAATTCTATCAATGTATCATTTTGAAGAAAATGTAAAGAAGTTGAGGAGAACAGCCTTGAACTTTTCTGATGTTCCATGAGGATTTGGAGTGGAATACTTGACCTGTGTGAAGGTACTAGTACGTGCTTTGACGTTTCCTATTTCCTTTTTCACGTGTTCATTAAAGGCCTCTTTCTTCCCTGCAGATTCCTTGATGAAGTCCAGTTTTATTCAGGTGTGAACAAAATGAGCGTGCAAAATCTAGCTACCGTTTTCGGCCCCAACATCCTTCGCCCCAAAGTGGAAGATCCTCTGACTATAATGGAGGGTGAGCTTGCGGCACATAACTTGTAGTGGAAGGCAGGAATGCTTTTAGGTTTGTTAGCAATACATACCAGCCCATGTAGTATGTAAGTTCCATGTTTCTGCTTTATAGATGTTTGTCAACCCGAATGAACTTCTGGGTTAAATCTTGCAAGTTACTATAAAATAGATGGAAATGCAGCATCACAAACAGACTTTGCATGAGATCGTGCTGTTCTGGTCATGTCCTGAGTGATCAGAGAAGGGAAAGGGAGTGTCTCAGGTTCGTGGGTTTCCTTGGGTTGAATTAAGGAGACTCACACCATAGGTCCACATGAGAGCTGTCCTCAAAGAGCAGAGAAATGAGAGAAAATAGGCAGGAGGGCAGATCATTGCACTGGACTGCACTGGTGTCTGGCATGCTCTGGCCTCCTCTGCATCACAAATTTTTGGTGTCTCCAGCCATCAGTTTCTCGGCATAGCTGGCTCCGTGGTGGTGATTGTGATCAGCCCACCTGTGTTTCCTCAGCACTTTTCGGTGTCTTTAGCAGTCTTTTTGGCCTGACCCTGCCATGGTAGTAGCTTCTTCACAGAAGTTCCTGTTCTTAGGGAACCTGGGAGGCCGGCTGGCTTGGTGGGGCAGAAGGAAAAGGTAGTGCTGATCTGACCCACTAACCAGAGACCTTTCAGGTCTGTTAAGCGTTCGGGGTGTTACACAGGAGGATGCATTGCATAAATGTTTGTATAAGCTAAATGTTCACTAAGTATTGTCACAAAAGGATTTGCACACTTCACTCACGAGAGAAGTAACAACATTTACAACCATTTACAACTACCTGAAAAGATGCTGTAGAGAGCTGGAGATAGGTCTCGACTCATAAGGCACTAGCAATAGAACAAGAGGAACTGCCCTCAAGTGGTACCAGGGGAGGTACATTGGACATCAGGAAAAATTTCTTCATTGAAAGAGGGGTCCAGTATCAGAACAGGCTGTCCAAGGAGATTGTGGAGTCGCTGTCCTTGGAGGTGTTTTGAAAAAACATATAGATCTGGCACTTGGAATCGTAGTTTAGTGGGCATGGTGGTGTTAGGTTGGTGGTTGGATTTGATGATCTCGGAGGTCTCTTTCAACCTTAACGGTTCTGTGTTTCTGTGATTCTGATTCTATGATTATTTACTGCATGAAGGTTGGGGTCAGACAAAGCTGTCCTGGCAGCCTCCTGTTTAAAAGGATAATATGTACAGTTATTCTTAAGTATATCCTTAATGAAGCTGAAAAGTGCCTTCATGGCATCTGTTGTGGCCAGGAATCTGTCAGCCTCTTAGGCTGTATCTGTGACAGGTGTCCGTGCCTAAGGGGAGATCCTGATGTACAGCCAGCTGTCATGCAGGAGAGCTAAAAGGGCCCTTGGGCTGCTCTCTATTGATGGGCATAAAGTGATTGGTTCTTGGCCATATTTACATACGAAACTTGCCTTGAGCTTATTGCTCAAGTTAGCCCTTGGCTGTTGTACTGTTACCTGTTTCCCCAAATCCCTAATGTGCAGGATGTCATCATCACACCCACAGGCATCGTTATTGCATCCTTAGCTCAGAAGCAGAGCACAGGAGATAAGGTTCATGCTGATGGTGGGGTGAAGCACACTGCCACAAGTAAATTTGGCATCTGATGGGTAAAGTATATTTATACCCTAAACAAAACAGGCCATTGGTCACCATGTGCTTTGTATTTCTTTTCAGGTACAGTGGTAGTCCAGCAGTTAATGTCTGTGTTGATTAGCAAACATGAAGAGCTGTTTCCCAAGGATGTGGATGCTCAGGTGGGGCCTGAAGTATGTAACAACAATGAAATGCCAAAGAAAGTGGTTGCAGAGCAGCTGCAAAACAAAGACAACAAGACCAAGGAGACAGTGAGGCGCTGCTCTTGGGATAAACCTCAGTCTCCCCAGAGGGGAAGTGTGGACAATGAGACTCTGAGTGCTCTGCCGGGGAGCAAGACAAATAGCCCTAGGAACAGCATCCAGAAACTAGACGTCACCAGAAGCCCACCACTCACCGTGAAAAAAAATCCTGCTTTTAATAAGGGCAGTGGCATAGTCACTAATGGCTCCTTCAGCAGCTCTGCTGAGGCCCCTGAGAAGAGCCAGATCCTCCCAAACTGTACCTTGCAAACCAGGAGAACATCATCGCTGAAAGGACCAGTGACTAAGATGGGCACACACAGTGTGCAGAATGGAGCTGTGCGGATGGGTGTTTCTAGCACAGATGGCCACAGCAACACCCTCAACAGCCGGACCCTGGGCTGGGTGCCCAATGGCTATGTCACACTGAGGGACAACAAGCAGAAGGAGTCGGTGAGTGAGTCAGGCCAGCACAACAGGCTTTCCACCTATGACAATGTCCACCAACAGTTCAGTATGGTGAATTCTGATGACAAACAGAGCGTGGACAGTGCCACTTGGTCTACATCCTCTTGTGAAATATCCCTTCCTGAGCAATCCAACTCCTGTCGTTCATCTACTACCACCTGCCCTGAGCAGGACTTCTATGCAGGCAACTTTAAAGACTCTGTACTGGATGAACCACCACATGAAGACCTCTCTAACCCGGGTGACTATGAGAACAAAAGTGACAGGAGTGTGGAGGCCCACAGCAGCCGAACTACCAGCAGCAGCGATAACAGTGAAACCTTTGTGGCCAACAGCACTAACAATCACAGTGCTTTGCACAGTCTGGTGTCCAGTTTGAAGCAAGAGATGGCCAAACAAAAACTAGAATATGAGACAAGGATAAAAAGGTAAGATGGCTTGGCTCTACCACTTGACTGCCTTTTGCTGAGTAAATCCAAGAACCTTTCCCTCTTATGACTTGAAAGCAGTCTGCACGAGCTGCCGATCACCACTGAGCTTCTTTCAGCGTTGCCATACTCTGACGTTGCTTTTGTGATATTGCAGTGTAAAGCAGTTATGGTACTGTGGCTGTGACGTGTTGTCTTACCGGCATCAAAAATAAAGCCAGGAGCTTGGAAGTTTTTGTAGAGTCTAATTAAAGAATCACTAAGCTCTCTGATTAGTTGATGTTTGTTCTGCAAAGAAGGGCAACTGTGCATCATCTTTCAGTGAGAGCAATGCTGCAGCTTATTCCACCTGTAGGTTTTGAAACAAGGGGAATGCTGGAACAGTTTTGCAGAATCCTCATTCTTCTTGAGTCGGTACTGAATCTGGGCGTCTCTGCTTATGATCCTGTCTCTGCGCTGCTGCTTTGCCTGAGCCTTTCCTTTGCTACTCAGATACGTTAAAAAAGGGAAGGGAGAGTCAGGCCCTTGCCTACAGGTAGTGCAGACCCTTGTCACACAACAGGTTGCTAGGATGGATGGCCATAGTGATCAGGGAATAACCTCAAAGTCTGAACTAGTGCATACAGCCCTGCAGATTTGAATGTGCTCTCTTTTAATTAGTGTTCTTCGGTAAAGCTGTTCAGGTCTTGTCTTCTATTCTCACCTCTGTTGCACAGAAGCCCTTTGCATTGGCACCCCTGCACGTCATAGCTGGGTCCCATGTGAGAGCCTCTGGCCGCAGCAGCTGCCAGTGCAGCATGGAGACTATTTCAGTAGGCACGACGACTGTGCTTAGTATCGCAGCGTTTCTAATGCTATTCATTGGAAAGCTACATGTGCAATAGGATGAGTTTTTAGACAAGAAGCATGTTGATTGCAGGTTTTTTTCAATTGTTGATCCATATTTTCAAATATATTAAGCAGATAAATCAACCAAAGAAAGATTAGCAGAGTTGAAAAGGCATTAATGGAACAATTCTGACTTCGTAAGTGAAATTACAGCAGGAGCTAGGAGTCAACACTTCCAGAAGTAACGGAATCATAGAACATTAGGGATTGGAAGGGACCTCGAAAGATCATCTAGTCTTAGCCTGTTCCTGGAGAATTTGATGGAGCTGTGCACCTCCTGCTACTGTGTTCCTTGCCAATGGCTGTTAGGCAGTTTCTAAAATGAGCTACTGAAGAGGTTACCCTCTGAGAATCGTGTACTGGTGAAGGCATGGCTTGTAGATAGTGCCTGACAAATTCAGCATGAGCTTTATAAATGAAAAGGCACATGTATGAATCTGTCGGGGTGTGTGTTTCTGCTTGAGTCAGTGAGTGAGTGCTGCTGCTCAGGAGCTGTCTGCTTTTGTTTCACTTTTGCAGCTTGGAGCAGAGAAATCTCACCCTGGAGACAGAAATGATGGCTCTGCACGAAGAATTGGATCAAGAGCGGAAAAAGTTCACAATGGTGGAAATCAAAATGCGTAATGCAGAGCGGGCCAAGGAAGACGCAGAGAAGAGAAATGATATGTTGCAGAAGGAAATGGAGCAGTTTTTCTCCACTTTTGGAGAACTGACAGTGGAGTCTCGCAGACCGGAAAGGGGCAACACCATTTGGATCCAGTGAGCACTGGCAGTACAGAGACTGTGGGACTTTGGGAAAGGGCTTGGGCATATTATACTGTATCAGGTGGCTGGTCACCTGTCTGAGGCTAGTACTCAACAAAATGTTATAAACCCTTGAAGGAAGAAATGGTACAGACGTTAACCACTCCTATATACAGTGTGTACTTACCACATTATACAATTTGAATGCTTCATGAGACTACTGTCAAGTGTTACAACTGGATACGTGTATATAAGTTTTTTAAAAATCACCTTAGAGAGATGTATCTCAAGAAATATTTTAATGCAAGTGTTGTATTTAAACTGGTAAATGGAAATGTTGTTGCAATCAAGCTTTATATCAAGGCTTTTCTCCCTTGCACTTAACATGATAACCTATTTTTGGCATTGTATTACCATTAGCTTATTTTGTATATCAAATGGTTTTTGATTTTCTTTTCCTTCTGTTACCCCTCTTGTTGGGGAGTGGAGATAAACCGATATGTTAAAGTATATGTGCTAATGGTTAACCCTGATTTGCATCACTTCTGAAAAGACAGCAGGATGAAACAGCAGCACGCTACAGGCGAAATAAAGTGGTATGAATTGAACACAACTGATAGCCTGGGTAGAAAGTACCAGAGCACCTGTATCGTGCAAACCAAATGAGGATATCAAGTCATCAAAATGGAGGACAATGGCAAAAAGGTAAACAGATGCATGTTTGGGATCAGATGTGGATGGCAGAGTAACAGGTTGGGAGAGGGGAAAGGGTAAATTAAAGGGAAGTCAGTCACATGAGCAGAGATTTTTGGCAATCCTGAGGAAGACCTGTCCTTGATCTACCCCAAAGCTACAAGAATGTAGTTCAAAGCAGGAATATAAACAGGTTGTTCAGACCCTGTTTGCATCTGACTTACGCAGATGTGGGTGAAAGTGAGTCCTTTCTGTAATGCTGGTGAAGGGACACACAGAGGGGTTGAGCTGAGAGCCCCTTGTTAGTGTTGTGGGTGCAGAAGAGAATAGCAAAAAGATTATGTCCAGAGTAGAAAATGAAAGTGCACCAACATATTCACCACCCATATTTAGAGTGTGTGTTACAAGTTATCATACAGGCTGAATGTTTCATGAGATTACTGTCAAGTTCCCAGGCTCTTCACATCACCAAGGGAATACCTAGAGGTAGCAGCCTAGAGCCTGACAGCACTCAGACTGCCAATGAAAAGGAAACGTTAAAGCCATGCTCTAAAGTAGTGATCGGTTTGGCATGTTTACGTGCAGTAAGTATAACTTGTGTTTTCTACACCACCTTAAGGGGTTTTTGTTTTTAACTTCGCATTTAGGACTGCAGGGTTGTCGAGATGCCTTGGCTTCCCTCTAGTGTATCTTAAATGTATTGCAACCGGTTTTCATTCCAGTTGAGAAAACAAGAAGATGGCCTCAAAAACACTTTGAAATTAAGGCTTATTCTTGGAAGAAATTATAAACCATCCACACGGTTAGAGTTGTTCAAACTAGCGCGCACTCGGTGTTTCCTAGACACAGAAGGAAAATTGCTTAGTCAGAATACCTGCTAGAAAAGTCTTTGTTACTCTACAAGCAGAGCAGTACCTCAGGTTTCTGTCTGTCTGGCCCAGCTAGTTTTGGCTCTGACACCTTGATGGTTTTTGGTGTTGCTGTCACCTTCCTGCTATTCCTGTACCCTAATTCTTAATGCTGCTGTCACTCAGCTCATCCCATGGTGGTCCATTTCCTGGAGCTGAACCTGTACAGAGTTATTCTTTTCTTTAGCTGTGGCTGTGCCATCTGGAGGCAGCTTAGGCAGTCATGGGTTCATACTGATAAAGTATCTTTGAATGCTTTTGTGGAAGCTCTTGTTAAGCAGGATTTGTCTGAGGCTTGTTTTTTTTTTTAGATTTAAAACTTGCCGTCATGTTTGGAAACAGATTCCAGTTAGTTCCTCAAAAAACAGTGTTCAAATTCCATTTATATGGCTAAGTACTCGGACCCAAATTTGCTTTGTAGTGCAGGGTGAGACTTCACCTCCTTTGTCGCTGCAGAAATCATTTAGAGAGACCAGGAAACTTGAGCAAGCACAGTGAACTTAGAAAATATTAACAACAGCATGTGGCCACTCCTGTCATGACCCATCCAAAGCATCCCGCTCCTCCTGTAAGGCTTATCAGCACTTCGGCTGTGGTGACAAGGTTAGTTTATGTCCTTAATGGTCATCTTCATGCTCCTGTTATTGTCCTGCTTCTTTAAATTAGAAGGACAGATTTCTCAATGTTTCTTACAGTCAGAATCAATGATGTTGCTGCTGTTCTAAGGTTTCTAACTGCTCAGTCCTATGGTTCTGTGTCCACCTGCTCCAAAACCAATTGGTCATTTCTTTGCACATCCAGCAATTGATCTGGAAGGTAGAAGCAACAGAGGGGACATGATGGATCTAAGTGGCCAAATAGAAAACAGTGTTCCCTCTCATGCAGTGGGGTGGAGAGGGCCAAGACATTGAGATTAAAGTCAAGGCAGACTGATTTTGGATGCTCTGAAAAAACCTGTGAGGATTTAATGTAGGGGGTTCATGAATCAGTGGGTATCTCCTGAAGATAGGTTTTTTCAGGGATCTTACTGTTAGGTATTGAGCAAAATGGAGTGTCCCAGGGGTCTGTGCTGGGACCAGTCCTGTTCAATCTATTCATTGATGACTTGGATGAAGGATTGGCATGCACTGTCAGCAAGTTTGCCGATGACACAAAGCTGGGTGATGTCACCGACACCCCTGCAGACTGTGCTGCCATTCAGCAAGATCTGGACAGGCTGGAGAGGTGGGCAGAGAGAAATGTAATGAAATATAACAAGGGTAAGTGCATCTGGGCAAGAACAACCCCAGGTACCAGTATAGGCTGGGGTCTGACCTGTTGGAGAGTAGTTCAGGGGAAAGGGACCTGGGGGTCCTAATGGACAGCAGGATGACTATGAGCCAGCAATGTGCTCTTGTGGCCAAGAGGGCCAACAGCATCCTGGGGTGGATCAGAAGAGGGGTGGTTAGTAGATTGAGAGAGGTTCTTCTCCCCCTCTACTCTGCGCTGGTGAGACCACACCTGGAGTATTGTGTCCAGTTGTGGGCTCCTCAGTTCAGGAGGGATGTGGAGCTTCTGGAGAGGGTCCAGCATAGGGCAACGAAGATGATGAAGGAGGTGGAGCACCTCCCTTATGAAGAAAGGCTGAAGGAGCTGGGTCTCTTTAGCTTGGAAAAGAGGAGACTGAGGGGTGACCTCATTAATGTCTGTAAATATGTGAAGGGTGGGTGTCAGGAGGATGGAGCTGGGCTATTCTCAGTGTCATCTGGTGATAGGACGAGGGGCAATGGGTACAAGCTGGAACATAGGTTCCACATCAATATGAGAAGGAACTTCTTCACAGGGTGATGGAGCACTGGAATGGGCTGCCCAGGGTGGTTGTGGAGTTTCCTTCACTGGAGATGTTAAGACCCTCCTGTATGTGTTCCTGTGTGACTTGGTCTAGGTGATCCTGCTGTGGCAGGGGGATCGGACTAGATGATCTGTCGAGGTCCCTTCCAATCCCTAACAGTTCTATGAAATGGGATCTTTAGCTGAGACAACCGGTTTTATGACAAGTCTGTGTAACAGAACAAGACATGTTCTGATGCCGAGTACAAAGTGTTACCTCCTGAGACGACATAAGAGAGTTCAAGCATGAAAACCGCTGCATTCATAACTGTGCTGTCACCCCTTTCTCACAGATGTTTGTGAACTCCCAAAATTAATAGTCTCTTGTGGGAGTTCACCAGCCAGGTCCATGCCGAGAGCAGCAGTGAACAGCTCAGCCCTTCTAGTGCATTGCCAATAGTAATGGAGAGTGCAAAGCATTTCTGAGGACAGTAAAAATGAGAATTATGTAAATGTATGAAAACCACATGAGTTTCATTTGCAAGGCAGTTGCATTTGTGAGTCTCCTAAAGGGAAAGGCCTTTCTGCCTCTCTGCGAAAGGTTTAAAATTACTCATGTTTAGCAGGACTTTCTTTTGATGTTTAAAATACTATTATGAGCTATTTAAAATATTATTCTGAGGATGGGTGTGGTATTTTTTTAACTGTGCCGTATTTAGGAGGTGACTTGACTTGAGACCAAAACAGGTAGTTTTGGGCACCAGTACTTCCTCTTCAAAAGTGAACTCTTTATTTTCCAGTCTTAGCATTTAACCTTAACAATCACACAGTGTTCTGAGTTTGATTCTTTTTGAGGTTGCCTGTAGGAACTGTGGTTGTACCATGTAGTGCTACTTGCAGACCAGTTCTCCTCACTCTCCAACTCTTCATCACTCCTGAGCGATGCTGGTAGCTGGTATTTTTAGTGGCTTGTTCTTTGTATCGGGCTGAACTGCAGCATCTGGGTTTTGGCAGAGCAGGATGACTAATGTAGTGTTAGCTGTTCCTCCAGTCACCTGTGACCTAGGCTGTGCTCTCTGGTGAGGTTTTTACTTAATTCACTTTTTACTTAATGCACTTAGTGTAACAGCAAGATCTTACTCAGGGAGATACTTGTGTCATTTGGTATTAGCAATGAGTGTCTCACCACTGACTTGATGTTCTTCTGTCTAACTGAAGGCACCTACATCAAAGGAGGCTGTAATGGGAAGCATGCAAGGTATGAGCCACGACAGAAATTAAGCATCTCTGGAGGCAGTTCCACAGCCCATTAAGAGCCGTTCATGAACCATTAATCTATTTCTGCTCTGCCAGCCAGGCCTGTTTTCCCGAGGCCAGGACTTACGATAAAAAGAACAGTAAGCTATATCAAATCTTGCCTGACATGGAAAGAGGTGGAGATCTGCTAGAATCAACTCAAGAGGAGATGCTGAGTAAAGATGCACAGCTTCCAATGCACTGGAGATAGCAGAGGCTGAGAGAACTTGCAGTGCTTTGCAGGAGCAGATGTGTTTTACCGCGTAAGTTCTCAGTCTGTTGAGTGTATCTGTAGAGTATATCCGTAGTTGCTGCAGTACAACCAGTATATCTTGTAGCAAGCTTTATGGCTTGGGCACGCAGCAGTGTACAGCCATTGCTACACTGATTGTTGAGGTGGCTCAGTCCATACGGAACCAGCTCCAAGATCAGTCAAGCTCCTCAGCCTTTCAGGGTGGGATATCTTCCAGTCACAGTGTAGACATTCTCCAGACTGCAGAGCTACAGCCAGACTACTCCTCATGCTCTATCATAGAACATTAGGGATTGGAAGGGACCTCAAAAAATTATCTAGTCCAATTCCCCTGGCAGAGCAGAATCATCTAGACCAAGTTGCACAGAAACATAGCCAGGCGGGTTTTAAATGTCTCCAGAGAAGGAGACTTGCTATGTCTCTCTCCTTAGCTCTGTGGCCATAGAAGAAAAGCAAAGATGGCTAGACTTGTGTGTTCTTTGAAAGAGGCAGCGGGCAGAGAAGAGAGCAATCCACATGCTCACTTTATACCTACAGGTGAATGAAGTTGGAAACACACAGGTTTATTTGGCTGTGTTGGTAGTTTGCCACAGGCACCTGGAGATGAGTCTCTGGCAGTTCTCACCTGCAGTAGGGCCTGCTGTGTTAATGCAATTGGAAAGGACTGCCAACTCTCAGCTGCTGCAGCTTCAGGTTTCACCTAGGAAAGAAGACAAGGGCTACAGAGGACACCCCTATGACTGTGGCTGGCAGGTAAGAACAGGTTCGTGGTAAGTTGATGATGGGCAATCTGGTCTAGTGAGTGATGTCCCTGCTTGTTGCAGGGGGGTTGCACTTGATGACCTTTGGACCTCCCTTTGAACTCTGTGTTTCCATGACAACTCCATCCATCCACTTCTATGCAGGGAAGCATGTAGTGACAACTTGTCTATTGGGAGGTGTGCCCACAAGGGAGAGTGTGAGGGTGAGATCACAGCTGAGGTTCACTCCTCAGCTTTAATGGCACTACAGCCTCTAATTACAGTTGGAGGGGAGGCAATTTTGTGGAGTTCAGCTGCAAGGCATATGTGTGTGTAGACTGGTAGAAACACAAACTCCAAATGAATTCAAGTTTGAGAGCAGAGCTTCTGCCACTCAAGTCTGCATTTTGAGTCTGAATCTTACATTGATGAAAGGAGCTGTGTTGGCAGATTGAGAGTAGTGTCCTCCCTTTGTTCAGGCCATGGAACCAGGCATGTGATTGTCTTAAAACTACTCATTTGCAGTATAACAGTGCATTTCAATCTCTTCTGGGACTTCTGAAGATAAAAGTGACCTGAGCTTGCCTGTGGTGACTGTACTCTTCCTGTTCATTCTGCCCACACAGCTGTAATTTAAGTCAATTGAGTGGATGTCCTCAGTCACTACAGCTGTTCCTGTTTCTTGTGTCAGAACTATTATGGTACCTGGGGGATCACTTTCTGATTTGGCTTCAGGTGCTGTTGAATTTGAGCCTCTGTTAGAAGGGATTGGTCAAGATTACCAAGTTACCTGTTTTATCTGAACCTAACTCTTCTCAAATAAGGGGCTTAATCATCTTAATGCTTAAGTTGAAGCATTTTTTTGCCATCACAGCAAGGAGAAGGACGTGGCTAGGTCTAAATAATTGACATGGGAATTATAACTGTGTTTTTACCATGGGTCAGAAATTCTTGTTGTCATATGACAACAGGAAAACGGGAGAAATGCTCCTCAGTTTGTTGGGTGGTTTTGGTTTTTTTTTACACTATTTTGAGAATAGTTGATTAGAAGAACATTAATATTGATTACACGTTAGAGGTAAGTGGAATGTGGTGCTATGGAGATACGATGGGACATCTTGTGAATTTTGAAGAAAATGTAAATGAAATTGACTGCTTGAGAGAGCCCAGTGCAGAGCCACAAAGATGGTTAAGGAAGTGGAATGTCTCCCTTAGGGAGAAAGGCTGAGAGACCTGGGTCGCTTTCGCTTGGAAAAAAGGAGACTGAGTGTGACCCCATTAATGTTTGTAAATATGGAAAGTGTGGGTGTGAGGAGAATGGAGCCAGGCTCTGCTCAGTGTCATCTAATGATAGGAGGAGGGGCAATGGGTGTCAGCTGGACACCCAGGAGGTTCCACATAAATGTGAGAAGGAATTTCTTCATGCTGAGAGTGACGGAGCACTGGAAGGGGCAAAAGAAACGAGTATTTATTATTTGTTTTATCTACACATGCGTTACCTTGGACACATGTCTTCCAGTCCGGAGAGTATAGAAAGCATCATCTCAGGGCACCGAGATACTTGCAGCATGTCTCAGGAACCGCAGGATGGCAGCCTGTCAGAGCAGTGTGCTGTCGCTCCCTGGAAAGTAGCTTTTCTGCCTCAGAGCTGAGGATTGCACTGCCTTTGTAGCTGACTTCTTTACTACAGAAACCGTCGCCCAGGGACATCGTGTTGTATTTTTTATGGATTGTCATGAGCCTTAAAAGGTTGTTCTCAGTCTATATTGTAAGCCTGAAGCTAGGATTGTAAAATAAGGACCATCAAATACGGTTGTGGAGTGCTGGTTCTGTCCCTCTACTTTAACCTGCACCATGCGGAATGGAATCTGCTGCTCTTTTTCATCTTGTTTGTGGCTCATTGGTGTATGACCCCTCCACTCCTTCTCTGCCACCCCTACCCCAAATATTGCAAACACAGACGTTTTATTTCAGTAGGATTTACAACTTTTGAAAGTACTTTGACTATGACAAGACATGACTACTGGTGGTGTGTGACAAGCAGTTTTCACTGATGGTTGTTGCGGCAGGGGGTTAACACACTTGTTATATTCTACAGCAGGTCAGTCCCCAGCCTATACTGGTACCTGGGGTTGTTAAGTTTTGCTTGGTATCATCTCAGTCTTGGACTTCTGTGTGGAGCAACTTCAGCCCAGCTGCAGCGTTAGTGTCCCCTCAAAACACAGGGAAGACCCTCAGAACAGGGGAAGCCCAATGCTGTTATGGTGTGTCACAGTTTGCTGCTCCACTTCGTGTGTCACTGTCATGGTTTAGCACCAGGTTAGCCCACAAAATCAGATTCTGCCCAGCCATGCAGAAGGAAACATTCTCCCACCCCACTGGGGGGAGAAAAGAGGTAAAGACGAGACACTTTTGGAACCTGGAACTAGAAATATTCAACTTCATTGAACTTTATTAAAGACTTTATTAGGTAGAGAATAAGAACCAAAACAAAGGGGGAAAGGGAAAAAATCATTCCTGCAGCCAAGACAGCTTAACTCCTTGTGTGCTGGAAAAGAATTTGATGCAGGAATACCACAAGCAAATACGGTTTCACCAAATCCATAACAATTATGTGTGCTTCACTTGATTTTCTCTTAAAATCTCAGCTCTCTTGAAAATAAATCACAGTGTGGCGTGTGGAAGGAAACCTGTCCTAATTAGTGCGAATATGAGTTATAGCAACAAGAAATTACTTATACAATTAGTATAACTGCGTTGGCAGAGAATAAAAGCAGTCATCTCATTTTGAAGGAGTTTCATTATAGAAAATGTTAATAATGGAAGAGAATCTGAGCCTATTTAATTTTTTTAATGTCCTTGTTAATAGAACTTGGGTTTCTTGCTGTAAAGCTAGAAATTTATTTTACGGCTGCAAGTCTGCACTTGTTGTAAGCAGAATGTGCACCCTTTGCACCAAAGCAAAAGGAGACTTTCACTCATACATGGTGCTTAGGCTGGCTCACTCAAAACAGCCCTGTGAAGCTCATGAAAAATTTCTGTGTTACGGTGGAGCATTAGGTGCTGTCTCTCATTTAGAATCATAGAATCATTAGGGATTGGAAGGGACCTCGAAAGATCATCTAGTCCAAGCCCCCTGCCACAGCAGGATCACCTAGACCAAGTCATACAGTCTGTCTGGGTTACAAGGGACCACAGGATAGAATGATAGATAGAATCATTAGGGGTTGGAAGGGACCCCGAAAGATCATCTAGTCCAATCCCCCTGCCACAGCAGGATCACTTCAATGGAGAAGTTATGGAATCAGAATCATAGAATCATTACGGATCGGAAGGGACCTCGAAAGATCATCTAGTCCAATCCGCCTGCAACAGCAGGACCACCTAAACCAAGTCACACAGGA